>CM064504.1:12011172-12418617 GCA_032716605.1 Paralithodes platypus
AGATAATACAGAGAGAGAGAGAGAGAGAGAGAGAGAGAGAGAGAGAGAGAGAGAGAGAGAGAGAGAGAGAGAGAGAGAGAGAGAGAGAGTTACAAAGAGTTACACAGATACTCAGACCACACAGACCTTGCGATCCCGAAAGAGAGGGGAAGAGAGAGTGTATGTGTGTGCGAGAGAGAGTGAGTGAGAGTATGTGTGAGAAAGCGTCTAAAAATACTATTAATGATAATGATAATGATATTGTGCGACCGTGAGGTGACTGAGTTCCCACCATAATATATACGCAGATATGTATGTGTGTGTATATATGTGTGTGTGTGTGTGTGGGTGTTTGTATGTATGTGTATATATACTGTAGGTATGTGTGTGTATATACGTATGTGTGTGCATATATGTTTGTGTGTGTATGTATTTGTGTGTATACATGCGTGTGTGTGTGTGTGACAATAAATACTATTAATAATAATAATAATAATAATAATAATAATAATAATAAACACTAGTGGCTACGGTCCTCAACCTCTTCTATATTTCGCCATATTGTTAGACGAAACTCCTTTGTGAATATGCATATATAATAGGACTTTATTATATACAGTACAGTATGTTTATTATATACAGTACAGTATGTTTATTATATACAGTACAGTATGTTTATTATATACAGTACAGTATGTTTATTATATACAGTACAGTATGTTTATGCCATTTATTATATACAGTACAGTATGTTTATTATATACAGTACAGTATGTTTATGCCATTTATTTTAGATCAGTTGTCATTCATTAATTTTAGATTCATTGTCAGAAGTCCTTCTTAAGCTTAATATAATCGTCCAATAGTTGCCAGAATACAATGAAAAAACAGACCTTTTAATGGTCAGAGGTCAATAGAATCGTCTAATAGTTGCCAGAATACAATGGAAAAGAGATGGTCAGAGGTCCTTCCTTAGCTGAATAAGATGGTCTAATGCTTGCTAGAATACAATGAAAAACAGACATTTTAATGGTTCAAGGTCCTTCCTAAGCTGAATAAGATGATTAAGATCGTCTAATAGTTGCCAGATTATAATGAAAAACAGATCTTTTAATGGTCAAAGATCTTTCTTAAGATGAATAAAATCGTCTATTAGTTGACAGAATACAATGAAAACAGATAGTCAGAGGTCCTTCTTAAGCTGAATAGAAAAGGACGTCACAGGTGCCGAATGGGTGAATATTTTTTATTTGGTTTTTATTTATTTATTTTTTCAGACTAAATTATGCCGACGAAATTCCAAAAGATTTTCCATGCAATTTCTGTATTAATACATGACAAGTTTCTGATCCAAATTAGGCTATATGTATTTTTTCCATAATATTTTTTCCATGAGAAATTATACACGATTTTTTTATTTATTTATTTTTTTACAGACATGACACGTTTCAAATGAGGCTGATCATAGATTTTTATTAATTGATTTTTGTATTTTTACAATTGACATCTGGGCCAGAATTAGGCTATTTATGCGTGAGTGTGTGTGTGTATATATATATATATATATATATATATATATATATATATATATATATATATATATATATATGTGTGTATAATATGTTTTCCCACAAAAAAATTATACACGACTTTTTTATCGACTTCTTTCCAGACTTGACACGTTTGTAATGAGGCTTATCAGATATTATTTTATATTAATTTATGTTTTTGTTTTTTTGTTTTTGTTAATTCCAAAATCGACATCTTGGCCCGACAGACAATCAGTCGTTTCCAGATATCAAGGGGTAGATGGTTGTTATTGTTTTCTGGGCCCCCCTTCTCCCTCATCTTTAGCCGTAGTTGTTTTGATATTTTAAGACGTTCGCCCCGTTAGTTTGTCGTTTTTAAGACTGGCCGCTATCGCTCGCCAGGAAAAAAATCGACACCTAAATGGCACGAAAGGTCTTGATATTGATATAGAAATGGGATGAAAGGTCTTAAAATCGACAAACTAGTGAAACGAACGTCTTAATTAAAATCTCAAAACTAATATGCTAAACATGAGGGAGAAGGAGGTCCAGAAAAAGCGACTACCTCCCCCTTAAAGGATCTCTAATTAATGCAAGACATAGAGACAAATTGCCAATCGAACATTAAATAAAAGTGTCAGCCTGGAATGAAAGGAGTAATTATGTCGCTGATTATTTTAATATCTGGTTCTGATGAAAAGTTTAAATGTGAAGGAGTTGTTTGATGATCTATATGTATATATCTGTGTGTGTATATATATATATATAATATATATATACTGCTCAGGTTAAAGGGATTTTACCTATTTTTCCTCCAGGCAAGCACGAGGGTTATCTTACTATCAAGTATATCTCACAAATACAGTATATATGACTTACAGGAATAAGTGTTTCAACCCTCACCCCGGATCGAACCACGGACAGTCTGGGCGTGAAGGGGGTTAAAGCATGGACACACACACACATACACACATACATGGACACACACACACACACACATACACGGACATACACACTCACATATACAGACACACACAGACACACACACACATTCACGAACCCCCCCCCCCCCCAACACGCACACATATATAATTATAAATATATACAGACACATACACAGACACACACACTCACATTAACAGACTCACACACACACACACACACACACCAACCAGACACCCCCTCCCACCTCTCCCCACCCACCCAGAGAGAGAGAGAGAGAGAGAGAGAGAGAGAGAGAGAGAGAGAGAGAGAGAGAGAGAGAGAGAGAGAGAGAGAGAGAGAGAGAAGAGAGAGAGAGAGATAAGCAGACTTTGGTGTGTTAGGCACGCACCATCTTCCCTCCAACATCACACACTTGACATTTTCCATTTCCCAAGAAGATTTATCCCAACACCAGCTCCACCATTACCTCCACCACTGCCTCCACCTTCTCCTCCACCACCTCCTCCACCACCATATCCTGCTCCCCCACCTCCTCCTCCTACTCCACCACCTACTTCCAACCATGGTTTCGTGTTGTATTCATAACGAGGCTAAACATTTTGCTACAAGAGAGAGATAACATACAGTAGATCCTGATAAAGAGAGAGAGAGAGAGAGAGAGAGAGAGAGAAAGCAAGAGTGTGTGTGAGAGTGAATGTGACAGTGAGAGATCATTATACAGTTTATCATAGCCCCAAACGTAAGGCCTTATAAAGTGTGTGTGTCTGTGTATGAGAGAGAGAGAGAGAAGGAGGAGGAGAAAGTGAGAGTGAGTGAGTGTGTGTGTGGGAGAGAGAGTGAGTGAGTGAGCGTAAGTGAGTGTGTGTGTGTGAGTGAGAAAGAGGGAGAAAGTGAGAGTGAATGTGTGAGTGTGAGCGTAAGTGAGGAGAGAGAGAGAGAGATACCACCTTAAGTCCTGATAAAGTGTGAGATCATCCCCCTCCTCATCTTATTGTAACCAAGGAGAGAGAGAGAGAGGGAGAGTGAGAGTTACATAGATACACAGACTACACAGACCTTGCGGTCCCTACTAGGTAGTCCGGACTTAATTAATGCTAAAATAGAATTTGCTACAAAGTGGAAAGCAAGGATAACAAAGAAGAAGGCTCTCTCCCCACCCACCTCTCCCTCCGACCGTAGGTCGGCATGAAATTAAGTTGGGGAAAGAAGTCCCCCAGCAGAATGAGAAGAAAACAAATCTACTGGGAAACGTATAGTAAAGAACGAAGTTGAGAAATATCATACTTAACCTATTTTTATTTATTTTATTTATTTATTTATTTTTTTTTTTTTTTTTTTGAGAGAGAGAGAGAGAGAGAGAGAGAGAGAGAGGCCACACACATCCCTCTCTCATCTTAATGTAGCCAAGGAGATATTTTGGCACACATGAAATATATATACCAGTGTATATATATATATATATATATATTATGTGTGAATGTAGGAGACAAAAGGCAATGCTACCTGTAACAAGTGTCTACCCAAAAGCTGAAGGAGTAACAGAGAACCATTTTCAAGGTACATTACAGTTAAAATGTCTGGACAAACGGAGCTTGAAGTAGTTTAAGTCATAGGACGAGGGAAAGACAGATTGAGGGAGAGAGTTCCAAAGCTTGCTTTTTGAGTAGAAGAAAGACTGGGAAAATCGGTTCAGTCTTGAGTTAGAGAGTTAGACAAAATAGGGGTGGGACTGAGATGGGTATACAATGAGAAAGCTTTGAAGAACCCTGATTATTGTAATAGTGGTAGAAAATTGAGAGATGAAACATTGTGGCGTGTAAATATACAGTAAATATATATACAGTATATACTGTATATATATATATATATATATATATATATATATATATATATATATATATACATATAATTTATATAGGCTACACGCATTTTGTCTGTATATTCTGGTTATCATTAAACTATACTATACAGCTTAGGAACGATCTGAGGGCATCAAAAGGGTAAATACTATCTCAATTAACCCTCTGACTTCCATATACCCTTCCTAATCTGAATAAAATGTTCTAATGATATTCCATAATAAACTGTCAAAACGCGATATAATCCTTAAAGGGCACTGATCCCTGTGGAACTCCGCTGTTAACTTAACCCTTCAAGATCATATCATGCATTTAATTCCAGTTTTTTTTTTGGCTATTATTAGACGATTTTATTCAAATTAGGAAGGGTATAGGGAAGTCAGAGAGTAAACTGAGATTGTTTTTTCCTTTATAATAGTCTAATGATAGCCAGAAATACTGAAAATAGGGCAATTAATGCTTAGTATAATGACCGAATGTCTCCGAGGTAAACAAGCCGATATTCACCCCTCAATGAATACGGAAAATCCAGATAGAATTAACTGTAATAATAACAGTTTAAAGGGGGAAGGGTTTATGTATTTGGTCGATTGCTTAATATATGTATTATTGTATTAGTTTCTTCCATAGACCTCCATCAACTTTACAAAAAAAACATCCATTAGATCGCCCTTCTAGATTAATTTGTACACTTTTCGATAGAAAAATATCCCGGCCAAACGTCGGTTCTTCCAAAGTTACTGGCTCACTATTACTATATATCGTTTGCCAGGAAGAAAATCTACACCTATATAGCACGAATTTAATATTGACAAAGAAATGGGGCGAGAGGTCTTAAAATCGACAAACTAATGGGGCAAACATCTTAAAATCTGAAAACTAATGGGGGCTAAACATGAGGGTGAAGGGGGACTAGAAAAGCGACCCATGTCCCCTTAAAATAGCATTTTCATCGAAAATGTAGAAAATTTTATGTCTCTCTCATTCACAAACACCGTATTTGTCAGTGTAAGTGGGTGTATTGTGAACATATAATAGAAAATAAGAGTATTATTAATATTGTGCAAATATAGTATGCGTGTTAATTGATTTGAATTCAATTTTGCAATTAAGTTACCGATAAAACTACCATTTTCTTTAAAAACATTTTATAGAAAACTTTTGATATTGGCATAACTAAATTATTTAAAATATATATTTATTTGTTTTTGTTATATATTTAGTTTATAAAGAAGCCAAAACAAAGACATTATAAACTATGTCAATATATTTATAATTATTTAATGTTATTTGTGTTAAAATTAATATAGAAACGATTGACGAAAACAAAATATCGACATTGTCGGGCATCTCAAGCAAGACGCACATAGTCCTTCTACTTCTGATAGTAGAAGACGTGTTTTGTACTGTTCCTCTATTTTCTGCCTCATTTTCTATTTCAATTGTGGTAATAGAAGTCGTATTTCGTACTGTTCCTTTAGATTCAAGTGCTTCGTTCTACTAAATATATAATTCTTCGAAAATGAAATCTCCACGCCCCTTTGTCGCTGCCAAGCGATACTGTAAGAAACATGGTGTTGCGATCTTCACTCGTAAGTTTCTTCGTAACCTGAAGAGGAAGGGAGGTGTTACTTGGCTTGGTGAGGGGGGCCAGGGGTCTTGCGAGCTGCTAAAAGTTGACAATAAGGAGTGGGTCCTGAAAAAGTGTAAGTCCATCAGCAATCGGGAAGTTTACAAGATGGCTGAACTAAAACCTATCCCTGGGGTTCAACAGATAGTTGGAGTTTGCCCTGGCAATAAACAGGTGGTCACCCAAAATGCAGGTAAGACCGTCCCCCAGTACATCCAGGACAACTACGCCAATGTAACACCTAAAACACTACTCACAATAGTTGGACAGTTGGCTTGGGTCGTATCGAGCATTAATGCCAAGGGTGTGTTTCATAATGACTTGAAGCTCAATAATGTGTGTGTAAAAGAGGAAGACGGCGAAGGAGTAAACCTCACTCTGATTGACTTTGGTCTTTCTACATCCGATGTCCCGCTCTACTACAATAATTGTCCCCATCCATCCTGGCAGCACCAGTATAAGTGGATCGCTCCGGAGGTTTTCTTGGGACACGTTAGCTCGGAGGCCACTGATGTGTATAGCATGGGACACTTCATCCGATCCATTTCTTCTTACAAATATGATCTGGTGTCTTCGTTCCCCATGATCCGGCAATGGGTTGAGGCAGCGCTGGATCCAAACCCACTTGTTCGTCCCACCATCACAAGTCTTATGTACACCATTGTTTCCTATGTGCGGTAAATGGTCTGGAAATATTTATCATTCTACCATTTTGCGTCTTTGTTTTATTATATTTAACCATTCATACAAATATTTCAGGTCAATTTTGTGGACCAATTATATAATAGCAGTAAGAGCATTCCATAATTGACATCCAAAGTTGGCCTGGGATAATTGACAAAATGGTGTACAATATAAAAATGACAAAGTTCACTAGAGATCTTATAGCCAACCTCTGCCATATTGGTGCCACTGGTGTCATAGCCTTTCTTTACACGATGCTTAAAGCAGTTTAAGTCATAGGATGAAGAAAAGATTGAGTAAGGGAGAGAGTTCCAGAATTCACTTGTTGAATAGAAGAAAGACTGAGAAAATTTGCCAATTCTTGGGTTGGAGAGCTGGACATAATAGGAGTGGGACTGTGTTGAAAGGCGTATGCCTCTCACTTGCCGCAAGGGAGGGGTATGCACTGAGAGAGCTCTGAAGAATACTGATTGTTGTAATAGCGATAGTAGAGTGAAAGAGATGCAACATTGCGGTGTTTAGAAAAAGATTGTAGGGGACTAGTAAAAGAGTTGATGAGACAAAAATGCTTTGGACTCGACTCTTTCGAGAAGTGCGGTATGGCCCGATGGGTGGAGCCTACCCACACATGTGAACAATACTCAATACAGCTAATTTTGTGCCCCGATAGCCTACAGAGCAAGAAGCTGTGCGGGGGTGAAGAACCCACGGAGACGATTGAGCACACCTAACTTTTGGGAAGCTGTTTTAGCGAGAGTGGTAATAGGATCTTTCCAAGAAAGGTCGGATGAAAGAGATACACCTAGAATATTGTGAGAGATAAAGGGTTGATTTGTGTATTGTTGAAGAGTAATTGATAGTCTTGCGGATGATTGCGATGCAGAGATAATGGGAGAAATTTGGAGGCATTGAAAGTAACAAGATTTTCTTTACCCCAATCAGAAATAATTGATAGATCGGAAGATAGGCGCGCTATGGCCCTTTTACGTGAGTTTTGGAGTGATTGCATGCCAGGTTGATGTGAAAAATTAGTTAAGTAGTGTAAGGTAGAGTCATCAGCATATTAGTGGATAGGACTAGAGGTACAGTTGAGGAGATCATTAATAAAGAGCAACCTGCCCTTTGTCTCCTTCATACACATAGGAAACAAAATATATATACATAAATAAACTAGACCTCCGAGGAGTCCACTCACCTGGCTTACTTATAATGGATAAGGTACCGTATTTTATTTATTTATTTATTTATGTTTTATTTATTTTATTCTATATTCCAACTTACTCCCTCTCGTGCATAGGCTGAGAACCTGTACATTCAATCGTTCAACACGGTGAAGCCCTGGAGGTCTCGTTCCAGTCTTGGGAGTGAGACAAGTGAAGCTGCAACCCGCCTTTGCCATCTTGCCTACGCATATATGGAGCTGCTTTGCCTTCGTGCCTCACTTTCCCACCCCCATGACTCGGACCCTCAGTCTCAGAACACCACCTATTGAGCAATTAACTCACAAGGCATTGCTCCCCTGTAGCATATTTTGAATATGGGAATATTCATACAATGCTATTTAATCAGGGAACAACGAGGGTATTTTGTTGGCGTTTCGGTGAGCTTTGTGGTGATGCACTAATACTAGGTACAGCATAAATTCCATCCCAATAATATCTTCCCATTAATACATCGGGATTCGAACTCAGGACCATTGGATTACCAGTCCAGTGGCAAGACCACTCCACCACACCTCCCCTAAATATATATATATGTGTGTGTGTATGTCTATGTATGTACTGTATGTGTGTATATATAGCAGTTACGGTGATTTCTTGTTGCTGCCATGTTGTAGCACGATTAAGGGGGGATGGGCGTATATATTTCTTCATTTATGTATCTTTTTGTCATTTTATTTTAGTTTCCTCCCTACACCTCCAGCAAACTTAAAAACACATCAATTAGATCCCCCTTCTAGATTAATTTGTACATTTTTCGGTAGAAAAATTTCCCGGCCAAAGGCCGGTTCTTCCAAAATTACTGTATACCAACATCGGCCATTGTGGTCACATAATGGGGCTGTGTTGTGGCAAGTCTTTGTTGAACTGTTGTATGTATTGGGTGGAGGGAGAGATGTGGATGGTTTCACGGGTAGATAGATAGAAAGATAGATTAATAGATAGATTGATTGATTGATTGATTGATTGATAGATAAAAGGTGGTACTGAGGAACTGGAGGGTTAAGGGGATAATTTTACTTGCGAGAGGGATTTTTTCTGGACCCCCTTCTGCCTCATGTTTAGCCCATTTGTTTCAAGATTTTTAGTCGTTTGCCCCATTAGTTTGGCGATTTTAAGAATTTTCGCCCCATTTCTGTCAATTTTAACCTTTTGGCTGCGGGAGACGTTTCCGAATGCCATGGCAATTTACAGCAATCTACAGGCTTTATAAACCTGTAAAAGCCGTAGAAATCGAGTGTCAGTGGGCGGGACCGCGAGGGGCCCACCTCCGACCGTCAGCACGTCCAGCCGTGCACTGAGGCAAACTGAGGTCCCAGACTCGGGTCTCAGCAGTGCTGCCAATTGCAAAAAAGCGCTACATTGCTAATAAATAGCAGATAGCGCTGCGGGTGATCTCCGCGAGCTACGATGCTCATTCTAGTGTCATTTTGAAGCTATTTTCGTCTAGTTTTCGGCTGAATACATTTCATTTCATGCAGACACTTGATTAATCATTAACCCTTGTCTAGCGGGAGGTTTTGGGCTTATTTGGGCATATTCAGGCCCTCCTGAATAATAAATCAAGTATCTGCATGAAAAGAAATGTATTCAGCAAAAAACTAGGCGCTAAAAGCTTCAAAATGAGACCAGAATGAGCTACGTAGCACTCGTGGTTCTCATACAGTGGTACCAGTAACATGGGAGTTTAGCGTATAGCGGTATATTTTTTCCAGCTACGCTCACTACTGGCTACACTGCCGGCCTCTCGAGAACACAGGGAGGGTGAGTCAGTGGGCGGCGGTAGGCCCTGGGAGTCGGACGTGTGGCCCGCTGCACTCCCGGCCATTTGCACTCGATTTTAACCCTTTAAAAGCCATAATAATGCTCCTAACTTGCTGCAAATTGGCAGTTAAGGGTTAAGGAGTGCCTGAATATGCCCTAAATAGCCCAAATAAGTCTGCAGCGTAAGTGTTAAGACCTTTCATGCCATTTAGATGTCGATTTTTTCCTTGTGACCGATAGCGAGCCTGTAATTTATGAGGAACTACCGAAAAATGTACAAATGTATCTTGAAAGTGGGTCTAGAGGGTGTAATTATAAGCTTGGTGGAGGTCTAGGGAACAAACTAAAAGCCTCCCCATAACAATGGTGAGGATATACTGTGGTAACTTGGATAATATGTGCAGCTGTAACCCCTGTGTATAGTTTCCTGCATTTCCACCTCACCCAGGCTCATCAGCATTAACCCCTTCTGTACCGACGATTTATTATATATTTTCTTCTAGCTATATCTAGACGATTTTGTGCATTTTAAGAAGGATCTGTGGTAGTAAAGAGGGTTAAGTGACATAGTTCGAAGCCTGTTAATTGCTGGAGACCCTTTTTAAACTGAATAAAATAGTCTGAAAGTAGTCAGAATAAAGGTAAAAGGACGGCACCGGTACAGAAGGGGTTAACGAAATATACCAGTTCTCGGATTAACCCCTTGAGGATCCAAGACACAATTTGTTTCTATATTTCTGACCATTATTAGACAATTCTATCTATTCAGATTAGGAATGGTATATAGAGCGCATTGTCAAAGCACACCCTAGCATATGCCATCCCAAGTTACTTTTACAAAATAGAAGATTTCCAAGTCTTATGAACAATTGACCACTTGCGAGTTTCAGGCTATAAGGAGGTTGGAGCTGTAAACTTGATATTTAGCAGAATTAACAGCTAAAATATATGGTTGGAATGTATTTATAAACACATACGATCAATTTCAACATACTTCCTATCCATCAGAAACCTACATTGGTATTGCATTTATATTTAATATCGATATTTACGGATCCAACTTCCTTATAGCCTGAAACTCGCAAGTGGTCAATTACAGCAATTCAGCAAATGTCTTCAATGATCAGTAAAGTACAATTTTGTTTTTTCATCCAAGGGAAATACTATAATATGATGATAATTGATGATGATTTTGATGGGCTCCAATGAGTTTTGGCAATTGCATTTATATTACGTTACGTTATCAGTTCAGTCCTTTGGAAGACCTGGAGTTGGCGGGTCTTGGGCATTCTTTCCATGATGTGCGGGGTTTTGGGAGGTAGATATTAGGATACAGATCGGGAAACTTTTGACCCTTCGATTCTTATTGCATCATATAGGCTGTAGCGCGGTTGGTAGAACACTTGCCTGCAAACCGGGAGGTCGAAGGTTCGAGGTTCGGGTCAGCCAGTGTGCGTTATTGGCAGACGACAGTGCGGTTGTTCGCAGAGCCCAAATGAACAAAGCGAACCTGCCATATTTCTGCTACACTCACTAAGTAGGTTGTTTCGCTGCATTTTCTTGTCTCTGGAACCTTTGATGATGTACCACTCCTCCTAAACGGCTGCCTGCGCTAAATTGAACCATTGAACACTAAGACCAAAGTTGTTCATAGAGCCAAAATGAACAAAGTGAAACTGTCGGATTTCCGCTACCGACTATGGTGGTTCATGCAAGGCAAGATCGTCTAAAACGGGATGTAGCATAATCGGGAGGCAGCAGCTAGATTTATCCGTATTAATTAATTATATATTATCCCTCTAATGCAAGCCCCAACACTCTGGAGAACGTTGTTGCTAAAGGAACGTGTGTTTGTGAGTAGGTCTACAACTGATATCTGTGTTATAATTAATTCTATGATCCACGCTACAGTGCAAGCCCCAACATTTTGGTAAACATTGTTGCTAAAAAGGTGTGTATTTCTAAGCTGTGTTTGTATGTGTGCACTTACATAATGGTGTGTATGTGAGAGAGAGAAAAAATAATAAAAAAAGGGGGGCGGGATACAAATACTACAGTTTATCATAGAAATATATGCACTTTACATTTTCTATGAATCTAGCATTACCATTCGAGCTTGAATTTATGCCTAAAGTGCATGTTTTCATTATCATACATTGTACAAGCAGTCCATTTTATTGATACTATGTAATTAATAAGACATTTTAATTGTTCAAGAATATATAATTTCTTCTGTAGGCCTACGTGGCTTTTAATTGGAGAAGGCATATTATAATTATATTCATAATTCAGCGCTTTTCATTGGTGAATTAGCTAAGTAAGCATACGATTAGTGTGTTAATATATTATGATATAACTATAATGACGTTAGCACCATTAATAACGTTAAATAAATATATAAAAGTAACCAACCACGAATTCATGATCATGCCTGAACGGGGACCATTTCTGTCAACAATCAACAAAGGTTCAACGTTCGTTACAAAAAGCCCTAAAACACGCTTCCCACAACGAGATACGCCACACAAAATCTTCTGCAGGTAGCTATGGGGGTGGTGTTGATGGTGTAAAGGTTAATAATGGTGTCAGTTTGTGAGATATGGTGTTGTGGAAGGTGTTATATGAGGGAGGGGGGGGAGGGGGGGGAAATGAGGGGATGACACCTGCGGATTTTTACGGTCTTATCTATTGTTATGCATTTTATTATTCGATTAATGGATATCAAATCGTAGTCATGTACTTAACCTTTGGTTTTAAAAAGCGGCTCGCTTGGTGTAGTGACTAGCGTCTCGGACTTCCACCCAGAAGGCCCGGGTTCGCGCCCACGCTCGGCGCATTAAAGATTTTTCACAAGCACTGAGTCGTTACCATCCCTCATGAGCAAAGGGATGGGGTAGTAGTACAGGACCCCAATGGAAATACGCCTAATCGGCCTTAATATTGAGCTATCCTTAGCTAGCTTAGCATGCGCTAGCTTTAAGAACTAGGCCTATTATTAAGTATTTTTATTATAACTGTCTTGATTGTGTAGGCTAATGGTTAGGCCTAGTTTTTAAGGGATACAGGACGTTTCGTCACCACCTCTTAGACCTATTTCGTCACCGCGTGACCGCGATCTCGGACGTTTCGTCACCATAATTAGCCACTACCATTTCAAGGCCATTGGACCTTGATTTAAGTATTAATGGTTATAATTTGTGATGAAAACTTAAACTGAATAGTTCGTTGCCTAATTGTATTATGGGACGGTAGATATTTATCTGATAGGCCTATGGTTTTGTTAGAGCTAGGAGTTCACATGGGCACTGACTTGACCTTCTCCCATCATATCAACGAAACAACCAAGTCTGCCCAGAGACTAACTGGATGGATTCTCAGAACTTTCCAAACACGGGAGAAGGCGTGTATGATGTCTCTCTGGAAATCTCTGGTGATTCCAAGACTAGAGTATTGCAGCAAACTTTGGTCCCCTCACAAAGTGGGCCAGTGGGGGATATAATTAAACTAGAAGCAGCCCAGAGGACCTTCACCAGCAATTTCAGCAAAATAGAAGGACTGCAGCAATTGGGACTCTACTCGCTCCAGAGACGCTCCAGAGATGCCGTGAGAGATATTCAATAATCTACGTTTGGAAAAATTTTGAGCATCTAGTGCCGAACGTGGGCCTGCAGGTGAACAATCACCCCAGAAGAGGTCGGCTATGCTTTGTGAGGACAGGTGGTGCATCCCAAAGGGTGAAGACACTAATTCACCACAGCTTCACTTTCGCGGGGATACGCCTCTTCAACTCAGTCCCACGGGATATAAGAAACATGACAGGCATTACACCAGACAGCTTCAAGAACTTGAAGAACAAACTAGATACGTGGCTGGCTACAGTTCCTGATCAGCCTCCAACACCAGGATACACCAGCACCAGTACCAATTCCCTCCAGTCAGTGGTCCACAACATGAGAGGGGAGGAGCTGCCTGGGACCAGCGGACGTCCACGTTAGCTGTGTCCATCGAGACGAAATTCAACTAAGGTGAACTAAGGTAAGGTAAGGTGATATCGTTTGTCAAAATGTTGTCTTATATATAGGCTACAGTAATACGATAGGGCGGATAGGCAGTTGTCAATTCAATTTCTTGAACTTTTTTTTTTATATACAGCTTGACACCAGTGGAATGTGCACCCGTGCACATGTACATCAGGAAACACAGTCCTAACAGGGATATCTGAATTGACCACTTGCGAGTTTCGTTCTATAAGGAAGTTGGAGCTGTAGATATTGATATTCAACAGAATTACCTATACAAATACGGTTGTAGTACATTTATAAATACATAAAACCCAATTCAACTACTCTTTAGCCATTAAAAACCTACATAATTATTTCGTTTCTATTTACCATCAATGTTTACAGCTCCAACTTCCTAATAGGCCTAGCCTGAAACTCGCAAGTGGTCAATTGTTGGTACAGTAGTTAGGACGTCGATGGTGTTATTGGCATCTAAATCCATTGCTGCGACATTTAAAGTGTTGGTTAATTGTTGTATCCGTTATATTGCTGTATTTGTTGACTTCATTAATTGAGTTTAGAAAACTAGAAGTGAAGTTGGTTGGTGAAAAAATATAATATCATCAGTACTGTTATATAGCATTATATCGGGACAATCAGGGCAATGCCAGAGAAAAGTTCCACCTTCCTTAACCCTCCAGCCCCGGCTATGTATTCCATATATATTCCCCGAAATCCGGGGGTTTTGGCCGAAAAACGTTTATGCCTAGGCTACCGTATCTTTGTTATTCTGACTGCTTCCGCATTCCCGCACATCCCCAAGCGTAGATGTGTTTTGTACCTGTAGAATGGCGTTAAGTAGAGCTCTCTAAGTCAACTGGTTCAGTTGTGATGATGATTTCATTGGAGATAACTTTATGGCAAAAACAGCCACTTTACACTACTTTTCGATACTTAACAATAACATACAGGCACACACGAACAAGCGACGCACTCCTTCTTGTGATGCACTCCTTCTTGTGGCCAGAGATGCGGGGCGTCGGTCCAGCCGGCTGTTGTTTACATGCGTCGGACGTACGCCTCGCACACCAAGCTTACAGGCTTTAAGCTAATGGGTGTTTAAGAGCCCTTCCGGGTAGCTCGGGTGTGTTTTTTATGGGCGTTCAAGAGCCCTTCCGGGTCTGGAGGGTTAAGGTGTCTGGTAATGTTTCTATATTCGGTCTGGGACATTGATGGGGATGGATGTAGTACAGTAGTTACTGGGTGTACCACTACCGACATACAGCATAAATCATCTATAAATACTTATAAATCTATAATACTAGGTTAGGTTAGGTTAGGTTGTTTGGTTAGGGTAATGTATTTTTGTATCCAAAGGCAGTCAAAATAGACGGGAACATGATGGTGAGCGTCCGCGTACACCCGGTAACTACATTCTTGCCCATTGATGTCCCACACGAGAGCGCCTGTTGTTTTAGGACGGACTTCCTTGCCACATCTAGAACATGAGTACCGGTACTTAATATGAGGTGCCAGTAGAGATATGCCATTATATAGTTGGGGTCACCTCGATGACTTGTCCGTATTGACGGACTTATGTCAGGAAACACAATGCGCGCGCAAAAAAAAACCCACGAGACGAGAATGTGTCATTCGTTCCATTTCGGAATGGAGTGACATGAAGCGAAATGGAACGATATATTTCAGTATACAGTATTTTGCTACCGGTACATTCTGCTCTCTTTTGTACTTTAGTGACATCCTCGGCGAAAATATACATTGGTGTGGTTAATGAGTTTCGAATCAAGCTACTAATAATGCCTTTTGGATTAATAAACATAGTGGTGACGAAACAGGCCGGAATTTTGGTGACGAAACGGATTTTTGGGGACGAAACGGGTTGGTGACGAAACGGAATGGTGACGTTTTTAAGATCTGTAGCCTAGGCCTATGTGATAATGTACCAACCCCGGTACCGCTACCGCCGCCAACACCGTGAACGACCGCAGCAGTGCAAGTACTGGTACTGAGCTGGATACACAGGCCTAGTTTGCCTTTTTCCAGAGGATCTACTGTAAGAAACTGTAAGAATCCCGGGAAGATCACAATTCACATGCTTCATTAATTTCATTGTTTGTTTTATTAATATTAGTTGATCGTGTTATCTAATTGAACAGGTAACTTGTAGTATTTCAAAAGTGATATTATATTAGCCTATCTAAAATTTGAAATGCTTGTTATTAGCCTAGGCTAGGCCTTGCAGGTTTGCTAAGCCCATGTGTTAATGGTTTTCGAAATGTAATGTAAAAAGTGTAGGCTAAGCTATGGCAACTTTCAGGCATTTTGAGTAGGCTAGGCCTATGTTTTAGCTAGCCTAAGAGGCTAAGTTTGTCAACTTTATCTGCATAGGCTAATAGGCTAATCATCTGGTTAATAAGTTATTCCCTATCTCCTCCTTTGAGGATTCTCAAGCGCTTGACCTCATCTGGAGTTCATTACTCATCTTCTTTACTCAAGGGGAAGGGAAGACGGTAAGGTAACTGCCGGCTAGCCGCTAGCCTATAGCCGACAGTATTTCGGAAAATCTTTTTAGTTAAATTCAAGTAGCCTTTCGCAGCAATAGCCTATTCGCTTGCTCTCGGTCACGACCATTACGTGTCTAATTTGACCACTTTTTGTCCTAAATTATCCCACGGCCAGTTGTTATATTGCCCCCTTCTGGCAATATAATATGAAAATGGCAATGAGTTATTGCCCGCTCAGGGATGAATGTAGATTCCGGGCGTACGGTCGTCATGTTTACATAGGGCGATCGCCGCGGTTAACTTTGCGTCTATTTTGACCGATTTTTTTGGTTATTTGCCCCTTGCTGGCAATACAGTATACAGTATAATTATGATGATGACAATATGTCATGGGGTGGGGGTGAGTGGGTCAAAGGCCCCCCTCAACATATTATTGTATCCAATGGCATTCAAAATAGACGGGAACATGATTGCAAAGGTCCGACGCCTCCCCCGCCGCCGCCGTCATGTTTACATTTGTCGATCGCCGTGGTTAAGTTCGCGTCTATTTTGACGCTGATTTTTTTCGGTAATTTGCCCCCTGCTGGCAATATATATGATGATGACAATATGTCATGGGGGGGGGGGGGGCTTTACATATTATTGTATCCAAAGGCAGTCAAAATAGACGGGAACATGATGGCAAAGGTCCCACGCCACTATGCGTAGTGTAAACAAGGGTGGCGGTATGCCCGAACTTAACATTCTTGCCCCCGCTCATTCGCTCAACCCAAAAGCAGTCAAATTAGGCCTAGAAGCGATCGTAAAGGTTGTGACCCAGAGCATGCAATGCGCCATGAAAGGTTGCTTGAATAATACCATATTTTCAACCTAAGCGGCAACTGAATGTGAATCTTGTCACGGTAAGATCCTGTATAGCGGGTGGAACTGTTTTCAGATGCCTATTTACTAAGAAACATTGAACAATATCTTTAACCTAACTTAACCTAACCTAGTATATTAGTAGACTATTTATGAATGTAAAATGTAAAAATATACTGCAACATTACCAAATTATGGAGATATATGTACAGGTCATCCCACTACACAGGATTATACCTTGGTCACTCTGGTGGATGGTAAGCAGGGATGTTATCAACTGATCCAACTGGACAGCACAGTTCTCACAGCTCTGTCTTTTTCTCCGTTCCGATCTATGACATGTCAGACCACCACGTCTCTCCATTCCGGTCTAGGCCTGACTTCGCGAGGAACGAGGAGCGAACCAAAGCTTCTTGGGTTATGGTCAGGCTCGCAGCTCGCTTGCAGCCTCGGAGCTGTCTCCGCAAAAGTTGACTTTGATTTAACAGTTTTAACTTTTGCCAGAGGATGAATTGCATTGATATTATATTTATGGTGCTGATGAAAGCCTACATTACCTTTTTTGTCACAAAAAAATTAAACACACCTTGGGCTATAACTTATGTAGATGTATGTATTTATATACTCGGGCACATACCCCATATAGCTGGGGGTGGCTTATTTAAGACAGATTCCGAACAGGGACAAAAAAAAAAAAAAAAAATCTCACACCCATTTAGGTCCTCCTGGAGAAAACCCAGAGACCTAGGCCCATTTGGGGTCTCCAACAAGAGATTCCCAGGCCCCAGACTGCCCGAATAGGTTCCGGTCTCAGCAGGCACACACACAGCGGAGCCATACCGCAACGCCCGCCAACCTCACATCCATGCATGACCCTTCTTATACACAGGCGCCTGACGGACTATTACTGGCGCCCGAACCCCTCTCTTAGACTCTTTATGTAAGAGAATGAAGGTACCCACAGGATATATCATATAAGTATAGGTTTAGTGCAGCATATTTATAATGTAAGCTAAATAAAATAATTCTCCTTTCAGCCGTCTCCACCGAGGTCACACAGTTGAGCGAGTTAGGCCTATGCAGTATTGCCAAGCTTTTATACCTCAGCTGTGGTGATTATAGCGCAGATCACGACGAAAAGGTACAGTAATCCACAGTTTAATACCGGTACTATCTTAATACTAACCTTTTTGCTGAAGCAAGAATGCTTTGAACAGTATATAATTTGATAGCTGTGCATTATATCAGAGCGACTGCTTATTAGTATTCTACAGTATAATTTTCATTCTTATATCTTCAATAGATAGACGAATGAGGTCCAATGAGTAAGTAAGAGCGAGGTGTGGTGTAGATGTAGATGTGCTGGAAAGTGTGAAAAGGAACACCTTGAGATGGTTTGGCCATATGGAACGTATGGGAGCCGAGAGAATGACTAAGAGAGTGTACGAGAGCGAGGTGGAAGGATGGATTGAAGAAGTATATGAGTGAAGGCGGTGCTTGATGGGAGGAGGGGCGTCGACTGACTGGGGACAGAGGTGAATGGGGGCGTTTCGTTCGTGGCCACCCCTTCGAGGATCACGGTGTCCGGCAATAGATAGATAGATATCTTCAATTTATGGGTAAAATACAAACCGTAGCCTCTTTTGATGTTCATGCTTGCTATTTTAACTTGGTTTCCTTTATTGTTTTCAATTTTTGGCTTCACTACAATACTCTCATAATTATTATACCTGAGCTGTCTTTCAAATTTTTCCTGTTAATAAGATATTTCGATACTAAATATATATAATTTGGCGCATAGCCTAGAGGTGATTCATTTGTGGTCACCCCTTCAGGGATCTGGCAATGTAGATCTATCAATCTATCTATTGCCGGATGACGTGATCCCCGAAGGGGTGACTACGAACGAATTGCCCCCATGCACCTCTGTGGCTCTGTCCCCAGTCAGTTGACTCCCCTCCTCCCATCCAGCACCGCTTTCACGCATATACTTCTTAACTCCATCCTTCCACTTCTCTCGGTTTACCTCTCCCTATTTGTCCTTATAGATAGATAGATAGATATGACTAAGAGGGTGTACCAGAGCGAGGTGGAGGGACAGAGAGGGAGAGGTAAACCGAAAGAGAGGTGGAAGGATGGAGTGAGGAAGTATATGAACGAAGGCGGTGCTGGTTGGGGGGAGGGGCGTCGACTGACTGGGGACAGAGGTGCATGGGGGCGGTTCGTTCGTGGCCACCCCTTCGGGGATCACGGCGTCAGGCAATAGATAGATAGATAGATAGATAGATAGATACATACATACATACATACATACATTATTTTGAGCAAATTGCCTTCATTTGTGGCAAACATGTGAAATGGGAGTGAAACCTACTTGTTACTTAACCCAGGAGCTGCGGGAAGACTCTTAAGAGTTTCCCCGGGCGACTGCGGGAAGACTCTTAAGAGTCTGGGGGGAAAAAATCCATTTAAAACATCCCCCCAAATTTTTTTTTGTTTTTTGTTTTTTTTTTGCCCCTGGGCCATGCCAAATATCACTCCTCCACCTCCCCTCCTTCCCCACTTTCCTCACCTCCTTCAGTTATCACCTATTTTCCCTGTTATTCCCTTATTCTGTGGTCTATTTTCGTGCTATCATTAGCGAGTTGCAAGCAGGGCATTGTCATCACTGTTACCAAGCGAGTGCAAGAGAGAGAGAGAGTATCGATCGACAGTCTCTCTCCAGACGTGGGGAAAAGTGGAGGGGAGGGAGGTTGCCTCAGCCATACATTATGTAACTCCTGGCCTGTATCGCCGATTTTGACCATCCAAACGCTGTTTCCACTTGTTTTATTGTTGTAACAGGTTAATACCTTTATAATCAACCTATAATAGGTGCATATGGATAAGTATTAATGCTATTTATGGTAAAATAACGATGTTAGTGATGGGAACAGCTCAAATACGTGCGCACAGGAGTGTGGTGTCTCATACCCCCCATGCGCACGTCTTAGGTTAAGCCTATACATAAATATTTGTACTCTACTCTTGACAATATTACCAAAGCTGCTTTAACTTTGTTAGATGCGGAAATTTGCCTCAGAAAAAACAGTGTTCCATGTACAGTACTATACACGTGTACCGGTATATGCTGGCACCAGATCAGCAAGATTGAGTGGATAACACTGGTTACAGACAACATTTATATGCACAGCCATTCCAACAATACAGTAGTATCCTAGATGCTCCACCACACTATATACACCAATGGGCGGTTGGGCTTAAGCTACCCTCTTCCGTGAAAAGGTACAAGCTAGATAATCGAGTAAGTTGCCTCGGCATATAAAGGCACGGCCACCCGCTTTCGAGCCTGCGAGTAGACGCGTGGCCAGGTGTTTCCTATTTGTCCAGGTCATGTTTTTCCCTCTCTCTTTGTTGTTGACCTTTCCAAAATGGGCAGTCTATAGGGCAAATACCGTGACAGTACTTGCCCAACCTTCAATGGGGTGAGTTATGACAATTGACCACTTGCGAGTTTCATGTTATAAGGAAGTTGTAGCCATAAACATCGATATAAAACAGATATTCAATAACAATGTAGGTTTCTGATAGCTAAATAGTAACCTATGTTGAATTGGGTTTTATATATTTATGAATGCACTACAACCGTATTTTAGCTGGTAATTCTACAACTCCAACTTCCTTATAGTCTGAAACTTGCAAGTGGTCAAATTTTCAAAGACTTAACAAGGGGGATTTTCGTGGGAGGGGAAAACTGAGTCCTTCCAAGGAGCGTTGTGGCTTTGGGTGTCTGAAAGGAGGAACTATACCTGCGGTGTCAGCGTCCGAGAATCTACTGACGATGGGAGAAGTCAAGGGAAATACAAACTAGGGGCCAGAGTGAGTGGGCTTAGTCCTATGACCTTCTTTGGAACTGCTTGTCTTTTAACATAAATTTGTCTCTCTCAGGAGGTCTCTTATGCCTTCTGATGCAGGGGAGAGCTGAGGCTGCTGAAGGTGCAGAGGGGAGGCAAGTTCTAATCTTATATCAAGCGTCCGAACTTATGATATGAAGCTGCTTCCCAGGTCTTTTACGGGCCTGATCATTAGGTCTGTCTAGAATGTAAGAATGAAATGCCAGCAAAGTCAAACATAGTTGGATGGGGTTTAGGAGGGAGAAGAAGAGAAGTAGTGGAGGGGGTGGGGTTCAGGAGGTCATAAGTGTGTGAAACCATGAAAAGAGTGAGTTGGGGAAAGCACCAGGAATAGATGGAGTGTGTGGGGAAATGCTGAGGTATGGTGGTGAGATAGTGATCGAATGGATATGGAAAATGTGTAAACTAGCATGGGAGAAGGGGAGTGCACCTGATGACTGGAAGACAGGCATAATAGTCCCCATATATAAGGGTAAAGTGGAAAGAGAAGTGTGTGGTAACCACTGAGTAATATGTCTTCTAAGTGTAGTAGGGTAGTGATTGAGAGAGTGAGAACGGAGAAATGGATAAGTGACGAGCAGGGCGGGGTTTAGAAAGGAAAGAGGATGTGTAGATCAGATTTTTACCCTGAAATATGTTGCCTTTATGGACTTGGAGAAGGCCTATGACAGAGTGGATAGAGAAGGTACTATGTGTAAAGTACTTAAAATATACGGAGTAGATGGCAAGTTGCTGAAAGCAGTGAAGAGCATGTATGAGGGTGCAAGGGCGGCAGTACATGTGGAGAATGAGCAGAGCGAGTTCTTTGATCTGAATGTTGGGTTGAAACAGGTGTGTGTGATATTCCCGTGGCTGTTTAATGTATATATGGATGGAGTCATGAAAGAAATACAAGGAAGAGCAGTGGATGTTTGTGTATCGCTGATAAGGGAGGGAAATGAGTGGAAGCTACCTGGACTGCTGTTTGCTGATGGTACAGTTCTGATGAGCGGTAATGAATCGGAGTTGCTGGGTCTGGTAAATATGTTTGGAATAGTGTGCGAAAAATGGAATCTGAAGGTAAATGTGGGGAAGAGCAAGGTTATGGTCTTCAAAAAGGGTGAAGCCACAGAGTGTGAGGTGAAGTTGAACGGTCAGGCTATGGAGATTGTCTGCTCATTTAAGTATCAGGGCAGTATGCTGAGTAAAGATTGGAGTATGGATGAAGAAGTGCAGGAGAGGGTGCAACAGGGGAAGAGGGTTGTAGAAACGCTGAAAGCAGTAACAAGAAATAGGGTGGTCATCATGGAAGTGAAGAAATCATTGCATGACAGTGTGGTGATCCCGACATTGACTTACAGAAGCGAAGCATGGACGTTGGTGAAGAGACTCAGACCAAGAGTGAGAGGGGTGGAAATGAGTTACTTGAGAAGTGCGTGCGGAGTTACATGGAGGGATAGACAGACGAATGAGGAAGTAAGAGGGAGGTGTGGTGTGGAGGTATATGTGCAGGAAAGTGTGAAAAGGAACACCATGAGATGGTTCAGCCATATGGAACGTATGGGAAGCGAGAGAATGACTAAGAGGGTGTACGAGAGGGAGAGGTAAACCGAGAGAGAGGTGGAAGAATGGAGTGAAAAAGTATATGAATGAAGGTGCTGGTTGGGAGGAGGGGCGTCGACTGACTAGGGACTGAGGTGCATGGGGGCATTTCGTTCGTGGCCACCCCTTCGGGGATCACTGCGTCAGGCAATACATACATACAATGCTTTAACGTCATATTTCCATTACATTTGTAACGGCTCAGACGATAGATAGATAGATACTGTAGATAGATCATCAGGTCCATTTGGTCTTCCTCACTTGGCTAATCACAGGCCGGGGAAGATAAAGGATTTGGTTTCTGATTTGTTAGAAGAGCAAAGATGGGGGATGTTCGTGGTGGTGGTGCCTTTGTCCTGTGAAGGCCGGCCAATCCGCACCCTCCTCTTGCCAGCTCTTGCTCCCTGATTGGTCAAGGGGCACTTGGTGGTACTGGTGGGCTCCAGTCAGAGTGACAGGACGGGGACGTCATCAGGATTCATGAATACGACGTGACTCACGTCTACCTCTCTTTGGTCCACCCACTCCATGTACCGTGTAATTTCCTGGTGCAATCTGGAGTCTGGGGGCTGGTAGATATTCCTCCGGACTCTGGGGGCATCGAGTGGTTGTGGGTGGTGTGTCGTAATATGGTTCCACACTGTAAATTTGTATTAGTCCTACCATTACTTCATGTTTTAGGCCTCTAGTTTAATGGAATCACTATCACCTGTGGAAGTTTGAAAGTAAAATTTGAGCAGCTAGGGTAGGCTAAGCCTTTTTTCCATGCATCATTTCAGGAGACAGATATGCATGCCATTTTCCCGTATGTTTTTTGTTTATTTCGCGCATCGGGTGCATCATGTATTAATGCTTGTTTTTGGTTATTTTTTGTTAACTTTTTCCTACCAGGATATTTTAGCATTTCATCATCCTTTTTACATCAATAATGGGGAGATTGTAGGCACCAATTGAGCAGGGCAGTACCCAGGGGAGGCCACATAGGTATATGATAAGGAGTTGCTGGAACTCCTATTTCATTTGTCTGGCTTCCCCTACTGTTTCTATTTGTGCCTCACCTACACAGAGAGTATTCCAGCTAACTCTCACAAATACCTCCTATTCATTTCACTTTCACTACACTTAACAAGCACATCACACGCCTTTCCAACACCTAAATGACCTCTAACGTACAGTTTTCCGCACATATTCTATTCCGTTGGGGTCAAATCACGACCCCAGCTGAATAGAATATGTGCGGCAAACTGTACCTTGATTTTGGCTCCCTTTCACTCTTTTAACCTTGGAAGGGGACACTTGTTACAGGCAGCTTTGTCTTTTGTCTTCTTCTTGTACATAGAAAAAAAAAGTATACAGTAGTTTATGATAGTGATGCAAATGTTTGCTTTTCCAGAATAAAACAAACACCATAATAAAAATACTGTACTGTACCGTATATTTTTTTTTCCGGGTGGATGGGACTCGTTACCCATGGTCGGCAACCCATTTATGGGAGACAACCTTATAAAAATCCGGGTGGATGGGACTCGTCAGCCTTGGTCGGCAACCTTTCTAGGGGAGTAAACCTGATACAAATCTGTACTGCTTATCTAAGTGTAAGGCAGGTTAGTGGATGGACTAGCCGAATACCACTGTAGAAAAATAGTGCTAACAAGATACATAGAAGGCCTCAGAGTCGGACGGATCCTAGATTGAGTGGTCAATCCTGTAAGTCCTTCAGTAAACTGGCTCGGGTTGTCCCTCTTACAGGGAATAGGTCAGCTTGGGGGCCTTCTGTGTATGTCCACCCTCATTAAGGGGAGTAAGGCATCCGGCAATAGATAGATATTTTTGTATAGCGTTTTGTGGAAAATATAGAAAGGCAAGTTCTTGTGTTATAAAGTCATAATAACCAATTCCACTTATTCAAAGGCTGTACTGTACTATGTATATTTTTCTGATATATACAGTAATAATAATAATAATGCTTTATTTCAGACTCACACAATACAGAGGGGACCATACTGGGGTTCATATATACCTTACAGTAACATAAATATATATAGGCTACTTACCTGTTGTATTACAGTAGCATATATTTTCTATTACCGGACGCCGTGATCCCCGAAGGGGTGGCCACGAACAAAACGCCCCCATGCACCTCTGTCCCCAGTCAGTTTACGCCTCTCCTCCCATCCAGCAACGTTTTCACACATCTTAACTCCGTCCTTCCACTTCTCCCTCTTTGTCCTTCCAAATTAAAATTAGATATCTTTAAGTGAGGAGTACCTATACAGTTCAGTACTTCTTGTAATTCACTCAACCATTTCATATTCAATGCCTAGAGCTTGTTCTCTCATTTAAAATCACTTGTACATGACCCTGTTACTTTAGTTAATCTAGCATGTTCATGTTTTGTTACCTAGGAGATACCATCTCTTCCGGTGGTGGGGCCGAGGCTGCCACTGTTGCTAGAATTAGGTGTGGCTGGGGAAAGTTCAGAGAACTGCTGCCAATTCTGACCATGAAAAGAATGCCTCTCCCCCTGAAGGGAAAGGTGTATGCCTCATGACAAAGTTGAAAGGAAGGCCTTTCGTATCATTCACCAACTCTCTGCCCCAAGAGTGAAACGTTACTCTCAATCACATAGAAAAAAAAAAAAAAAAAAAATGTATTAGAAGTGCAATGACGTATGCCTCAGAAACATGGGCCGTTAAAGTAGAGGATGTAAACAGAATGGAACGTAATGAGATGAGAATGGTGAGATGGATGTGTGGGGCCAGGCTACAGGATAGAATAACAAATGTTGAGCTGAGGAGACGTTTAGGTATAAAGAGTATTAGCGAGGTGATGCGTACAAGTAGACTGGGATGGTATGGACATGTGGAGAGAATGGATGAACAAAATTGGGTGAAAAAATGCAGGTCTGTGATTGTGGAGGTAGCTGCACCAAGGAGTGGACCGAGGAAGACCTGGGATCGTACTATACGTGCCGATCTCAAATCCAAGAACTTGACAAGTGAAGCAGCCCTTAACAGGGTTGCCTGGAACGCCGCCATTAGGACAAGAGACTGAAACTGCACGTATGTGTGGAACACTCGGTCTTAAAATGTTATGTATGTATGTGTTCTCAAGTTCAATGACCTTACTTTTCCCTACATTGACCTGTAACTTCATCCTTTGGTACACCCTGTTAAAAACAATGACTTGTTGAGCTCTGTTTAAAAGTACCTGAAATCAAGCAAAAAAGACGCCGCCGGTATAGAAGGGGTTAATGACGGCTTGCTGGGGCCAGGCCCAGCTTTGGCCCCTTGGGGGTGCATCTTGGCTAGGAGGACCTAGAGGGTACAGGGCATAGTGTTCACACTTCACAGACTAGCACTTTCTGCCTAGTAGCACAGGGGCCCGAACCCGGAGGTAGTGCACCAGGAGGCGCATGATACCGGGCCAGCCGTAGTGCCGTGTATGCGCGTGGATTTCGTCCCTGTGGTTGGTTCTGCTGGGGTGCCCTGAGGCCCCTAGGTCCCACCCCTATAAAGAACTTGGGATGAATTCTGGTTGACAACCACCTTGAGGAGACTGGAGCTGGCTACCTGGGGACAGTGACCTCCAACGCTGACAATCTAGACCGAATCATGACAAATCCATCTAAGAACCATCGCAAGTCTGTAGAAACAAAATCCAAGTTCAGACTTGGAAGTGTGAATGTAGGTACAGTATTCTTAGAGGAAAAACGTGTGTTGGGGAGGTGTAGTTTGGATGTATGTTGTACCCAGGATACCCGGTGGAGAGGGGAGGCTGCGAAGTGGAAGATTGGAAAGAAAGAATGCTATAAGTTCTTATGGAAGGGTAATAAATGTGGCACAGGAGGGGTGGGTTTCCTAGTGGCAGAGAAGTGGGTGGACTGTGTGATAGAAGTTAAACAGTTCAATGAAAGACTGATTATGCTATGACTGAAAGTAGGAGTGAGAGTTATTAATGTTATACTGTATCAGCATATGTCCCCCAAGTAGGCTTAGGAAGAGCTGCAAATGATGAGTTTTGGAATGAGCAAATTCAATGAGGAAAAATTCCAATTAATACGGTACGGAGATAATAATGGTGTTAAAGAAATTACAAATTACTTAACAGAATCTAACCACATAATAGAACGGAAAGACAGTGTGAAAGACCTTGGGGTATTAATGTCTGAAAATATGGGTTTCAAAGTACATAACCAGGTCAAAGTGGCGGCTGCGAAACGTCTAACGGGTTGGATTCTGCGTACTTTTAAAACACGCGGTGAATTGCCTATGATAACGCTCTTCAAATCTCTAGTGCTACCGCGGCTTGAATACTGTAGCGTATTAACATCCCCATACAAAGCAGGTGAAATAAATGACGTAGAGAGTGTACAAAGAAATTTCACTTCGCATATAAGTTCGATAAAACATCTACACTATTGGGAGCGTTTAAGAGCACTGAATCTGTACTCACTGGAACGTAGAAGAGAACGTTACCTAATAATATACACGTGGAAAATTGCAGAGGGTTTAGTACCAAACCTACATATTCCGATAGTCATGAAATTCAGTGATAGGAGAGGCTGGGAATGCGAAATCCCCCGGATGAATAACAGGGGTGCTATGGGCTCTCTGCGAGAGGGCTGGTTATCACACAGAGGCCCACGTCTCTTCAACAAACTCCCACGGCGAGTAAGAGACATGAGGGACATCTCGTTAGACAACTTCAAGAGAGCCCTAGATGTCGAACTGCAAAAAGTGCCAGACGAGCCCATCCTGGCAAGGGAGCGAGCTGTCGCTTCAAACAGTCTACTGCACCAAATCACCACCCATAACGAGGGGCGTCGCGCTCCTTGGTGCCGCTAGAAGAGCGGCGAACACATCTAAAGGTATCTAAAGGTAAAGGTAGGGGTGGTTGTCGGATGCAAGGAATGGGAGGTAGTAATTGTGGGAGGGGACTTGAATGGGTATGTTGAGACATATGCTGATGGATATGAGGGTGTGCACGGAGGACAGGGATATGGCCAAAGTAACCTGGAAGGTGACTACATACTGGAGCACTGTGCTACCACAAGGATGGTGGTGTGTAATACCATGTTCAGGATAAGGAAGAGCCACCTGAGAACATATGAATCAGGTGGCTTCAGTAGTCAAAGAGACTACCATACTTTCTCCTCTTAAAATCAAAGATTAAATGGATTAGAGACACAGATCATACCAGGTGAAGAATGCATCCCCCAACACAAGCTCCTAGTGTGTAATATGTACCTAAGCAGAGTTCCTGTGAGAAAGAAATTACATTTGCCATAAAGGAAAGTATGGTTGTTAGAAAATGAGAAGGTTCAGAGACAGATTCCACAACATAATGATGGAAATTGAAAGAAGAGTGTGTGCTAGGTCAGATGATGTCGATGGCCAATGGAACTATGTAGAACACAGCGTCCTAGCAGGCAGATCTGCACACGTATCTTTTGCCGGTCAGTCATCTAGCATCTAGGGATCTGTGTTGGGACCACTGCTGTTTGTTATATTTATCAACGACTTACCTGAAGTTATAACTAATGGAAGGGAGGTATACCTGTATGCGGATGACACTAAGCAGTATAGAAGAGTGAGGAGTAAGGAAGATGTGGGTTTGCTTCAAGGAGATGTGGAGGGCATGAAGGGATGGTCTGGGCATTGGTTAATGCCTTTTCATCCAAAAAAATGCAAGTACATGCGGATTGGGACAAGCAAGATAGACAAGGTAGGATACAGTATGTATGAAGCGATGGAGGAAGTGAATGCAGAAAAGGATATAGGAGTAGTGATAGACAAAAAGTTAAATTTCTCAGAACATTTAGCGGAAAAGATAAACAAAGCCAATAGAATTGTAGGGCTGATAAGGAGGACATTTGTGTCACTTGACGAAGAAATCTTCAGGAATCTCTATACAGCGCTGGTTAGGCCGCACCTGGAATATGCGAACCAGGTGTGGGCTCCATATATTGTAAAGGATATAGAAGCAGTGGAGAAAGTGCAGAGGAGAGCTAGCAAGCTGGTACCAACGTTGAAGAACACGGGCTATGAGCAGAGGTTGAGGACACTGGGGCTTCCGACACTGGCATATAGGAGAAAGAGAGGGGATATGATAGAGACTTTTAAGATAGTGTCAGGAAAGTACGATGAGGATGTGTGTGAAGGTATCTTCTTGATGCGGGAGGGAACAAGAACGAGAGGACACTCTAAGAAAATTTACAAAGAAAGAAATAGGCTTGAGAAGGCAAAGAACTCATTTTGTGATAGAGTGGTAAATGAGTGGAACGCACTGCCCCAGTATGTAGTCGATTCCGAATCAATAAGGGAGTTTGAAAGTAATCTTGATAAAGCATGGGGAAGACAAGATTCGAAGTTTGATTATAAAACAAAAATACAGAATAGTAAAAATGTTGCGTCTGCTACCGCCGCCGCCAACACCGTGAACGACCGCAGCAGTGCAAGTACTGGTACTGAGCTGGATACACAGGCCTAGTTTGCCTTTTTCCAGAGGATCTACTGTAAGAAACTGTAAGAAATCAGAAATTTCCCAAACGGAGTCCCGCAAGGATCCGTCCTGTCGCCCGCATTCTTTAATCTGTACATGCATGATATAAATACACCCAATACACCCCAAATAAACATAGCCTCCTATGCAAACGACATAGCACTCACTTGCACACACCAAGACCCAGGCACAGCAACAGATCTCCTTCAACCCCATCTCAACACATTACATGACTGGTGCACTACAAACAGACTTAATTTAGCCCCAGCCAAATCCACTGCAACCCTCCTCACAAACTGGACAGGAGATCACGCATACTCCCCGCAACTCACCATAAACAACATACCCCTAACACACACACACTCACCCAAAATCCTAGGAGTAACATATGATACATAAATTACATTCAAACAGCACACCACAAGCATTAAAAAGAAACTGACACCCAGACTTAATGCCCTCAGGTCACTTGCCCACACAAAATTGGGACACAACAAAGAAAACACCACCACAGTTTACAAACAATACATAAGATCAGTGATGGAATACGCAAGCCCGGCCTGGGCTTCTAACCTAGCTGAAACATATCATAAGACCTTACAGACTATTCAAAATATAGCCCTAAAAATCATCACAGGCTGCACAGCTACTTCACCTACAGATCACCTACATCAAGAAACCAAAGTCCTCAAAGTCAAAGTCCATCTGGACATGAGAGGCACTCAATTCCTGGCAGCAGCCTCCACGAACCAACACCACCCACTACACTACATGGCAACACATCCACAGACACCAAGAAATGTTAAAACAACACCCAGCACACGCTATCACACACAAATACTATCTTCTCTCCCTCCCTGCCCACCCCAAACCAGCTTTCAGAAGCACATCCATACTCATATCTCTCGCCGTTCCATCCAGTCACTCATAAACAACACGCAGCTGCAGGCACGACCTCCCGAAATCCATCCTTCTGAATCCTCCCTTCCTCGCGAGGACAGAGTCCACCTGGCCAGGCTGAGATGCGGACACCATCCAGCCCTTCTGAGCTATCAGAAGAGACTGGATGACTCCGTCGTCGACTGCTGCCCAGGTTGTAACACAGCACCCCATACTATTAAACACATCATAGAAGACTGCATTTCAAACAACCACTTACGCTAACAACACAATCTACACTCCTTGAGAGCTCTGTGGGAAAGCCCGGCCATGGCCTTCCTTAGGGACTCGGGGCTGTTCGGCCAGGCAGCTTAGGGAACAACATCAACAACAACACAGCCTCATTGATGCCACAGACAGATAGATAGACACTGTCTCTATACATACATACATACATACATAAAATTTTAAGACTGAGTGTTCCACACATAAGTGCAGTTTCAGTCTCTTGTCCTAATGGAATGGCGGCATTCCAGGCAACCCTGTTAAGGGCTGCTTCACTTGTCAAGTTCTAGGATTTGAGATCGGTGCGTATAGTCCGATCCCAGGTCTTCCTCGGTCCACCCCTTGGTGCAGCTCCCTCCACAATCACAGACCTGCATTTTTTCACCCAATTTTGTTCATCCATTCTCTCCACATGTCCATACCATCCCAGTCTACTTGTACGCATCACCTCGCTAATACTCTTTATACCTAAACGTCTCCTCAGCTCAACATTTGTTATTCTATCCTGTAGCCTGGCCCCACACATCCATCTCACCATTCTCATCTCATTACGCTCCATTCTGTTGACATCCTCTACTTTAACGGCCCATGTTTCTGAGGCATACGTCATTGCACTTCTAACACATGAGGCATACACCTTTCCCTTCAGGGGGAGAGGCATTCTTTTCATGGTCAGGATTGGCATCAATTCTCTGAACTTCCCCCAGCCACACCTAATTCTAGCAACAGTGGCAGCCTCAGCCCCACCACCGGCAGAGATGGTATCTCCTAGGTAACAAAACTTGTTCACCAGCTCCAAAGACTCATTTCCAAAATTCACAGCCACAGGATCATCACTTAACACAAGCTCGCCTTTGCACACTACGCACTCAAATTTCTCTATTTCTGACTTATCCTTCGGCAGGGGCCCCTTTATTCTACTACAGCGCTTACTCCCATGGTGTCATATAATTGCCAAGTTTTCATAACAACATACTGTAAGTTTGTTATAAATCTCCCCAATAGCTGAGTAAACAAGATATGGACATGGCAAGTTAGCATCAGCTGGAGAAAAATAAAACTATACCATGTTAGCATAAAAACTCACTATTGCATTATCATCCACCTTCAATATTTGATAATGGATTACATACATTTTCCCTGGCATGCAAATGCAAAATCTCAATTTATATAGGCATACTGTACATTGTTAATAGTGTTTTTTCTTTTTCAGATTGGGCTGACCTTTTCTACAAAAACAACCCATCATTGTGTATTGAAAAGATTTTGCAACTTAAGTGACCAGAACTAATATTAGACTTTTGTGTGTGTAGTGGACAAGAACCGTAATTGTTAAAGTTTAATTGAATTTAGTATTATTTAGTTTGTGTATTGGCCTTAAACAGTGCTGGTAATCTTGGCGCTACTACATCAACAGTTCTGGTAATATTAAAGATACAGACTAAATTTTGCATAGTGGACATAAACTGGTAATTTAAAAAAATATGGACTAAATCTCGGTTTAGTTTTTTTTGAATGAACAGGAGCTTCTAGTAATGTTAAAGACTAATAGACTCAAGTGCTGCGTAATATGTAGTTCCTCTACTGACACACTTACACCATGAAGTCCCAGCAGAGACGAGGAAAGACCAGAGGTGTTAGTGCTGGGCGAGATAGTGACAGACCACCACAGACCTCGCGTCGAGCCAGTGGTAGTTCGGATGATGTTGTCTCCAGCAGTCCCCCCAGCCCTCGCGAACATGCCGGCAGGATCAACTTAACATCGCTAGTTGTTGCCCTGAGCCAGACAAGTGCTAGAAGTGTGCTAGATACAACCAGTGTGCATCCTAGTTCACCAGACATAGTTTCTGATCAAGAAACGAGTGCTAGAAATGGCGTGGATCAATCAAGCACGCAATCTAGACTAATGGATGCAATTCCTAATCAAGCAAGTACTCAATCCAGACCACCGGATGCAGTTTCTAATCAAGTGAGCGAGAAGTCGTCGAGGGGGCTCCAGTTGAAGAGGAATAACCCAGTGACCGGTGCCATTAGTGGAACAGTCAGTGGCTCGGTGGGTGCCGGGCAGAGATACGATGCCCAACAACCAAGTACTTCCCGTTTTGACCATAGGAACACAGCAACACCTTATGCCACCACTAGTGCAGATGAGTCCAGGATGGACTGTAGTGATGACAATGCCAAAATCTCTATATCTAGCTTGGACGTACTTGTCTCCAGAGGGTCGAATGAGAAGGCAAGAAAACGGACTAATAATCTGGTCGACAATCTCGACTACCTACAGTGCAGGACTCAGATGGTAAGCCGGAGGCAATATGCAGGTCCGAAAAAGCAAACCACCGCACAAAATAGGATTGATCATCAGGAGTTACCGGATTCAACCTCGTGTCTTCCGGCCCACATATCAGAATCGGAAAGAACAGAGCTCAAGAAGAATGCTCCGAAAAGCAGGAAGAAATCCGCGTGCACCCCCAATCGAAAGGTCGTGTACGCCCCTCCTCCCACTCCAGCCGCACCGAAGAGCAAGAGAAAGAAAATTCTCCCGCCCACTGCCACCCCTAAGAAGGGAAAGAAAAAGGTAGCGGGAAAACAAGGCACCCCACAAATGACTCCAACCCCTGAAGAGCAAGGAAGCACGGTAGGGAGGTCAAACGAGGCTGTTGACTTATCATCAGGAGCAACTGTAACAAGCAAATCAGCCAAAGTTATCAAATCACCAATAACATTAAAAAGCAAAAAATCAACCATCACAACGCCCAAAATTACTAAAAGAAATAGATCAACCACCAAAGGGCCTAAAGTTACAGGTGTCAATTCAGTGACCGTAGCACCAAGCGTTACTCCAGGAAGCAAATCGACCATCACAGGACTCAAAGTTACTACAGGAAGCGTACCTCGACCACCTTTAGCGTGCCAACTTATCAACGAGACAATTAATCCATCCCCGGAATCAATAGTAACGAGCAAGTCAGCCACCAAAGTTACTCCAGGACCCAAATCTCGAAAACCCTTGGCTGTCAACGATGCCCGCCACACTATCAACAGGACAGTCAACGATGCCCGCCACATCATCAACAGAAATCGGACACAGAAGAATGGGGCCACCGGAGCTGAGGAGGGAGACAGCAACACTACAGAGAGGTGAGTTTTGTTATTATTAGTCGTGGTAAAAAACTGTGTTCCTTAACACTTTCAGCACGATGATATAATTTTTATCTTATTCTGGTTACCATTACACGATTTTCTTTCATCTATATAATATTTTTGATTGTCTGTCTGTGTGTCTGTTCTTTATGCATGGCCACATTTTTTAAGCTACAGCGTTCATACTTGGTATGCATAGTAAGGGGGTCCCTAGGCAGGTTTTAGTGAAAAAATAGAATTCCCCAGGGTGAAAGGGACGGAGAAAATGGGCGCGAAATCGGAAAAATAGCTTTTGGTTTAAAAAAAAAATGTCCGTTTGGGGCAGAAGGAGGCCTCCGATCGAAAAGGTGTATGGGACGAAAGTTGTTCGCAGCCTCCCAAAATGGGGGTACAGATGAGGTCAGATCTAAAATCGGAGGTCATTTAGCGGCCGAAATCGAGGTCGCCGTTTAACCCGTTGAGCCCCGGCTAGTTATAATATTTTGTTCACCCCAGTCCCAAGCCATTATCACTTCTTTTTTTTGTTTGCTAAAATGGAAGACAAGGATGAGAAATGGAAAAAAAAAAAAAAAAATCACATTGGACATTTTTTTTTGGGGGGGGGGGAGCCTCAAAAAAATTTGTTGAGCCAAAATGGAAGAGAATGGTGAGAAATGGAGAACAAAATAAAAAAAAACTCATTTCGGTCATTTGGGGGGCGGGGGGGGGGGGGGGGGTTTCAATAGTTCGTCGCCCCCGCATGACCACCCGCCCGGGAGCACTAGGGTAAAAACTGAGTATAGCATTGTACGGCATACATCCTAAGGAGTGTCTCACATAAATCTCAAGCCTCTAGCTCCCATACGACCGGAGTAATGAAGGTTCAAAGTGGCGGTGAACTAAGGGTGTAAACTATCCCCACTAAGCCCACCACCACCAGCCGCGCGGCTGTCTCGGCCCGCTCACACCTACTGGCCCGGCTCCCACACACACTACGGTACCTCCCCCTCCTATTCTCCCGCCATTTCCTACCTTACGAGCCACGTAAGTGTTTTTTATATGTCGGACGCACGTGATGCGTCGCTGGGAGTTGGTGATCAAACACTGCCGACGCAACACGTGCGACGCTGGGTCTCACCGGGTTAATGAGGCACAGGGAGGTTATGGTAGTAGTAGTATTGTGATGATTGTGGTAGTAGTGATTGATGATGGTGATTATGGTAGTAGTAGTGGTGGTAGTAGTGATGGTGATTATGGTGATTACCCAGGCAATGCCGGGTACCCCTGCTAGTTAATAATGTATCTAGGACTCAAATAGGTAAATACTATCTAAATAAACCATCTGAATAACAGGTCCTTCCTAAACTACATTAAATCATCGAATGTTAGTCAAGAGTGATGCAGATGATTTAGTTTTTTTATGCCGTACACTCCCTTGATTGACAGGGCTAGGGGGTGTCCTTGTTACAGGGACTACACTGAATTTTAGTCAGAATTAAAATGTGGATGGGGCTCGTCAGCCTTGGTTGGCAACCTGTCTAGGGGAGTGAACCTGATACAAATCTGTACTGCTTACCTAAGGGTAAGGCAGGTTAGTGGATGGATTAGCCGAACACCACTGTAGAAAAATAGTGCTAACAAGATACACAGAAGGCCTCGGAGTTGGACGGATCCTAAATTGAGTGGTCAATCCTGTAAGTTCTTCACTAAACTGGCTCGGGTTGTCCCTCTCACAGGGAATAGGTCTGCTTGGGGGCATTCTGTGTATGGCCACCCTCGTAAGGGAAGTAAGGTGTCCGGCAATAGATAGATAGATAGATAGAAATGAAGATTCCGAGAGACAGAAACGAGCGAGGTACGTGGAGAGTAAGAGGGTGGTGAAGAGAGTAGTGAAGGAAAGTAAGAGAAGAGTAGATGAGGAATTTGGAAGGAATCTGAGTGTAAAATGGAGGGAGAGTAAGAAACTGTTCTGGAAAGAAGTCAAGAAAGTTAGGGAAGGTAGCAAGGGAAACAGTAAGGGTGTGAAAGATAAGAATGGGAGAATGCTAGCCGAGAAGCAAGAGAGAGTCGAAAGATGGAGGGAGTACTTCAGTGAGTTGCTAAATGAAAGGAATGAAGAGCCAGCAAACATAGCTGGATATGGTATGGGAGGGAGAAGAAGAGAAGTAGTGGAGGAGGAGGTGGGGATCAGGAGGTCAGAAGTGTCGGAAGCCATGAAAAGAGTGAAGTTGGGGAAAGCACCAGGAACAGATGGAGTGTGTGGGGAAATGTTGAGGTATGGTGGTGAGATAGTGATAGAATGGGTATGGAAAATGTGCAAACTAGCATGGGAGAAGGGGAGTGCACCCGATGACTGGAAGACTGGCATAATAGTCCCCCTATATAAGGGCAAAGGGGAAAGAGGAGTGTGTGGTAACCACCGAGGAATATGTCTTCTAAGCGTAGTAGGGAAGGTATACAGTAGGGTAGTGATTGAGAGAGTGAGAGTGAGAACGGAGAAATGGATAGGCGACGAGCAGGGAGGTTTTAGGAAGGGAAGAGGATGTGTAGATCAGATTTTTACCCTGAATTGTGTTGTGGAGAAGTATCTGGAGAAGAAACAAAAGGTGTATGTTGCCTTTATGGACTTGGAGAAGGCCTATGACAGAGTGGATAGAGAAGGTTTGTGGAAAGTACTTAGAATATACGGAGTAGAGGGCAAGTTGCTGAAAGCAGTGAAGAGCATGTATGAGGGTGCAAAGGCGGCAGTACGTGTGGAGAGTGAGCAGAGCGAGTTCTTTGACCTGAATGTTGGTTTGAAACAGGGGTGTGTGATGTCCCCGTGGTTGTTTACTGTATATATGGATGGAGTTATGAAAGAAATACTATCAAGAGCAGTGGATGTTGGTGTATCGCTGAAAAGGGAGGGAATTGAGTGGAAGCTACCTATACTGCTGTTTGCGGATGATACAGTTCTGTTGAGTGATAATGAATGGGAGTTGCAGGGTCTGGTAAATGAGTTTGGAACAGTGTGCGAAAAACGGAATTTGAAGGTAAATACGGGGAAGAGCAAGGTTATGGTCTTCGAAAGGGGTGAAGTCACAGAGTGTGAGGTGAAGCTGAACGGTCAGGCTATGGAGATCGTCAACTCTTTTAAGTATCTGGGCAGTGTGTTGAGTAAAGATGGGACTATGGATGAAGAGGTGCGGGAGAGGGTACAACAGGGGAAGAGGGTTGTAGGAACGCTAAAAGCAGTAACAAGAAATAGGGTGGTCAGTATGGAAGTGAAGAAGTCCTTGCATGACAGTGTGGTAATCCCGACACTGACTTACGGAAGCGAAGCATGGACGTTGGTTGAGAGACTCAGACCAAGAGTGAGAGCAGTGGAAATGAATTACTTAAGGAGTGCGTGCGGAGTTACATGGAGGGATAGACAGACTAATGAGGAAGTAAGAAGGAGGTGTGGTGTGGAGGTAGATGTGCTGGAAAGTGTGAAAAGGAACAACTTGAGATGGTTCGGCCATATGGAACGTATGGAAAGCGAGAGAATGACTAAGAGGGTGTACGAGAGCGAGGTGGAGGGACAGAGGGGGAGAGGTAGACCGAATATGAGGTGGAAGGATGGAGTGAGGAACTACATGAACGAAGGCGGTGCTGGTTGGGGGGAGGGGCGTCGACTGACTGGGGACAGAGGTGCATGGGGGCGGTTCGTTCGTGGCCACCCCTTCGGGGATCACGGCGTCAGGCAATAGATAGATAGATAGATAGAAAATGTAAAACTTGCAAAATAAACAAACCAAAACTTGGACGAACAACAGTAAAAAGACAAAACAACTTATCAAAATCGCTATGTGGAAACAACGCTTAAGCAAAATAATAATTTATAAATAAAAGAACAGAATCCACCACATGGGGTGTACATTACTATATGAGCATTGAGCAAGTTAATCTGTTTCCCAAGCAAACTAATCACACATATAACAACGCACTATCGTCACGTTCAAGGAATTAGTCAATTTGGGAAGGAAAAGTATCATCATCGTTCTGAAAGGGTTAACATACATACATACATACATACATAACATTTTAAGACTGAGTGTTCCACACATAAGTGCAGTTTCAGTCTCTTGTCCTAATGGCGGCGTTCCAGGCAACCCTGTTAAGGGCTGCTTCACTTGTCAAGTTCTTGGATTTGAGATCGGCGCGTATAGTCCGATCCCAGGTCTTCCTCGGTCCACCCCTTGGTGCAGCTCCCTCCACAATCACAGACCTGCATTTTGTCACCCAATTTTGTTCATCCATTCTCTCCACATGTCCATACCATCCAGTCTACTTGTACGCATCACCTCGCTAATACTCTTTATACCTAAACGTCTCCTCAGCTCAACATTTGTTATTCTATCCTGTAGCCTGGCCCCACACATCCATCTCACCATTCTCATCTCATTACGCTCCATTCTGTTGACATCCTCTACTTTAACGGCCCATGTTTCTGAGGCATACGTCATTGCACTTCTAACACATGAGGCATACACCTTTCCCTTCAGGGGGAGAGGCATTCTTTTCATGGTCAGGATTGGCATCAATTCTCTGAACTTCCCCCAGCCACACCTAATTCTAGCAACAGTGGCAGCCTCGGCCCCACCACCGGCAGAGATGGTATCTCCTAGGTAACAAAACTTGTTCACCAGCTCCAAAGACTCATTTCCAAAATTCACAGCCACAGGATCATCACTTAACACAAGCTCGCCTTTGCACACTACGCACTCAAATTTCTCTATTTCTGACTTATCCTTCGGCAGGGGCCCCTTTATTCTACTACAGCGCTTACTCCCATGGTGTACCCAACATCGACAGATGCTACATTGAATTGAGTTAACGCCCACTCCCTTTCCACACACTGCACATGGGTATGCACCGCTCTTTTCCACATTGCCTCGTCTCAAACTACAATGCATAACCTTGGTTTTGTTAATATTGACTCTTAAACCCTTGCTCGCCATGCCCTCTCTCCACTTTCTGAATTTGGCCTCAGCATCCTGCATACTGTCAGCTATTAGGACTAAATCGTCTGCATAAAACAGTTCCAACGGGAGTCCGCCTCTAAAAACTCTAGACAGCGCCTCCAAGACCATAATAAAGAGGAGGGGGCTTAACACTGAACCCTGATGGACTCCAACACGGACTGCGAATTCATCACTCAGTACACCTTTCACCCTCACCGAACTTCGCGAATCCTCATACATCTTCATTATCACACGCACCAGCCACTCTTCCACACCAAGTTTCCTCATAGCCCACTGTACAACATCTCTAGGTACCCTATCAAAGGCCTTCTCCAGGTCCACAAACACAAAGTAAAGATCCCTGCCTTTTAGTAGGTATCTTTCCTGCATCTGCCTGACTATGAAGATAGCATCGGTTGTACCACGTCCTGGCATAAAACCAAACTGCATATCATCAATAGAGATGCTTTGCCTGATCAAACCCTCAAGGACTCTCTCACAGACCTTCATGATTTGGTCAAGCATTTTCAGGCCCCTATAATTTCCTCTATCTAGCGCATCCCCTTTTCCTTTGTATATATTTACTATTACACTTTTGAGCCAATCCTCTGGGATTTTCTCATCTTTAATAATGGTGTTTATCAACTCAGTGACTAAGTTTACACCAATCTCCCCTGAGGCTTTTATCATCTCAGCTCAGAAGGTTAACTACCTTCATAATTTTTACTTTATAGTATGGTACTTTTATTATAATTTAAAAGGGTATTAGGTATTTTATAGTTAAATTAATGATATACAGTACAGTATGTGTCAGCTTTGGTCATGTGGTCATATGAACATTTTCTGAACTTCTTATTCACCTGCAGCGTCTAATTGTTAAGTCCCTTAATTGTTGACACTTTTAGTATCGGTAACATGATGTAACTTTGGACGGGGAGATAATTTCGGTCATTCTGGAAACAAATATAATGAACCGCAGTTATGGGATAACTACATGATGTTATGGAAAAACAAGTACAGTATGTCTGCAGTGTTCTTCCATAGTGCAGAGTCATTTTTCTTTAACTGTAGCTTATATAATTTTATCCAGAAATGTCCAAAATATACCCCCTTGTCTGAAGTTAGGCCATTTTACGGTACCGGGTACTGGTACAATTTGACGTCCTTTATTCTAGCTGAAATTCGACGATCTCGAGCAGTATTAATCTATTACAGTATAGTCAAAGGTGAAATATGTTTCTCAATAAATTCCATTCTTCCTTGAGGAAATAGATTACTTTCTATGTAACTTAATGCTTGTCGTAAGAGGCGACATTAGGGAATAGATTAACGTAATTCATTTGCATTTGCCCTGGTAGGCAACCCGTCTAATGTAAGGAAACCCCTGAGCAGAAACCATGAAAGTTTTTCACATTCAGGTTGGGGACAGGATAATCATGGTTTTCACGTTCAGGATGGGGACAGAATAATCATGGAACTGTAAAGAACACCCTACTATTGGTTGGGTGTCAAACCGAGGCAGAGTTGTTTTAGTTGAGTGTGAGAGGGAATACAGGAAAATGTTGATGAATTTGTATTGTTTTGGTCATTTAATCACCGTACTTCCAAGGGCATAATGGCAACTATAGAGCATTACTTCAACTTTATATATTTAACCCCTTCTGTACCGGTGACGTCTTTTTAACTTCATTCTGGCTACTATGCTAATTAAAATGTAAAACTTGCAAACTAAACAAACCAAAATTGGGACAAGGACAATATAAAGTAAAATTAAATTATCAAAATCGCTATGTGGAAACAACGCTTACTAAAATTAAATTTATGAAATAAAAGAACACAATCCACAATTAGACAATTTTATTCAGTTTAAAAAGAGCCACCAGCAATTAACAGGCTTCGAACTACATGCATCTCACTTAACCTTTTTTACCACCACAGATCCTTCGTAAACTGTTCAAAATCGTCTAAGCATAACTAGAAGGAAATTAAAGAGACGTCGTCGGTACAGAAGGGGTTAATAATAATGAGTAAAATGAAGGAACTCCATTTTTGGCCTACGGATGAATAGTTCTCATTTGACAGCTCGCTCTTGGTAACTATAGGTAGCGCCAACGACCTTGACAATAATCTTGACCCCTGACCTCTCTGTAACTTAACCCCTTATTGGCGGCGCTCGACTTAAGTCGTGCAGCAAGTTAAAGGGTCAAGATTATTGTCAAGTTTGTTGGCGCTACCTATATAGGTTCTCAATGTTCTGACTCTACCCCCATGGAGAACTGTCATGGGATACATTCAGGCTTGAGTCATGTTGTCAAGCATGTACAATTGCCTGTGCAAGTAACTGGCCAAACTGCAAGATAGGATACCTAATGAAGAGCTGAGGAGACAGTTAGTTATAAAGAGTATCAGTGATGAGATACGTACTGTACTAGCAGGCTTGGATGGTTTAAGCATGTGGAGAGGATGGATTATTATTATTTATTTGTTTTCTATGTGAGGGAGACAACAGGCAGAACTGCCTGTATCGAGTGCCTCCCCCAGAGTTGAAAGAGTGACAGGGCCAAAATCAAGGGACGTTTGAGCCAAAATGCCTGGACACACGGAGTTTGAAGCGATTTACCGTAAGTCATAGGAAGAGGGAAAGACTGATTCTGGGAGAGTTCCAGAGCTCAGCAGTTGAATAGAAGAAAGACTGAGAATAATGTTTCACTCTTGGGTTGGAGAGTTGCACAGAGTAGGGGTGGGATTGTGTTGCAAGACGGGTAGTATGTACCCTACGTAGAGGAGGTGGTATACACTGGGAAAGCTCTGAGGAACATTGATTATTATAGTAGCGATAGAATAGCGAGAGATAAACTAAGTTGGGTGAAAAGATGCAAATCTGTGAACGTGGAGGGAGCTGCACCAAGGGGCAGACCAAAAAAGACTTTTCATTCTGATCTTGAATTTAAAACCCTGGCAAGTGGCAAGTGAGGCAGCTCTAAGCAGGGCTGCCTGGAGTGCCGCCATTATGACATGAGACCGGAACCGCACTGTGTGTGGAGCACTCGGTCTATCAATGTACAGTATACTGTATACTGTATGTATGTATGGTGACGCTAATAAGTCATGCCTCAGCTGTCATTACGTTTGGCTCTCTCTGTGCTGTAGTAATGTCTGTCAGATGTTGAAAAGGGTGGGTAAGTGTAGGAACATGCTTTTATATCTCACTCGAAATGAATAAATCAAGTTTTAGACATTGCTGATACCAATTTTTGATTGAAATATACTTGGTGCTGAGACGAGACATCACTTATTAGCCCGACTGTACTTATCACTGCAGGGAATTGCACAGTACTGTATACCTTTAAACCATATACAATACATATATAAATACAGAACAGGTAAAATTTGTAATATGTATTGCACATATATCCCCTTCAGCACCACGTTGTAATTATTATCATATTTTGGCTACTATTAGACATCTTTCTTCAGCTTATAAACTACCATACCTCTAGGACTCTGGGGGGTAAATACAATCTCAATAAGCCCTCCGAATAACATAGGTCCTTCTGAAACTGCATAAAATCATCTAACTTTAGCCAGTATAAAAGGTTAAAAGGTGTCATGGTGCTGAAGGGGCTATTGACTCTCTGGTTTTAATTTGTAGACGGTTGATAAATTTCAGGACTGTTACGCCAAAGAAGATTCAGCGGCGACCCAGACAGCCCGGGCCGAAGAAGGGAGGCAGACGATGGGGTGCTGTAGACCAGGTAGGAGAGACCAGGACACCGCTACCATCGTCATTGCAAGACCAATCCGCTCCATCAGGAAATGTATCCGTACCCCCGGAGACCTTGCAGCCACCTTCAGTAAGCCCAGAGCTACCTTCAGATTATCAACTACCACCTTTGGGAATTGTGCGCCAGAACATTTTTCCGCCACAGTGCCTTCAGGATAAGTCGCCCCCGGAAGGGCATTCTCAGGAGGATATTTCTCAGCTGGATAATATTGTTCATCCCCGACTATATCCTTGGAAGGATCTTATTCAGTCTCCAGCGAAGCCTTCTGCTAAAACACATCCAGTCAAACGTCTTGTAAAACCCACTCCTGAAATGTATGCTGAAAAAGCCAGTGCTAAGCCAGGGGGGAAGACGACAGTTAGTAAGCCTTCACGTACTCCTCAGCCAAAGAAATCCCGGCTTAAAATATTACCCAAAGCGCTCCTGCAGTCAAGTGTTGAATCTACTCCAGGAACTTCAAAATCTACCCAGAGCGAAATTACCTCAGATCCAACGCAATTCGAGGAAATGGACTTTGAGAACCCTCCAGAGTCTTTGAACTCTACAGAAAGAAATATCGAGATGACTGAAAAGGATGGAAATAATTTTCTACTGCAAAAGTCTTCCGAGGGCCAAGCTGGGGCTCCAAGAAAGATGTCGAGTCCAGAGGCTTCTGCTAACGTCCCCATCATAACATCTGGTCTGGAAGGTACCAAGATAATGTTACCGGTGCAGAGTTTAAGTATGGTCGGGAAGGGAACATACCAACACATACCGGTACTTATTCCCATGAGCGCTATTAGGCCCGGTATAACGCCTCACCAGAGTACGACCACTTGGCGCCCTCCTAACATCACGAGTCAAGAGTTACAAAATACCACAGCAACACAGACTTCACAGCCCAGCACAGCCTACCAGCCACGTTTTGCCCTTGTAGGCAAGTCGGCAGACCTTGCAAGTACCCCAACTCCTACTCAGAAAGTCGTCCCGGAAGTATGTAGAGCTCCTTCTCCTTTAACCTACAGGTACATCCTCATGCCTGTACAACTTCAGGGTGCCGGCAATTCATCGACAAGTATATTAGATCCCTCTCGGTCCAAGGAGTTGCCTCAAATCACCGACACAAGACTTGGCTTGACTAGTGTCCTACCGCCATGCCAGCCATCCACCTCCGGACTAGTTACAATGACAAGTAGTACCAAGACACCAACAAATATATCCCCATGTCAAAAGCCTGGTGCAAAACAGACAGAAGCTATAATGACAAATAGTACTAAGACACCAACAAGTATATCCTTGTCCCCGAAGCCTGCAGCAAAGCAGAGTAAGAAAAGAAACGTCGCTTCCGGGCAGCTTAAATCCATGTCCAAGATTTCCGTTCCTGCTAGCAAACTGAAAGGCAAGTCAGGATTGCCTAAGAAACGGCCACCCAATAAAGGGCGAGCTAAAATGGTTGACCAAACCCGAAGGGACTATAGGAAGCGAACTTGTTTCTCACCCAGGAAGAGAAAACGGTCTACACGGTCAGAGGAAGGAGAAGTGGATCAAGCGACGGCGATGGAAATAACAGAAAATGTCAATATAGATGAGCAAGAAGTGGACGTACCGGGTGCCAAAGACGCTCTAAGAAACCATGGAGATATTTTGGATTCTCTACCGTCACCTTTGCCCACCTCAGAAGTACGTCAAATGCAAACAATTGGCTCAAACGCAACTGGTCAGAGTGAAGGTTCAAGTGTCACTCTGCCAAAGAAGAAAAAGAACACCGGATATCACCCCGCCCCTAAAAGTGTTCAAATCAAAAGGAATCAGGAAACAATAATGACGGGTAGCTCAGCATCGACTAGTAAGTTAGAATCAGCAAAGCCGGTGATAACAAAATCCACGGAGAAAAGAAAGAGAGTAACCGATTATGATGAAGTATTGCAGTGCCAGTGGATACAGGAGGCCGTGTTTGGGAAGAAGCCAGAGAAGGGGACCACTGTTAGAGAAAAGTCTAGGGCAGTTAGGAGAACCTCGAGTAGCAGGAAAAGATCAAAATCAAGTCCTCCGGGAGTCTCTACATCCAGCAAAACCTCGGACGGAATCGGGAGAGTGAATGAGAATTGGCTTCATTTAATTCCTTTAGTTCGAAGCCTCTCGTCATCTGAAGTTCAACAGATTGATCAGAAGACTGATTTTGATGAAGCAATTCACAGCTTTATCTTAACTACTAAAGCCAAGAAAGTGATGGATTCTGTATCTCCACACAAAGTGAAACAAAATATCAACAAAGTCCCTCAAAACCTAGAATGTCCCAAGGTATTTAGGAAGGCCTTACCCAATCAGCCTAAAACAAAGGAAGTCGCCCAAAACCTGGAATGTCCCAAGATATTTAGGAAGGCCTTACCCAATCAGCCTAAAATCAAGGAAGTTGCCCAAAACCTGGAATGTCCCAAGGGATTTAGGAACACCTTACCTAACCAAGCTTCTGTTGGCATGGCAGCTTCTCAGACGACAGAAGATAAGTCAGCCTGTCGGAAAATAGATATCACCGAACCAGAATGCAGAAGTTATACTGGTGCTGCTAAGGCAACTGTATTAAAACCCAGTAAAGTCTCTACAGTTATTGAGAAATGTGCTGCTTTTCCCACAGGCTCTGAAAAGTTCCCTACTTCAGCATCACAATCTGAGGCTGTCCAAGAAAAATTGCCAGGCATGTGTCATCAAGAACCAACTAGAATAACCCCAATCAACCAAGGATCAAGCAGAACTATCCAAAAATCAACTACAAGCAACCAAGAATCAACCAGGACCAACCAAAAATTAACCTCAACCAACCAAGAATCCATCAAAACCAACCAAGAATCAACACCCAGTTCTATCTGCCACCCTTCAACATCATGGAGCATTGGGGCTGTGGTACGTGAGCAAGGCGGAACGGAAGAAGCACCGCCAGAGATGGAACCACTGCACAAGGAGGAAATAGAGATTGATTTAGACGAGAGAGTTACGGGAAGACCCAGAAAGAAAAGAGGAAGACCAAGAAAAAGTATGAGGGCAGGTATGAAGAGAGGCAGCAAGAATACCTGTGATGCCATCGGTAACTTGCTGAGTGGAGGGGAGACTGAAGTGCCTAAGTCTGTGAGAGGAAGAGCACGAGGGAAATCGCGGCTCCTTCATAAATTCCGCTGCCATACTGAGTTTAGCCCTGCAACATCCGGCGTCCAAGGAAATGATACGAGCCTTCAAACTGGGATTAACCCTACATTATCAGTGAGTGAAGCAGGTGACCACCCTCGTGCCTTGATTAACCCTACATTACTAAGCATTGAAGGCATTGATGATCAAAGCAACCAAGGCAGTGGTGATCTACAAGCCAATAATAACAAACAGGATTTGGTGAGGGGCACAGGAAGAGCAACGTCTTTTGAACCAGAATTAGGGGAAACATCAAAGCCAGCTACAATGTCTGCCAAAACTGATTCAATTACAAAGGTTACCACATATAGTAAACCAAACGTACCGAGGACCACAAAGAAGGCAGCAAGGAAGCAAAAACGACTCCTACAAAGCTGCTACATGATGTTGGTAAGATCCACCAGCGACTCACAGAAGCGCATCGCAGATCTGCTCGCCTGGGAGTTTGACTTGAAGAAATGGGACAGACCATGTACCAACAAACCGGAGACTAAATTGACAGCTTCACCTCGCAAGCAAATGTCGCAGGTAGAGCAGGCAACCTCGGAACAAACGCAGGAAGTTGCTGTGAGAAGTGATGACCCTCCTTCACGCCAGCTTGATACACTGGAAGTTAACGATGAGGCAGGGGAGAGTTTTGAGGTTAATGAAGTTGAAATTACTCTTACCGTGGGCAGCAAAAATTCATCTTTACTATCTAACCTCACTGATATTACTCAAGATTCCTACGCTACGACTTCAGATGATTATAGCTCACCTTCAGATTTTTGTAATTCTTCTACTAAATCTAAATTCACCTTGGATAGACATAGTTTTTCGGCAAAGCTAAAATCTAGCCTAGCCATTGGATTGTCTGTATCTGACAAATCTGATAATCAAGATGATTCCTTTCGCCTAGTTAATGTAGACCCCCAAGACTCGGATCTGTCTCCTCTTACAGTCCAGCGAACCAAGAGATTGCAGAGAAGGAAGAAATCCGCAGAAACTCAGTATGAACTTAGATCAAAGAAAGCCAAACAGTGTAATGATTCAGAGCAAGGGAAGGTAGATGTACGACAAGAAACAATGCCTAACACCGCTAAAGATTCGCAGAAAAGCTCAGAAGTACCAGCATCAAACTTAAAGGATAATACTGCGACAGTTCGTCTTAAATATAGTCACACCAGTAATGCAGAGCAAGAGGATGTGTTGCAAGAAATGCCAGCTGAAATTGCAAAGGATTCAGTGATCAAACCGAAGAGCTCTGAAGTGGAACATTTGGAGGAAGAGATTATGGCTGCTCGTTGTAGAGTCTATAGTCATCATGCTAGGACACAGAAGCAGGAATGTAAGGTGAATAGTGAAGACTGTAATAATGAAACCATTGCTTCAGAAGACAGGATGAAACCTAAAAGTCACCATTCTGCCAAACTTGGAAAGCAGCTGCTCAACCCAGAGACCACAGAAGACAAGTTGAAAGCCAAAAGTCCCCATTCCGCCAAACTCCGAAAGCATACGATCAACCCAGCGGCCCAAGCAAGCAGTACCGATACTCACAGTCGGGCTGGAAGTTGCGCAAGCAGTCAATGTCTATCCACTCCATTACGCCATTCAGTTCGTTCTACCAGCTCCTATGATCCTTACCTATCCATTTCCCTAGACCCTGATGATCCCTTACAATCTGTGACCCTTCCTTTACAGCATGGAGATTTAGACCAAGCCTTCGGTGACCTCAAGGCGGACACACACGTGGAGATAAATAGGCCAGCATTGCACAGGGATAGCTTGGCCATGAAACAGGGATTTCTGGAGGCCGATAGAGTGGATTATGAGGAAGGGGACGAGTTTATTGTAGAATTGGGGGAACAAGGTGAGGACGGAGAGGAGCTGATGGTGCAATTGAGAGGACAAGATGAAAATGAAGAGGAATTGCTTGCAGAGTTAAGGTCACACGATGAAAACAGAGACAAGTTGATTACTGAAGTGAGAGGGCAAAATGATAGTGGAAATTACTTGATGGTAGAATTAAGCGACCTGAGAAATATCAACAGCACCTCTGAGATTATGGACGTGATGGAATCGGACATTGAGACGCTGATAGACGACGATGATGATTTTGAAGAAGTTCCGTTACACGCAGTCATCATGTACGAACGGAGCGACGTGGATACGTCCACGGCATCCGAGAGCGAGGCGTGGATGGACGACATTTCTCCTGTGAGAAAGGAGGCAGAGTGTAATATCGTGGAAAGCCAATCCGATACGAAGGCATTGGGCGAAGTGGAGATTGACACAGTGCCGCCGGAAACATTTGAAAGCTCAAGTGAGAAGTTGACTAGTGTTTTGGCTCATAGAGATGCAGGATTCGAGGGTTTTTCATCGGGGATAGAGAAATTTGACATCAAGGTACACAAGAGCAGCGTGCCAGTAGATCACCAGAAAAGATCCACCCTAGATTCGGACCTGGAGCTGTCTTTCACTGAGGACGAAAGTATCGACAACGCTGAAAAAAGCTTTGAGAAAGAAATTACGGACATGAAAGATAATACAGACAGGAAAGACATTACAGACATGAGAGATAAAACAGACAATAAGGACACAAAGGAGAATAGAGACATAGAAGATACTATGGACGTGCAACATCTGACTAATATTGGAAGTACCAGTAGTACATTAGTTCATCAAGCCTTGGGTTATGTGTCGGCTCTGGATAAAGCCACATGTAATTCACAGGCTACCTCAGACAAGGAAGGCTTGGGAACTGTGAGATGCTACGTTGATCAGCTGGTTCTGCAGTCGGGAAGTAATGATGTTGATCGATTGTTCAATCCGCTTAGTTCGGAAAATAATTATGATCCTTCTTTACACGAGCCATTTAGTTCTGAAAATATGGAAGATGCTGATCCCTTGGAAGATCCATTGAGAATTGAAAGTAATGAAAATGCCGATCCTTTGCAAGACCCACTTAGCTCCTCTGCGTGTGATGTTCGTGATGATCTTGACGACTTTGCATCCGATGAAGACAATATCAAAGAACCTGTTTATTACTTTGCAGCCTATGAAGACAGTATTGATAAGCCCATGCAACAAAGAAGTCTGGACGAAGGAGAAGAATCGTGCTGTTCAGTTCGTAGCGACACAACCGGGGGCTATTTCACAAGCGCCGTTGCGGACACCAGCCAAAGTACCGAGACAGCGTTGGACCTCAGGTCCTCCGTGAATTACCGTGATGCTCAAGGCTTGAAAGATTCACCGGATTCACCCAGTTCAACTTCTAGTTACGAAGGAAATGTTGGGAAGGAAGATGTTGAACGAATGACAGAAAGGGAAAAAAGGGATGAGAAAGAAGTTAATAGAGAGAAAGAAAATGTTAAACGGTTGACTAAGAAGCGAAAAATGGATGAGAAAGATGAAAATAAGGAGAAGGGAGATGCTAAACAGATGACAGAAAAACAAAGAATAGATGAAAAAGAAGACAATCAAGAGAATGGAAATGTTAAACAGCTTGTAGAAAGACGAAAAATAGACGTGATAGAAGTTGAACCAGTGTTAGCAAGTACAAAGAGTTTGTCAGTGAAAGAAAGAGCCGAAACTGAACACGGAATGACAGAAGAAAATTATAACACTGAGCTAGAGAACATTAATGATGAACGAATATTACAGTTGAGCAAGAAGAGCGACGAAAATATGGAAGAAAACGCTGGAGAGAATCTATCGGGAGAAGGAAGAGAGGGAAAAGCCAATCCAGGTAAAAATGAACGAAGAACTGACGCAGCAGGGCACGGAAAAAAGGCGTTGGATGAAACTGGAAAAAGGGTCAAGCGGGACGGAAAAGTCAAACCAGCGGAAGATGAACGAGAAATTGAACTTATCGATCTTGCCGACGATGATGATGATATGAGCGTAGAAGACAACCAGAGTATGAATGCAACCCAAGATAATTATGAGGAACTTGAACTCAACATAAAGCAGGAAGTTGAGGACATTGAAGAAGAGGATGATTGCGATGAAAGTGATACTGAGTGGAAGGGACAAACGGATGATGATAATAGCTTGGAGGATAGCGAGGGTGAAGGAGAGGGTGCACATGAGGATAGCCACGATAGGGGACAGGCAGAGGATCAGGAGAGGCGCATTAATCAGAGCATCTCAAACATCTTGGAGGAAGGCAAACAGAGATATAAGAGAAGAGACCCTGAGGATGAAGAAATCCGCATGAACGTCTCAAACATCTCGGAGGGCGATGAGGCAAGACAAACGAGCAGAGACAAAGAAGAAACGTGCATCATCTCGGAGGAAGAGGAGAAAAGACAGAAGAACAGAGACCGTGTGGATAAAATAATGCTCATGAACATCGAAAGCATCTCGGAGGGGAATGAGGAAAGACAACCAAGCAGATACCAAAAGGAAATATGCACGACTCAAAGTATTCTAGACCAACCCACACAGCACCTGATGAACCCTGTCAATACCTGTGTCCTCAACCCTAGAATTAGCCACAGCACTGAGGACGAACTAGAAAAAAACGGAGCTACGTATGATGCCAAAAGAAAACTGAACACAACTATGGATTCAGAGTCCGACAAGAGCTCCACAAACACTGCGATAACTGTAAGTGACACTAAAAGCAACCTGGACAGCAGTTTTGATTCAGAGTCCGACAATTGCTCCGTAAATAACAATGCCAAAGCAATCATAGACAGCACCTTGGATTCAGAGTCGGACAATAGGTCTACAAACACTGCAGAACAACACGAAGAAAGAGGCGCTGTAAAAGATGCCAAAAAACACCTGGACACTAGTTTAGATTCTGAGTCGGACAATGGCTCTACAAAAACCGAGAAAGAACAGGATGAAAACGAAGAAGTGTACGGTACCAAACGAACCCTAGACAGTACTTTAGATTCAGAGTCCGACAATAACTCGACAAGAACTGCAGAAGAAAATGGAACGGTAAACGATGCCAAGAGGAAAGTGGACACCAGCATAGATTCAAAGTCAGACAAAAGCTCCATACAAACTGCTGAACAAGAAGAAGATAAAGGGATGGTAAGTAATGACAAAAGAAAGATGGATACTAATTCAGATTTAGAGTCAAACAGTAGCCCTAGAAAAACTGAGAAAGAAAATGGAGAAATATGCGGTACCAAACAAACCCCAGACAGCCCTTTAGATACGTCAAAGTCGGACAGTAGCTCCGACTCCGAGGATAGCGACAGTAGCTCGGGTTCAAGCTCCGAGGACGATGAGGTAATGGAAGCTACCGATGTAAGCTTTGGTGAAACTGATTCAAATGATACTGAAATGGCAGATAAAACTGAAACTAAAGACGAAAATGTTGACAGTATGGACGGTTTAGTAGCAGAAGATTGCAGTACTAGAGAGATGAAGGACATCAGTTACAAGGATGGTTCGAATGAGAGCAGAGTCGTAGAAGACTTTCCTAATTTGGGTATAAATAAAGACAATGAAGTGGTAGAAACGAAAGAATGCAAAGCAAGAAAAGAGAAGGAAAGTGATGTAATAGAAATGAAAGAAAGTGAGATGGGAGAAATGAGAGATAACGAAATGGGAGAATTGAAAGAAAGTATTCCAAGAAAAAAGACAAAAAGTAGAGCTGGAGGATTGAAAGAAAATGAAACGGAAGACAGCTCGGATGAAAGCGAAAGTAGCGACGAAGAAGGAAGCCCATGCAAAAGCCATGCATCGAGTGACAGCAAGAAGACCCAAGCAAAAGACAACTTAGACGGAAACAAAAGCAGCAATGAAAACGAAAGCTCAAGCAAAAGTGGTACGTCAGAAGATGGCAAAAACTCTGACACAAGCTCTACCGCAAGCGAAGAGGACAGCACGGACGAAAGCTCCGAAGAAAACGACGAAGAGGAAAGCAAGATTACTGATAAACAAGCAGAAAATACTGTTGTGGATTTAAGCAAGAGAATTGATAGAGAAACAAGAATCACAGAAGAAGGTATGGTTACCTATAAACAGGACATACTGACTGGGGGTTTAAGTGAGGGAATCGATACAGTAGAGAAAGGCATGGATAGAATTGCAGATGAAGTAGAAAGCATGATAACTGGTAGACAGGAAATGGCAGCTGTTGATTTAAGCATAAGAAGCGGTAGAGAATCAAGACTCACAGACGCAGAAGCAAGCATGATGACTGATAGGCAAGAAATTTGGACTGGAGGCTTAAACGAGAGAACCGCGACAGCAGGAAGAAAAACATACAAAGGCATTACAACTGATAAGCAAGGAATGACGGCTAAGGATTTACGCAAGAAAATCAATAAAGATGCAAAAATCAACAGAGAAACTATGATAACAGATAAGCAAGTGTTTGTGGATGCAGATTTAAGCAAGCGACTTCATACAGAAACGAGATGCACACGAGAAGAAGAAGACATGATGACAGATATGCAAGAAATGATGCCTGGGAATTTAAGCAAGAGGTTTGATACGGTGGAACGATCCACAGAAGAAAGCATTACTGTTATACAAGAAAGGTTAGCTATGGACCTAAGCAAGAGAATTAATACTGCGGCAAGAAGCACAGATGAAGAAAACATGATTACTGGTAAGATGCCTGAGGATTTAAGCAACAGAATTAATAAGCAAGACATTTTGGCTGTTGATTTAAGCAAGAGAGTTGATACACTGGCAAGAAACACAGAAAAAAACATTATTACTGATACACAAGAAAATTTGGCTGTGAATTTAATTACAAGAATTGATATCGGGACAACGAGCAGAGCATCAGGTGGTCGAAATTCCTCCGATAATGACGGAACGGAGAAAGGGGACTTGGAAGCTTGCAAGGATGTAACGGCAAAGCTGGAGTTGATGAACATGGGTAAACTTAATTCGAAAGACAAAGCGTTGAATACTAGGATGACGACGGATACGAGTGAGTCTGTCGGCAAAGTCATAACAGAGGCAGAAGCTCCAGAAAATAGCGCATGTACAGTAGCTGACAAGGAAAAAACATCGGTCTCCAAAAGCAAGAGAAGCAATGCACAAAAAAACAAAAGCACATCAGCAAGTAAACAGAGATGTATGAACAAAAAAGAAACAAGGAAGGATGCTCTCAAGGTAACCCAAATCCCTGAAGACTATGTAAAGGAACTCGGAGTCAGAAAACGACTCGAAGTAGATGACGCCGAAGTTAGCTCGAGCCCAACTAAGATATCCCTCGACGTTCCTTGTGGCACTGAAGCGAGTGAGGAGGATGTAGGTAAAAGAGACAGAAGCGCGACTCGCATCCTCCTCAGCGGGCAGAACACCAAGTACGAGGACAACGACAACTGGGAAGTCAATAAAAGGACGCCAGGAAATTTAATCGGTGGTCGGGAAAGAAACAGAAACGCAGCCAAGATATTGATTGGTGGTCTAGATGAAGCGGAGATTAGTGAAACTGAAAGAGAAAACAGATTGGTTGTGGATCTAAGAGTAACCAAGAAAAATGTCAATGAGGAAGAAGCCGGATGGATTGATGATGAAGAAGGATATAGATCAACTGGTGGTCTAGACGTAACTGAGGACAGTGAAGAAGAAAGCGGATTGATTGAAGGAAGTAAAGCAGAAAGCGGTTTAAATGGTGATCTAAACAAAGTGGATAGAAACAATAATGAGGGAGAAAACAGAACGACAGCACAACCCTTCGTCTCAACCCAGAGTGAGAGAGAAGATAAACCAAGCCTCCAGTCTTTCCAGCAATCCTGTATGTCACCCACTGCTTCTGTGGATAAGGGTAAGTAATATATCTATGTGTGTATGTATATAGGCTACTCAGGCACATACCCCATTGCTGGGGTTGGCCGACACTAGACAGAACTCGAACAGAAATATAATTTAAAGTTCCTATTCTCAGGGTCCGGGACTAATTTTGCGTTCCCTCGCCCATTTCTCAGTCTCGTCGAGTAGGAGAATTATACAAGGAAAGGAGGATTCCTAGCCCCCTGCCCCCAGAAGGAAAAGTAGGACAGTAAAAGAGACAGACAGAAACAGCTAAGGTTAGGTAGAGGATGCCAAACCTCACTCTGGATAGGACCAGCCCTCACCCAAGAAATATATCTAGTTTTAGTTAATTTCTAATAAGTGATGTGAGTTTTTGTGACAGATATACTGCACAGTAACTCCTCACTTAAAGTTGTAGTTATGTTCTAGAAAAACAACTTTCAATTAAATACATGTACATTTAGGTGAACCCATTATTATTTTTTCTGTTTTTGTTATTTTGAACTACAGTATTAGGATCTGATTTACAACTTTATTATGAAGCATAACGTACAGCCAAGTTAACAAATATTGAGTACAGGTCTCTCTTGATTTACGATTGGGTTATGTTCCTGAAAACCCGATCTTAAATAGAAAAATCGTATGGCAAACCCTAAAATTAATGGGGTAAATGGGGATGCGTTCTCGGACCAGCGAAAACACAAACACAAACACCTAAAAACCTATAATTATATCGTAAATTGGGGAATTGGATAGTGAGGGAGACCTGTACCGTTTAACTTATACTATACCTTCCTCTCTCCCTCACAGCAACGTTATCACCTGGTAGCGTTGGGAACCAGTCATGTCGTTCGGAGGACTGCAATGATGATGTTCTCTCCATCTATGCCGGCAGCCTCGCACCTCTGTAAGTTCTTCAGGGTTCTTTGTTGATGATATAAGCCATTAGGATGCCAAAATGAAACCTCATGGATCATCTAGTCTTATAGTGTAAGAATGTATGTATGTAAGCCATTAGGATGCCAAAATTAAACCTGAAGCCTTACCTCAAATGTACAGTATCTATCTATCTGTATATTAACCCGCTGAGTGCCAGGGACATATATATACGTCCTAGGGTGTTGTCACGCCCAGTGCCAGGGACGTATATATACGTCCTCGCCGAAAAAAAATTGTAGCAGCGAAACGACTGCACCTATGGCTTTCATATTTTTACCACATGTACCTTACCCTTTTGGCTACCCACCACAAAAATCCCAAATCCCTCCTCCCACCCACTCGCTGACTGTCGGTCCCGTCAGAAGGAAAAAAAAGGAAAATCTGTGGCGGTGAAACGACTGCACCAATCGGTTCCATATTTGTGTGACAAGTCCCTTACCCTTCTGCCTTCCTCCCACCACACCCCCAACCGCCTCCCACCACCCACTTACAGCGTATCCGTACGAAGATGAGGAAAAAAAGGAAAATCCGTGGTGGCGAAACTACCTCACCAATCGGCTTCATATTTGTAACATGAGTCAATTACGCTTCTACCTTCCCCCCACCATCCCCCAAACCACCCTCCCACCATCCCTCCTACCCATACATTCCGATACCATAAAAGTCTCTGTAGTCTATAGTGTCTTTTCAGCTACTTTCGAGACCATCGGGGACCTGATTTCTGGCGAAAATGGACAAGGGGAGTGTTTTTTTTTACCATTATCCTTCCTTTCTCTCCCAACTTGATAGATTTAGCCAAAAAAAAAAAAATAAAAAACTCCGGCACTGACAGAAGCACACCGTCAAAATTGGCTGGCACTCAGCGGGTTAATGGATGCCTTACTCCCCTTTATGAGGGTGGCCATATACAAAATGCCCCAATGCAGACCTGTCCGCTGTGAGAAGTACAACCCATACCAGTTTATTTTAGGACTTACGGGATTGACCACTCAACTTAGTGTCCGGCCCACTCCGAAGCTCCCTATGCATCTTTTTAGCACTACTGTATTTTGCTACAGTGGTGGGTGGCTAGTACAGTCGCGCTAATAAGTCATGACCCAGCTGCCATTACGTTTGGCTTGCTCTGTGCTGTATTAACCCTTAAAAAGCGGCTCACCACATAAGTCGAGTTGAAAAAACTGGCAAAAAACGGGTGAAAAAAGGGTGGAAATCGAGTGAAAATGGGTGGGATAGTATTGATCCATACGTCCGACATCTGTGGCCTCCCGGCCCACACTAACTCCAGTTCCCCCACCGCGCGGGAGGATGACAGTGTAACCAATAGTTCGCTAAAAGTGAGCAAGGTAGCAAAATCAGCTAAACTTCCATCTTCGAGGTAACACTGTCAGTGCTCCACGAGTGCTACGTAGCTGTATGTGGCGTCATTGTGTAGCGATTTCCACCTAGTTTTTGGCGCAATACAGTTCCTTTCATACTGATGGTTGATATAGCAGTCAGAATGGCCTGAAAAGGCCCAAAACGGCCACAGAGGACCCGCTAGACTAGGGTTAATGTCTGTCAGATGTTGAATAGGGTGGGTAAGTGTAGGAATATGTTTGTATATTTCACTCAATATGAAGAAATGAAGCTTAGATAATGCTGATACCAATCATGGATCAAAACATACTTGGTGCCGAGACATGACTTATTAGCGCGAGTGTACATCCACCAACCTGCTTCACCCTTAGGTGCCCAGTAAAAATTATTATAAGGTATGCTCCCCTAGACTGGTTGCCATCAAGGCTAGTGAGTCCCACCTACCCGATAAATGTACAGTATCACCCGGTTTTATAGTTTATGTAACTTTTTTTTTTTTTTTTTTTTTTTTTTTGTTTGTTTTTTTTTTTTTTTTGTGAGGGAGACAAAAGGCAGAACTACCTGTATCGAGTGCCTCCCCCAGAGTTGAAAGAGTGACAGGGCCAAAATCTCGGGATATTCTAGCCAAATTTGCCAAATTTGATTACACTTGCTACAATGTAGGACATAATATATGGTATTTATAAAACTTGACAACTTAGCTAAAATGTTTGCCAAACACAACCCGATTCCTTTGATTTGGGGATCTAGCCGATCATCTATTACAGTATACTGTACTTGCGAGCTTGTGTTAGGCGATGATCCTGTGGCTGTGAATTTTGGAAATGAGTCTTTGGAGCTGGTGAACAAATTTTGTTACCTAGGAGATACCATCTCTGCCGGTGGTGAGGCCGAGGCTGCCACTGTTACTAGAATTAGGTGTGGCTGGGGGAAGTTCAGAGAACTGATGCCAATCCTGACCATGAAAAGAATGCCTCTCCCCCTGAAGGGAAAGGTGTATGCCTCATGTGTTAGAAGTGCAATGACGTATGCCTCAGAAACATGGGCCGTTAAAGTAGAGGATGTCAACAGAATGGAGCGTAATGAGATGAGAATGGTGAGATGGATGTGTGGGGCCAGGCTACAGGATAGAATAACAAATGTTGAGCTGAGGAGACGTTTAGGTATAAAGAGTATTAGCGAGGTGATGCGTACAAGTAGACTGGGATGGTATGGACATGTGGAGAGAATGGATGAACAAAATTGGGTGAAAAAATGCAGGTCTGTGATTGTGGAGGGAGCTGCACCAAGGGGTGGACCGAGGAAGACCTGGGATCGGACTATACGTGCCGATCTCAAATCCAAGAACTTGACAAGTGAAGCAGCCCTTAACAGGGTTGCCTGGAATGCCGCCATTAGGACAAGAGACTGAAACTGCACCTATGTATGGAACACTCAGTCTTAAAATTTTATGTATGTATGTATGTACTCAATATTTTTGTTTAACCTGGCGGAAAGTTTAATCCTCTAGCAGATGATTTATCGATAAAGATGAATCTGCTATATGTCTCTGCATCATAATATAGACAGGTTTTCACAATTATCACTATTTGGCTATTAAACTTTGTAATAGCTGAGTAATTAAGATGGGGATATGTCAGTTTCTTGCCACTATAACCCTTTGAAGAATATAATGCATTTTTGGCAGTTAATTTGGGCAATCATTAGACAAAAAAGAGGGAAAGTTGGGATTGGGCCTGCGTATATAGATAGACAATTGTATACATCTTAGGTAGGATCTATAGGAATTAAAAAGGTAAAGACTGTCTCAAATAACCCTCTGAATTCCATATACCCTTTCCCTAATCTGAATAAAATCATCTAATATCTGCATATTGGCAGTTTATTCTTATAATCATTAGACAATTTTATACGTCTTAGGGAGGTTCTGTATGAATTAAAAGGGTAAAGTCTGTCTCAACCCTCTGAATTCCACATGCCCTTCCTAATCTGACCTAGAATCGTCTAAAATTAGCCAGAAAACAGAAACTAAAAGCGTAATTAGATCTTTGAATTGTTTTAAAAAAAAATCAGTATATTGGATGATTTTTACCCCTTCCTACTACAGTACATGTATTACCTTTTTGCAACCTAAAAGTTACCACTATACCCTCTTCATTCTAGGTAGGCCACAAATCTTGACTCCTTTTTTTCCAAATGCCATAATTCCCGAGAAGGGGTGGCCATGAACATGGTCGTTTGTCACGAAAAGTTGCCCGGTCTTGACATCTACCAATAACATTCTGACAGTGCGGGCTTGATCAACCATTTGATCAACAGCCGAAGCCACACAATATAAAGACAAAACATACATACTGTACATACATTAAAATGTAAAACTTGCAAACTAAACAAACCAAAATTGGGACAAGGACAATATAAAGTCAAATTAAATTATCAAAATCGCTATGTGGAAACAACGTTTACTAAAATGAAAATTATTAAATAAAAGAACACAATTCACCACATAATATTTTAAGACCGAGTGCTCCTCCACACATACAGTACGTGCAGTTTCAGTCTCTTGTCCTAATGGCGACGTTCCAGGCAGCCCTGTTAAGGGGACCGCCCAGTTTTGGGGGGTGAAAATCGATGGAATTTGGCATGTTAAGCTGAACCCAGAAACATCAATGTCCGTCAGTCATCCGTCAGTAGTGGATTTGGATTAAGTAGTGGATTTGGAACGTAGACAGATAAACAATAAAATAAGGTGGGAGACAAGGAAAGGAAAGTGAGAGAGAGATTGCAAGAATCGTGAAGGATAATCCAAAAATATTCTGGAAGTACATTCAGGAAAAGTTAACGAGAAGAGTAGGGATCCCGGAGCTGGTAGGGGGGTTGGATGATGGGAGTAGAGCAGAGACGGATAAGGAGAAAGCAGAGGTGCTGGGGAAATACTTTGGGGGGGTACTAACAGTAGAGTCGGATGATGCAGTGCCAAATATTCCCATCAAACAGGCACCTGCACTAGAACTAATAGAGTTTTCCCATGCTAAAATAAGAAGGGCTATAGAAAAAATGAACAGAAGTAAGTCCCTGGGACCAGATGGGATACACCCAAGAATCATAAAGGAAGGAGGTGCGATGTTAGTAGAGCCATTGGAAATGTTATTTGAGGTATCGTTTAATACAGGACAAATCCCGAAAGAGGCGAACATAACAGCTATATTTAAGAAGGGAAAGAGAAATGACCCAGGAAATTATAGACCAGTCAGTTTGACAAGTGTTGTGTGTAAACTAATGGAAACGGTAATTAGAGAAGGAATAATGGAGCATATGAAATCAAACCAAAATTTTCAGTGGGAGACAGTTCGGATTCTTGACGGGGAGGTCGACGGTACTACAGCTAATTAAGGTGGTAGATGATTGGATGCAAATTCTAGAGGATGGTGATGTAATAGACGTGGTATATTGTGATTTTATGAAGGCCTTCGATAAGGTCCCACATTAAAGGTTAATAGAGAAAGTTAGAAGCAATAATATAGGGGAGAAATGTGTGAAATGGATAGAAGCCTTCCTGAAAGATCGGAGACAGAGGGTGCTGGTGAATGGAATAGGCTCGGGGTGGAGGGAAATTACAAGTGGGGTTCCTCAGGGATCTGTGTTGGGACCACTACTGTTCGTTATATTTATCAACGACTTACATGAAGTTATAACTAATGGAAGTGAGGTATACCTGTATGCGGATGACACTAAGCTGTATAGAAGAGTGAGGAGTAAGGAAGATGTGGGTTTGCTTCAAGGAGATGTGGAGGGCATGAAGGGATGGTCTGAGCATTGGTTAATGTCTTTTCATCCAAAAAAATGCAAGTACATGCAGATTGGGACAAGCAAGATAGACAAGGTAGGATACAGTATGTATGAAGCAATGGAGGAAGTGAATGCAGAAAAGGATATAGGAGTAGTGATATACAATAAGTTAAATTTCTCAGAACATTTAGCGGAAAAGATAAACAAAGCCAATAGAATTGTAGGGCTGATAAGGAGGACATTTGTGTCACTTGACGAAGAAATATTCAGGAATCTCTGTACAGCGCTGGTTAGGCCGCACCTGGAATATGCGAACCAGGTGTGGGCTCCATATATGGTAAAGGATATAGAAGCAGTGGAGAAAGTGCAGAGGAGAGCTAGCAAGCTAGTACCAACGTTGAAGAACGCGGGCTATGAGCAGAGGTTAAGGACACTGGGGCTTCCGACACTGGCATATAGGAGAAAGAGAGGGGATATGATAGAGACTTTTAAGATAGTGTCAGGAAAGTATGATGAGGATGTGTGTGAAGGTATCTTCTTGATGCGGGAGGGAACAAGAATGAGAGGACACTCAAAGAAAATTTACAAAGAAAGAAATAGGCTTGAGAAGGCAAAGAACTCATTTTGTGATAGAGTGGTAAATGAGTGGAACGCACTGCCCCAGTATGTAGTCGATTCCGAATCAATAAGGGAGTTTGAAAGTAATCTTGATAAAGCATGGGGAAGACAAGATTTGAAGTTTGATTATAAAACAAAAATACAGAATAGTAAAAATGTTGCGTCTGCTACCGCCGCCGCCAACACCGTGAACGACCGCAGCAGTGCAAGTACTGGTACTGAGCTGGATACACAGGCCTAGTTTGCCTTTTTCCAGAGGATCTACTGTACTGTAAGAAACTGTAAGTCAGTGTGGCAACTCCCAAGGCAAAATAACAACGGGAAATTGATCTAAATCGATGTTATTTCAAACTTTCGCGGGCGGCGTAGCACCCCGCAACGGGGCAAATATGGGAGGGCGGTCATGGTATGTCTATGTATTGAGAAAAGGACCAGGTGCTAAATATTAGTGGAAAGCTTATACTGTATATGAATATATAAACTTACGCATAAATGCCTAAAACCAAACCTAAAACTGAAATAGAGAACATTTATACTACGTTATATGTACTTAGACTGGAGTGAAGACATCACTGAACTTTACAAGCATTTTTCTTGAAATGTAAGTTTTTGACCTTTGATCGACAATAACTCAGTAACTACTGATCATATAATGGTGGTACTTACACCATTGGAAAGCGCGTGAAATGCTCTATAAATCTCTTGCACCGTTTTTTTGCATTTCCAATTTATTGCGACACAGCCCCTTGGCATAGGTAGCTGACCACGGAGTAAAAAATAATTACCTAATTTCCGAGTCACCTAATTCCGCAATTAGATAAAAAAAAAAAAAAAAAAAGCCGAGAGTTGTAAAACCACCTGTCCTGAGTTGTCTGATCACTCTGAAAAGATTATACAGTGCTTGGGTTTCAAGCCTATCGACGTCAAAATTTGTATTGTATTTTCGAACTAATTTCCACCCTAATTCAGGAACTAATTGACCTAGAGAGAAAAATTTAAAAACATCTTTTCCTCCTTACATCATCCTCTATAAGTGTGCGAAATCTCATTGAAATCGGACGAAGTTCTGTGTCACTATCTCTATCTATCTATTGCCTGACACCGTGATCCCCGAAGGGGTGGCCACGAACAAACCGCCCCCATGCACCTCTGTCCCCAGTCAGTCGACGCCCCTCCCCCCAACCAGCACCGCCTTCATTCATATACTTCCTCACTCCATCCTTCCACCTCTCTATCGGTCTACCTCTCCCTCTCTGTCCCACCACCTCGCTCTCATACACCCTCTTAGTCATTCTCTCGCTTTCCATACGTTCCATATGGCCGAACCATCTTAAGTTGTTCCTTTCACACTTTCCAGCACATCTACCTCCACACCACACCTCCTTCTTACTTCCTCATTAGTCTGTCTATCCCTCCATGTAACTCCTCACGCACTTCTTAAGTAATTCATTTCCACTGCTCTCACTCTTGGTCTGAGTCTCTCAACCAACGTCCATGCTTCGCTTCCGTAAGTCAGTGTCGGGATTACCACACTGTCATGCAAGGACTTCTTCACTCCCATACTGACCACCCTATTTCTTGTTACGCTTTCAGCGTTCCTACAACCCTCTTCCCCTGTTGTACCCTCTCCCGCACTTCTTCATCCATAGTCCCATCTTTACTCAACACACTGCCCAGATACTTAAAAGAGTTGACGATCTCCATTGCCTGACCGTTCAGCTTCACCTCACACTCTGTGACTTCACCCCCCTAGTAAATACCTGGCGCTCCCCTTCACTTCTCAAGTTTTTGGATTTGAGATCGGCACGTATAGTCCGATCCCAGGTCTTCCTCGTTCCACCCCTCCCTGCTCCCTCCACAATCACAGACTTGCATAATTTCAAAGGAACTTATCAAACTCACTTTGTGGAAATAACGCATTGAAGATTACCAGAACAATATTGTACTATGAAAAATATACAAAACTCAAATAGGACTAGAGTAATCAAGCTAATATTTATACCAGTTGGGAAGGGTCAGCTAGGGATATACAGTATATAGGTGTAGTAATTTACTGCTCTTTCGCTCTAGCCCTGTTTGAGATACAGAGGATAAGGTCATGATTATTGGCCTACCTATGATGTACAGGGTATGAAATGTATTCAAGCTAATTTGGCAGAAATAGTTAATGTTGCCTTTCTACACATTTGTATAGCCTATCTATGTATCTATTTGCTCAGGCCCATTCCTTTTTTTTTTTTTTTGACTGGGGGTGTCCGACTCGAGACAGGGCCCGAATAGGGGAAAAAAAATGAACAAACAAAAACACAAATACGCACACATCTAGGTCACCCAGAAGAAAACCCAGGGATCACCAAGATCACTCCAGCACTCTCCCGGCCCCCAACATCCGGTCTCAGCAGGCAAACATGTAATAAAGCCCTACTACCACAAGCCCACCCACCAATATTATATAAAGGTGGCATCACGCAAGCAGTTTAGAAAGATAGTATAGAAAGGCAGCGTTACCAATTTCTGCCAGGTTAGCTTGCATACACTTTAGTTACATACAAATATATTCTAATTATACTTCTTTCTTTTTACAGAGACAGTGAGGTGGAGGAACCAGTAAACTTTGGTCGAGGGAGAGACCAATTATCCCACAAGCTGGAGACGGTAGAACACTGGACCAGAAACCTTGCCTTGTACACAAATCCCAGACAAAGACTTCACCACGGGGAACCAAAAATGAAGGTTGCGACGGATATTAAGTCGAACATCACCGCTTCCAAATTCCCTCTGTCCAGACACCGCAGGGAGACGAGGGATCCAGATTTTGAACAGGCTTTGGATGCTGATGAGGACTTTGATCGGATCTCCAATTCATCTATTATAAGGAAGATCGAGGAGGGTGAATACTCGTCTGATTCAGAAGCGCCGATGGAAACGGATGCGGAACGTCTACCCAACGATTCCCCTCTAGAAAGTTTAACCAGATCGAAAGGTAGACACCGGTATTCAAGGCTTGCAGTAGAAATAGAAGACGGAGAAATATATAACGGATCAGAAAAAAGTTGTGACAGTTTGAAGAACAAATTATCTAAGGCAAAGGGTCTGGCAGTAAGGAGACAGGAAGGCGAAATGTTTGATGGAGGTTTTGACAAATTAGAAGGAAAGCCATCAACAAAAACTCGTGAACAGCGGCTGGCATTGGAAAGAGAAGGAAAAATCCACAACAAAGATTGCGACAGATCAGAAAGAAAACCGTCGGCAACAAGTCTCGGAAGTGGTATGTCCGCCTTCCGCACAGATCGTTTACCCGATCCCGACCAGTTGACCACTCCGCCATCCATCACCCCAACGCCTCCCTTGATACACTCCACCCCGTCCACGTCCACCGAGAGAAGATTGGCAGACAAGGAAGCAAGCGAGCCGAACCTTGAAGAAAATGCACATTTACCTCGGGGACTGAATGCTCCACCACCCGCGAGCATTGAACATCTCTCGAACATCCCACACTTGAGCCAGAATCAGCCCCCATTCCAAGGGCACACTTTGGGGCCTGTGATGCACCCCCGACAAGGCCCGCCGCCCCCGAAGATGCCACCGAGGCCTTTGTACACCCCTGACGGATGTATTAAGAAGCCCGTCCTCCGTTTTAATTACAGCAAAAACTACTGCCTACACTTCTTGAACAACGGACGCTGCGCTTACCATCGATGCCGTTACTCTCATTTGGTAGGTGGTGATTCTATTTTTTATTTTTGTTTTCTATGTGAGTGAGGGGATTTTTATTTTGTTTTTGTGTGTTCATTGTTTTCTGTTGTGTTGTCCCTATTCTAGCTCTGTCTTGAGTCGGCAACCCCCAGAAAAACAAGGACAAGTGGGGATTGGGCCTGAGTATATGGATGGATGGATGGATGGAGTGAGGGAAACAAAAGGCAGAACTGCCTGTGACGAGTGCCTCCCCCAGAGTTGAAAGAGTGACAGGGCCAAGATCAAGGGACGCTTGAGCCAAAATGCCTTCAGCACCATGACACCTTTTGTTACCTTATAATTTGGCTAGCATTAGATGATTTTTTGCAGTTAAGAAGGACCAGTATTATTATTTTTTTTTTTTATATATTTTTTTTTTTTTATATTTTCTCATTTGAATCCTGAAGGTAGTTTATAAGCTAAAGAAAATTGGGTTATACTGATGTTTTGGACCGACAGTTAGCCCATCGATCTTGTTAAGCCTAATAGGTTCGGTAGAGCATATACAGTAGGAACCAATATGTTTGTCCCAAGATATAAAACTGGAAATTTTACTAAGCAGAAAGATTGGTTTAATTTGAAATGCAAAAGAGCTTTGGGTAGGCGTGATGCAGCTTGGGCTAGATTAAGAAGAAGGAACACTGAGAGTAATCGGAATAAATATAAACAGGAGAGGAATAGATATGTTAACATAATTAGGCAAGTTAAAATGAACTATGAGAAGAACATAGTAAATAAATGTGAAAGTGACCCTAGATTATTTTATAAATATATAAACAGTAAGTTGAAGGTAAAGAAACAAATTACTAAATTAAGAGTTGATGCTAGGACGTATGAAAATGTATCGGACATGTGTGAGGTAATGAATAACAAATTGGGGTCAGTTTTTACTAGAGAGGAAGGTTTTGACGAACCACAGGCGGGAGTACTGGAGAGTGGTCTTAGTAAGATTGAAATAACTAGAGATGAGCTGTTATCTGCGATGAGAGGACTTGAAGTAAGGAAAGCTATGGGACCGGATGAAGTGTCTGCCTGGGTTTTAAAGGAGTGTGCAGAGCAATTAGTGGAGCCAGTGAGGGACATAATTCAAGCTTCCTTAGATAAAGGACAGGTTCCTGTTGAATGGAAAAGAGCTAATATCATTCCGATATACAAGAATGGAAACCCTGAGGACCCTCTAAACTATAGACCAGTTTCACTTACTAGTATTGTATGCAAGATTTGTGAAAAGCTAATTAGGAAGAGATGGATGAAAATGTTGGAGAGAAAGAAAATAATAACCCCAAAGCAATTTGGATTCAGAGAAGGGACATCTTGTGTTACCAGTTTGCTATGTTATTACAGTAGGGTGATAGATGTACTCCAAGAAAGAGGCGGATGGGTGGACTGCGTCTACTTAGACCTTTCCAAAGCATTCGATAAGGTACCACATAAGAGATTGTTATCTAAGCTTGAGACGCTAGGATGTGTCAGGGGGAGTTTGCTGAAATGGATGGAGAGCTATTTAACAGATAGGGAAATGAGGACCAACATTAGAGGAACTTACTCATCGTGGCGGAAAGTTGAGAGTGGTGTGCCGCAGGGATCTGTGTTGGCACCTCTCATGTTCCTTATGTACGTGAATGACCTGCCGATAGGCATAAACTCTTACATGTCAATGTTTGCAGATGACGTAAAAATTATGAGACAAATAACAAATAAAAGTAGTTGTGAGGAGCTGCAAGGGGATTTAGATAAAATATACGAATGGAGCACCAAGTGGAAAATGAAATTTAATATAAGTAAATGTCATGTGTTAAATATGGGAAGAAGTGTGAATAGACCAAATTGGGAGTACAGGATGGGAGATAATAAAATTAGCAAGGCCGAAAAAGAAAAAGATTTAGGGTTGATTATACAAGATAATTTGTCGCCAGAGAAACATATTAACAAGCTCTTTAGCGGAATGTATGCAATGGCCGGGAATATGAAAGTTGCTCTGAACTATTTGGATGAGACCATGGTAGCGAAAATTATGAAGAGTATGATTAGACCAAGATTGGAGTATGCAGCAGTGGTGTGGTCCCCGCATCTAAAGAAGCATATTCACAAGTTAGAAAGAATCCAGAGAGCAGTCACTAGATTGGTTCCAAGTCTCAGAGAACTGCCATATGAAGGGAGGCTAGACAAATTAAATCTACCGAGTCTAAAAGAGAGGAGAGAGAGGGGAGACATGATAATGATGTACAAATGTACCCGGGGGCTGGAGAGGCTGGATAGGGAGGATATATTAATTATGGATACAGGAATAACTAGAGGCCACAGCTACAAAGTAAAAAGACCTACCTGCAAGAACGATATCAGGAAGTTTAGCTTCCCCTATAGATGTATTGATAAATGGAATGGGCTGGAGGAGGAGGTGGTAGGGGCAAGGAACATCCATATTTTCAAGAAAAAATTGGATAAAAAGTAGACTGAGAGACGGGACAACACGAGCTTAGCTCAACTCCTGTAAACTACAATTAGGTAAATACAATTAGGTAAATACAGTAGGGTCCCGCATAAAACGTGTTCACATAAAACGACCGACCTAAAATATTAATATTTAATTTTCGATCAGAACGAATGTGATCACATAAAACGAGTCCGCCGCCAAAGTGGGGCAAATCCAAGAAGTTTTCATATAGAGCGCCGAAATATTGTACAAAACGTACGAAATATCGTACAAAACGTACAAAATATCGTACGCTTTCATATAGAACGCCGAAATATCGTACAAAACGTACGAAATATCGTACGCTCCTGACGGAAATTTACGCTTCCAGTGAACATTGACGATATTGGGCCACCAAAATGCTGTGTTCACATAAAATGCCCTCGTTTATCGACCATATACTCGTTTTATGCGGGACTCTACTGTACATCATTGCTATATATGTCATTAAGAGCTATCTATCTATCTATCTATATTCTCAGGCCCAATCCCCATTTTGGGGGTAGCTGACTCAAGACAGAGCAAGAACAGGGAAAACACAAAAACAACATAAAACAAAAAATAAACACAGATAAAAAACACAAACTCTCACACATCCAGGTCACCCAGGAGAAGACCCAGAGACCAGGGTTACCAAGGTCGCTCCAGCACTCCCCCGGCCCCTGACCATCCGGAGAGGTTCCGATCTCGGCAGGCAGACATGCAGCGGAGCCAAAGCCACAAGCCCTCCCACCACACTTCCAGGCACACCCTTCATATTAATCGTCTCCCCGGGCCAGGCGCCTGATGGACTATTATCTAGTCCAACTTGCGCCCGATCCCTTACTCCAAATGACCACGTGTTCACTCAACTATTCACAAGCATTCTCCATTCACTCCTGTCCACCACCACTTCCCCTGCCTGATCTATAGTCATTCCTCTATCATCCAAAGCCTTTCTTACACAGTCTCTCCATCTCAATGGGGGTCTTCCTGCCCTTCTATCTCCCCTTGTACCTGACTCACATATTCTCTTTGTAAGCCTTTCATCTCCCATTCGTTCAACATGACCATACCAGCTCAGCACCCTTCTGTCCACTCTGGCTGACAAATGTTCCTGCTGCCCCACTCTCCTACGTATCTCTTCATTCCTCAATCTGTCTCTACGAGTAACTCCACACATACTCCTCAAGCAGCTCATCTCCATCACATCCAGCCCTCTTTTCTCCTTTTTCTTCAGAGCCCATGTCTCAGCCCCATACATCACTGTTGGCACAACAATTCCTTGATACAGTGCACTTTTTACTTTCACTCCGAGATTTCTCGTCTTCCACATACTTCCCATTGCTCCGAAAACCTTCCTTCCTTCACACACACTCTGTTTTACCTCCACTCCCGCTTATTGTTCCTCCTAGATATTTAAAACACTCTACTTGTTCCAATATTTCCCCATCCAGCCTCACATCTAGATTCACCCTATGCTCTCCCCTATTACACACCATTACTTTACTTTTATTGACGTTCACCTTCAGTTTCCTCCTTCCACAAACCACACCAAACTCTTTGACTACCCGCTGCAGTTTCTCATCAGAATTAAGAGCTGAAATGTGTTACAAGGGAGAAAAAAAAAAAAACGCTAAAATACAGTATACTGTAAACCAATAAGTTTTTCAGCCAGTACCCAACCAGCGGGGGTGTGGGGGCAGCAGCCCCCACCCATAATACTAGGATAGGTTAGGTAAGGTTGTTAGGTTAGGCTAATGTCTTCCCAAAGTTGACTATTTTTATAACATAAGATATTAGGCTACCCACTCCACCCCGTGAATTCCGAGCCAGCTTTCGTCAAAAGTTGGCTCGGGTATTCACAAAATTGGGTTTTGTGGGTTTGCAATTTGGGAAAACCTGAGCCAAGTTTTGATACAAAACGCTATATTATTGCATTTTTACGCTTTTAACCCCTCATTTTCCCTGAACTTCATAGCCCTCCCCACTAGTGGGGGGCGTGTTTTTAGATTGTTGGATAATGGGTAAATACTCATTTCAGCTCCTCTTCAGTATAAAACAACACTATATCTGAAAGAAAAATTAAAAAATACAAATTAAAATGTAAAACTTGCAAACTAAACAAACCAAAATTGGGACAAGGACAATATAAAGTCAAATTAAATTATCAAAATCGCTATGTGGAAACAACGCTTACTAAAATGAAAATTATTAAATAAAAGAACACAATCCACCACATAGGGTGTACATTACTACATGAGCAAGTTAATCTGTTTCCCAAGCAAACTAATCACACATATAACAACGCACTATCGTCACGTTAAAGGAAGTAGTCAAGTTTGGGAAGTCCGGGACGTTCTGGCAAATTTGACTAAACTCTGCATGAATAAAGAAACTAAATGTTAAATGTCAAAATATTATTTAAAATCAAATTTGCAACATGACAAGACATTAACAATAGTACAAAATACAAATATTGATAAGATATCTATACTATTACAAAATAATATATAAAATACAGTACAGCACTCACTAACGATAGTGCTATCGGGTAGGTACCTGTAACTAAGACTTCGCTGTGAAATCGCTGTCGGTTCAAAAAGTCAGGTTTACCGAAAATTGTTTGACAGTAACCAATACTGTATATGAGGAAAATTCTTTCACCTTTTTGTTATCGTATCTTTTATTCTGGCTATCATTAGAGGAGTGTATGCAGTTCATTAGAAATAACATGAAATAGCAGTGTTTTGTGTATTTTATCACTTCCCAAGACATAATTTGAACTATAAACCAAAATTCTATCTCTACGTCTAGTATAACAAAAGACTAAAAATACTGGATTTGGCTTTCGTTTGACACCATGTCCTCATACCAGCCTGGATGTTAACCCCTTCAGACTCATATGACGCAGAGGTTGCCAGATTAGCAATAAGAAATAGAGTTCTCTCACTCTTATAGTCTATCTATCTATCTATTGCCTGACGCCGTGATCCCCGAAGGGGTGGCCACGAACGAACCGCCCCCATGCACCTCTGTCCCCAGTCAGTCGACGCCCCTCCCCCCAACCAGCACCACCTTCGTTCATGTACTTCCTCACTCCATCCTTCCACCTCTCATTCGGTCTACCTCTCCCTCTCTGTCCCTCCACCTCGCTGTCATACACCCTCTTAGTCATTCTCTCGCTTTCCATACGTTCCATATGGCCGAACCATCTCAAGTTGTTCCTTTTCACACTTTCCAGCACATCTACCTCCACACCACACTTCCTCATTAGTCTGTCTATCCCTCCATGTAACTCCGCACGCACTCCTTAAGTAATTAATTTCCACTGCTCTCACTCTTGGTCTGAGTCTCTCAACCAACGTCCATGCTTCGCTTCCGTAAGTCAGTGTCGGGATTACCACACTGTCATGCAAGGACTTCTTCACTTCCATACTGACCACCCTATTTCTTGTTACTGCTTTTAGCATTCCTACTCTTATAATACCCTCTCCAATATGAGTTTTCTGCCCGCAGCTAACTCAAAGACAACTGCAGAGGTTGAAGTAACTAAACTAAAGGTTTCTAAATACCCTTGATGGTAATAAAGGCTTTAAAGTATCCCTAATTGGCTCAAAATTGCGTCATTTGTCGGAGAGGGTTAATCTACTTTATTAATTTCACTCCCAAACACCAAGCACCTCATAATGAAATCAATGAAAGCATAATTATGATCCACCCGGGATTCGAACCTGGGTTGCCACATACAGATCTTAAGACTTAAACACTCAAACCATTATACCTGCAAGACGGTTAATAATTATAATGGTTTTTCCACATAGTGATTTTGATAAGTTCTTTTGTCTTTATATTGTGACGTTCCTGTTTTGGTTTGTTTATTTTGCAAGTTTTACATTATATTCTCACCTGCTTGGATATTGTAATGTAAAACTTGCAAAATATACAAACCAAAAGTTGGACGAACACAGTAAAAAGACAAAACAACTTATCAAAATTGCTATGTTGAAACAACACTTGAGCAAAATAATAATTTATAAATTAAAAAAAAAACACAATCCACCACATAGGGTGTACATTACTACATGAGCAAGTTAATCTGTTTCCCAAGCAAACTGTGTTCGTATAAGTTTTGGTTTGTTTATTTTGGAAGTTTTATATTATAATATAACAACGCACTATCGTTTTCTCCCTCCACAGTTGAATGGCGAGACAGAGAACTACATCGGTCAGCTGGTGTTGTACTACGTTGTGGAGAGCGGCGGTGGTTTGGGTACGCAGGGATGGAGACTACTGGACGCCCATCTGGCCCCTTCACCACCACCGATACTAACACAACACCACCAACACCATAAACCACCACTACCTATCTGTCACCAGCCCCCACCCCCCCACCCGGCTATCTTGGCACCCCTTCTGCTCCTTCCTCTGGCCAGATACATCATTGACCGAGACCGAGTGATGCCTCAGTCCATTACGGTCAGTATACTATTGTTGTTTTTCTAAGGTAAAAGTACGCATTGTATACATATTATAAGTACTGTGTATGTACAGTTGCCCACTTAAGTTCTGTTCCTCTTCTCCATGATCTTATACAGTTCTTGGAACTATAATGCGCATGATTGAATTAGGAGTGTAGTAGGTTATACAGTGGTTAACTCATCTAACTAGTCAACTGATGATTAAAAGCATTCACACTCACCATTCATTTATACTCATTATTTTTGTCATACATAAGATCACAATGAGGAACAGAACTTGTGTGGGCAACTGTACATGTTATTTCGATATGATAACCTAGATCATCGATTTACCATATTATATGATAGTCGTTTATTAGAGATTATGCCGCAAGTATGACCTCCTTGGATGGTACTGGTTTGTGTGATTTTGGGATCTGGCCCCACGGGCTAGAGGTTTATTAAACCATTTGATGTGTTTATTATTATAGGTCCCAGCCCACCTAACACCTGGTCTGGATGCTGCCAAGGTGTGTTATCTGTGTATGAGAGGGAGAGGTGTTGAGGCCTACAGACTACTACGAGCTACCTATGTTAACGTCTCCCAGCCAGCCAGACACCAACTCCTGGCACCGTTCATCAGGTAAATACTGTAGTGTACTGTACAGTTAACCCTCTCGCTATTCTGTGGACTCGGTGGGGGTTGCCATTAAGCATTCAGAAATAGAGTTCTCTCAATCTCACAATTACCTCTCCTAAATTAGTTTTCTGCCCACAGCTCACTCAAAGACAACTGCAGAGGTTGAAGTAACTAAATTAAAGGTTTCTAAACATCCCTGATGGTCACAAAGGCATTTAAGTATCCCAGAAAGAGCACAAATTGCGTCCTGTGCGTAAAAGGGTTAATAGCTGTCCTTGCAGCGGCTTATGTTTAATTTAACTCACTTATTTTGTGTCACATGAATTGTACTTTTTAACACATGGCTATTCTATTTGGTTATCTCTGTTTGGCTAATATTTGTGTTGGAATTATAGTTTTTGTTGTGTTTGCTGTGTTTGGCATGCATTTAATTTAAGCTGTTGACTTTCATATATTTAACCTCAACTAAAAGGATGGCCATGACAGAAACACCTCCAGGCTACTTTGTCAAGACATGCTTCCTTTGCCCCTTCCGTTACATGGAAGTTTTTCCCTCAATATATTTTTCTACTTTCTTTTCCCATACCATAGGTGGTCTTCCACTACTAGCTGCTCCATTCACCTGATTCCCATAAATCTTTCCGTCCTTCCAGATACTGCGAGGAAAGTCACGAGCCGGACACAGTTAGCCCGTGGGAGAAGGTGGTCAAGTGGTGTTGGGGGAGAGCTGATGAAACCAATATGTCTCACCTCCTTAACCTGGCCTGGCTACATCAAGTTATCAGTTATGGCAATGTTAGGAAGGTAGGTATGTGTGTGTGTGTGTGTGTGAGAGAGAGTGAGAGAGAGAGATATCTTCAATGTGTTATTTCCACATACAGTACAGTAGTTATTTTGATAAGTTTTTTTTTTATATACTGAGCGGTTCCTGTGTTGGTGTGTTTTGGTTTGCAAGTTTTTCATTTTAATACAATTTTCTCTTTCTGTACGGTAGGTGTGTAAGGTTTATGACTACCTGAGTGGCCAGCTGACGTCTGCCTCCAAGTTCTTCACACACATCACTATGTCTGCGGTCAACTTCCTCAAGGACATAGGTACTGTAATGTATCTTAAGTTTGCATACTCTACAACTTGAGAGACTTCCAAAATATTTAACCCCTTCTGTACCGACGACGTGTTTTTTTTTTATTCTAGCTCTATTTAGACGATTTTGAGCAGTCTAAGAAGAATCTGTGGTAGTAAAAAGGGTTAAGTGAGATAGTTCGAAGCCTGTTAATTGCTCCTTTCAAAGTTGAATATAATCGTGTAATAGTAGCCAAAATAAAGATAAAAAGAAATTGCCAGTACAGAAGGGGTTAACATGGCTACTTTGTATACAATAATTGCTGTAGCTATACAGTAATTAACTTTATTTGAGTTTTGAATATGATTGGAAGTATTATTGTTTTTATTGATTTTGGCATGGAGTGTATTACTGTGCCAAGGTATGATAACCCTGTAACCCCCTCGCCCAGCACAAACCAGTCTCCAGAAACATATCCATACTCAAGTCACCCACTGATCCATCCAGTCACTCAAAGACAACACTTACATGTACGGCCCCCTGAATTACAGCCCTCAGAAACCCTCCTTTCCCGTGAGGATAGAGTCCATCTGGCAAAGCTGCGATGTGGGCACCATCCAGCCCTTCTGAGTTATCAGAAGAGGCTGTATAACTCCGTCCAGGTTGTAACACAATACAGTACTGCACACTATCAAACACATTATGGAAGACTGCATAGCACACAAGCACTTACGCCAACAACACAATATACATTCCTTGAGAGCCTTGTGGGAATACCTGGTCTCGGCCATGGCCTTCCTTAGGAGCTCGGGGCTGTTTGGCCAGGCAGTCTAGGGAATGACTACTACTATTACTACCCTGTAACCACTTGGAGCACCCAAAGGCCTCTTAACTCTCTGGAGGTCAGCTTGAGAAAATCTTTCCACCTGGTCAAACAACCATATCCCTTGGGATATGAAGTTTCTGTCGAAGGACTTTACATGAAATATTTATGAAAGGACTAGAGTCTCTTGAACATTAGTGTCACAGGGAAGTGCTCCCTGTCACCACCATAGAATACATCCAGAATGAGGTTTGGCATCTTCTACCCAAACTTAGCTGTTTCTGTCTGTCTCTTTTACTGCACTACTTTTTCTTCTAGGTGCTGGCGAGATTGCCCGATTGGGTGGCACTGCAAGGGGGGCTGCGGACAGTGGGGGTATTGGCCCGGGGGTGCAAGACCGTGGGCTGATGTTCCCCTCCCCCGCTGCCCTCTCAGAAACAGATCTCATCTCACCCCGAGCATCTTGAGCGGCTTCCATTTATTGGACCTGGGACTGTTCGGCCAGACAGTCTGGAACAACTGTACAAAAACAACAACATACATACATACATACATACAAGTTTAAAGACCGCTTCGTCCACAGAGAGTGTGGTTGCAGTTTTACGTCCAATTGCAGGTGGCCCTGTTCTGGGCTGCCTCTATTATCAGGTTCCTTATGTTGAGATCGGACCGAAGTACCTGATCCCATGTCTTTCTAGGTCTACCCCTACACAATTGAAGCGCAGAATGTAGACTTGAGTGTATTAATTCTTCTTTTCCTGTTGTTGTTTTATCAGGTGAGCGAGGCCAGAGTTTCTTTGTGTTGAGGGAGGTACAGCGTCTACAAGCCAACGACCCGGAGATCTTCCTGGCTCTCATACCTACGGAACAGGTGCGCTACATGAATGTTATAGGTAGCGCCAGCGAACTAGACAATATTCTTGACCCCTTAATTTCTTATAACTCGAAATGTATGAAAGCAATCCGGCTGACGTTTCTATCATTTGGGAAGAGTTCAGCAGGAAATAGGTGTAGATATTTACAGCCAGTTTGCTCTAGGCCCTTTTGAGTCAGGGATCAAGATTATTGTCAAGTTCGTTGGCGCTACTTTTTTTTTCTATGTGACCTATAACACCATATAAGGAGGAGCACTTAATTGATAACGTTAAGCATAATTATAGCTTCATTGGCTTGATGAAGCTCTATGCGAAATGTTGTCAATAAAGTGCTCCTCCTCATATGGTATTTATATTCATTCTGTCTACTTTAGTCTTATCGATAGGTACAGTAGGCCAAATACAGTAAGTCGTGTCGCCGCTGTGATTACGCTTTGCTCGTTGTATGCTGTATTAATGTGTGTTAGATGTTGAATAGGGTGTGCAAAGATACGAACATGTTTGTATATCTCACTCGAAACGATGAATTAATGCTTAGATAGTGCTGATACCAATTATTACATACATACATACATACATAAAATTTTAAGACTGAGTGTTCCACACATAAGTGCAGTTTCAGTCTCTTGTCCTAATGGCGGCGTTCCAGGCAACCCTGTTAAGGGCTGCTTCACTTGTCAAGTTCTTGGATTTGAGATCGGCGCGTATAGTCCGATCCCAGGTCTTCCTCGGTCCACCCCTTGGTGCAGCTCCCTCCACAATCACAGACCTGCATTTTTTCACCCAATTTTGTTCATCCATTCTCTCCACATGTCCATACCATCCCAGTCTACTTGTACGCAAATATATATATATATATATATATATATATATATATATATATATATATATATATGGTTGATCAAAATATACTTGGTGCCGCGACATCACTCATTTGGCCGACTGTACATTATAGTCTAGGTTTTACCAGCTGAAGGTAAATTGCCATGTTACTAACTTACTATCCTGGTTTCTCAGCTATTACCTAGATTTTGTAGCGAAATGTGTTGTTAATTATGAAGACTTGGCATTAATATGACGCCGAGACATAGCACATTCATATTTTTCCATCAAGTACAGTAGTGAGAAATCAGTTGCTAAGGGGAGATATTTGTTTTTTTCTGGACCCCCCCCCATCTCCCTCTGTAAAGTCAGTGAAAGTAGGCTAGCCTAAACAGACCTCGGATGCGGAAATACCCTGAGCCGAACAGGCCAAGTGGGATATCTCTATTGGTCTAACTGGTAAGGTGTCTGCCTCACACCCAAGGGTCGAGAGTTCGTGCCCCCACCAGGGCTTGATATTTTCGTGAGGCTATTTCCGCATTTAACGAAGTTTAGGTGTGTTGGTAAAATTGTTCAGATGGTTGAGAGTAAGATCGGAGCTCCATAAATCCTCTTTCGGGTATGGTGTAAAAACCGATCCCCACACCTCATGTTTAGCCCCATTAGTTATGAGATTTTAAGATGTTCGTCCCATCAGTTTGGCAAAACAAAATTCATATCAAAACCTTTCGTGCCATTTAGGTGTCAATTTTTTTCCTGGAGAGCAATAGCGAGCCTGTAATTTAGAAGGAAGACATGTTTCTTCCAAAAAATTTACTAATTTATCTTGAAGGGGGGTCTTTGGGGTATTTTTTAAGCTTTATATTATTTATGGAATGAAAATATATAAAATCTCCAAACTAGTGAACAAAATAAGGTTGAAGTGTCTTCATGTTGAAAGAAACGTTGCCATAATAAAGGCCAATTTCTGTTTCTATTACCAGTCTCTCATTGTTTACTATAGGCCTACCCTATTCATTGTTTACTATAGGCCTACCCTATTCATTATATGTTGGTCAAAAATCTTGACCAATAACATCCATAACTCAAAAATGACATGTGTAATCGAGCCAGTACTTCAACCACTTGGGAAGAGTCAGCCAGGGAATAGGTGTAGAAATGTACAGCCCATTTGCTCTTGCCCTGTTTAAAGTTACATAAATTAGGAGTCTCCAGTTCTGGCCTGCCTATAACGAATGGCAGGAGGCCAGGAATTCTCCTCCCCTTGTAAAATTCTTCTACTCAACGAGACAGAGAAAGGGGCAAGGGAATGCGAAAGTGGTCCTGTACTCTAAGAATTTTAACTTTACAGGTTTGTGTTCAGGCTCTGTCTCAAGTCGGCCACCCCCCAGCAATGGGGTATGTGCCTGACAGTATACATACATACATAATTAATATTTGTGTTACAGAATGAAGCCATGAATGTGGTGTTGGAGGTGAGACGTCTGGTGCGTGTTGTGTTATCCGTGCGGCCCTCACTACCACCAAACACCTGGGACCTTCTGGGATCACTAACACATTATGTACTGTCTGATACCAACCTTGCTCTGTCTGTTATCATCTGTGCCATACAGGTTAGTCTAATAGGATTTTACATGTCATATACATATTTATGTCAAGAATCCACACTTTACGTATTTTGCATATTATTTTTAACATCGTTCTTAACACCAATAACACCCCAAATTAAATTAATGAAAGCATGTGATTCTCCCAGGATTCAAACCTAGGATATCACATACATAAATTACACGCTCTAACGGTTAGAGTCTAACCATTACACCATCAAGATAGTTGTAAGTACAGCACATGACCACGATTGATATAGAATACTGGATATCAATCATCATGTACTGTACCCAACTGTACAATGAATAACCTAATGCTTAACAGAGGAAAGAACATTTTATGGGGCACAGATCACATAGGACCGACCTCGCTATGAAATATTCTTGAACCTATTGAAAATTTTTATAAAAATTTGAGAGGTCTTCATCCTACATGTTCTCATGAAGCAACATTGTTACAATTATTGTAAAGCATGTGAGTGAAGCCAATTAATTGTAGGCGAGTACTCTACCAACCGCACTACGACCTGAATAATCTACTGTATATGTTATTAATTTCACCACAACACCAAACACCTCCAATGAAATTAATGAAAGCATATATGTGATCCACCGGGATTCGAACCTGGGTTATCACACACAGATTTTTAGACATCTTAACCATTACACCACCAAGACGGTTTAAGGTTTATGCACACGCCTACGACTTATTATCCATTCTCGATTACTGGATACCCAGGGTGTCAAACCGAAACCGGGATAATTAATTTTGTTTTTAGACTGGAATAAATATGAGAAAGAATACAATGATGCTAGTATGAAATAGTATTGTTTTGATTATATTTTTAAATTAATTCTAGTTATATTTAGATGATTTTATTAAGCTTAAAGGGGATCTGTGTTAGTTAAAAGGGATAATTTAGATACTGTATTTGTAGCTTTTTAATTGCTATAGAACCTTCCTAAACTGAATAAAGAAACCAAAATCCTCAAAGTCAAAGACCATCTGGACATGAGAGGCACTCAATTCCTGGCAGCAGCCTCCACGAACCAAGACCACCCACTAAACTACATGGCAACACACCCACAGACACCAAGAAATATCAAAACAACACCCAGCACATGGTATCACACACAATTATTGTCCTCTCTCCCTTCCTGCCCACCCCGAACCAACTTCCAAAAGCACATCCATACTCATATCTCTCACCGATCCATCCACTCACTCACAGACAACACGCAGCTGCATGCACGACCTCCCGAAATCCATCCTTCCGAATCCTCCCTTCCTCGCGAGGACAGAGTCCACCTGGCCAGGCTGAGATGCAGACACCATCCAGCTCTCCTGAGCTATCGGAAGAGACTGGATGACTCCGTTGTCGACGCCTGCCCGGGATGTAACACAGCACCCCATACCATTAAACACATCATAGAAGACTGCATTTCACACAACCACTTACGCCAACAACACAATCTACACTCAATGAGAGCTCTGTGGGAAAGCCCGATCGTGGCCATGGCCTTTCTCAGGGACTCGGGGCTGTTCGGCCAGGCAGCTTAGGGAACAACAACAACAACAACTGAATGAAGTCTAAACTGAATAAAATCATCTAATATTAACCAGGATCAAATTAAAAGCATGTCACCCTTAGTGAAAGGGTTATACAAAATAGCCCTAATTTGTTGACCTGATTGATATACAGTTTTTCCTCAAAGTTTCTCTACCCAAGGGACAACTGTATAGTTGTACCCAGGGACTTCTCTACCCAAGGGACAACTGTATAGTTGTACCCAGGGACTTCTCTACCCAAGGGACAACTGTATAGTTGTACCCAGGGACTTCTCTATCCAAGGGACAACTGTATAGTTGTACCCAGGGACTTCTCTACCCAAGGGACAACTGTATAGTTGTACCCAGGGACTGCGACGGTCTTTCCGGAAGCACAGTAACCCCTTTATTACCGAGCCATGTTTTCCATTGTATTCTGGCTATGATTAGACAGTTTTATTTAGCTTAGGAAGGATATGAAGCAATTAAAAGGTTTCAAAAGTATCTCTAGTCACCCCTTTAACTACCACAGATCGATCCTTAGCTATACATAAGCCTTTAAATATTTGTGAAATAATAGAAAACGTCATGCTCGGTAATGAAGGGGTTAAATACTGTGCCTTCCGGAAGGCTTATCGCAGTTCCTGGGTTAAAGACTGAGTGCTCCACACAAAGTGCAATTTTGGTCTCACGTCCTAATGGCGGCGCTCGATGCAGCCCTGTTCAGAGCTGCCTCACTTGTCAGGACTCAAGACAGAGCCTGAATAGGGACAATGTAACATGAAAGAATGAACACACAAAAACAAAACACAAATTCACACACATTATGGGTTAATAACTGTTTATCCCCACAGGAGAGTTTGTACATGCCAGATGCAGCGTGGATGAAGTTGTTGATCCAGGAGAGCATGAGAGGAGGTCCCCCTTTACTATGTCAGCTGTCAACCCTCCTGTGCTCCCTACCAGCGCCTCTCCTGACGCAGCTACGCCCGAGCCTAAGCCAGATGGTCGAGGCGTTGTCCTCCGCTCCACCGCCAGCAGGGAAGATCTGCCACGACATCAGACGACACTGCAAGACCCTGGGCGTTAATCTGAGGCCTTGTCCGAAGTTGTCCGCTGCTCAAGAACCAAACAGAGGTGAATATGATGAACTTGATCTGAGGCCGTCTGCGAGGTTGTCCACTTCTGCCAGCCAAAACAGAGGTGAGGAGCATAAACGTGGCGCCTCGGGAATGAGTAAGCGAGACTCCGATAAGCGCACCTTGAGAAATGCCGAGTTGAACTATCCCTGCGTGACTGGCGACATGTCCGACGCACGCACATCCAACGCACACTATCCCCGTATGACTGGTGATATGTCCGACGCACACTCCTCTGTGGACGCACAGACACCGCAGTTCAAAGTAGTGCGCAAGGAAAGCAAGGATGGAAGTATGTCAGCCAACGCCAACTGTCTATACAAGAGAGTTAGTGATATACTGAAACTTGGGACGGCTGTCAGTCAGGAGAAGGAGAGGAGGAAGAGGAGCGGCTCGGTTGATGACAAGAAACGGAAAATTGATGGAATGGCAAGAATAGGCCCATTTAGAGACATTGACCGCTCGGTTGATGACATGAAGCGGAGAATTGATAGAAAGGAAAGACCTGGCTCGTTTGAAGACGCAAGACATCACATGGATTCAAAAGACCAACTCTTGAAAAGAATTGGCTCGATAAAAGACGCTAAGCATAGAATTGATGGAAAGGAAAGACTCGACTCGTTTGAAGATGCAAGAATTAACACGGATTCAAAAGACCATAGTAGCCTGAGAAGAATTGCCTCGGTTGAAGAATCTAAGCTTAAAATTGATAGAAAGGAAGGAATCGGCTCGGTTGTAGAAATAAAACGGAAACTTGATGCAAAAGACAGGAGTGGTAATTCAGAGTTGTTGAAAAATCCTGAAATTCAAGACCGAAGTAAATCCGTGAGCTCAAAATCCGGCAACAGTAAAACCAACTTGAGTGACCCTGCTAAAGAGCTTGCTAAGTCTTCCTCTAGTATCTCTCACAGTTCACAAAGGCAGACGCCGGTGAAATGTAAGGCAGGGGGGACTAAAATTGACTTGGATGTTCCTGGTAAAATAAAATCTGAGAGTGCATTTGAACATTATGAAGTGAGCACGGAATACATAGTGGAAACGGAAGTGGGTGATAAGATCGTGATGGAAGACTTCATGTTACTAACACCAGGTTCCTCCTCCCAAGCCCGCCGGACAGTGCCTCGTTTCCAGCCGTTCAAAATGTGCATTGATAAGCAAACTTCATTGCAGACCGCACCAAAAACAAGCCATATTTCTCCGACCAGTGTTAATTATAAAGGTCAGAAGAACATCATGCCTTTGAAAATGTCAACAACACCAAGAAAATTATCAGCGTCAACGGCTCGTTCATCGGCCAAGTCAAAAATTACTGAGCAAAGTTCAGGAAAGAAAATGTGTCCGCCTGGTGTCAAGCTCATGACTTCAGAGAAAGGGATAACAAATACAACTACTACAAGCGCCTTCAACATGAACAAGAAGCTATTTTCCTCACCCGAGTTTGAAAGAGCCCTACGGTTATCGGAGAGTGCGCCGCTCGGTTCAGTCAAAGGCAAGAAAAGAAAGGCGGATTACGTGGAAGGGTCGTCAAACCTTTCAATTGTGACATCGTTGAGTAAAAAGATTAATCCTGGTGCCCATTCAGAGAGTAGAATGGTGAAACAAACCCCAGCTGAATCTCATAATCCATCACTTCCCCTGATAGTTAAACATCAGAATAGTCACCAGTCCACCATGAAATGTTACAATTTGCCACAGCAACAGGACCAAAAGCCGTTGACAAAGAAGAGTAGCTCAGCACGCCCCAACGTCACCGGTCGAGAGGAGTATAGTGCACCCCAGGACTATAATATGATGGATATGTCAGTCAGCAGCGGGTACAATAGTTCCCCGCACCCCTTGCCGATGATAGAAGGGGAACACGTGCAACCGTCCGTGCCACAGTTGTTAATTTCCATGGCTGCAACATCCCCAGAATTTTCAAAGCTAAGATCTGGGAGGTCCTCATTGAGCAGCGATGTCTCTCTGTCGGCCACATCCCCTGATTTATCGAAACAAAGATTTGGTGGTTCCTCACTTGGCGTTGAACTGTCCTCGCAAGGAGAAATAAACTTCCCCAAGAAGACACATGCCTCATCCGAGTTATCTAAAGGCCCACAAGGAGAGTCTAAGCAAAGCAGTACCTCATTGGGCATTGAACTCTTCTCGCAACGGGAGATGAACTTAGCCGATCCCTCCGATTCGTCTAAATCCCTCTCTCATATGGCAATGACTTCTCCCTCTGAAACTTCCACACATTTCCCAGTGACGTCTCCCTCCTCCGTGAACTCCTTAAGCCTGGTGTTCAATTCGCCTGCCTCTGAGACGGCTTTACGGAGCGCACTGGACTCACTAAATGCCGACCCTTCCCTTAGTAGTGCTGAGTTTGATGCCGGCGGTGCTGGAGATATGTTGAACCCGTTAGTGATTGATACCGAGGGCAGCCCCACTCCGCTCTACGATCCTGCCTTTCACGCTAAGAGAGAGGTAAGCCGTTTATTGTATTTACAGTTGGCCTCATGTTTAGCCCCATTAGTTAAAATGTAAAACTTGCAAACTAAACAAACCAAAACTAGGACAAAGACAATATAAAGTCAAATTAACTTATCAAAATCGCTATGTGGAAACAACACTTAATAAAATAAAATTTATGAAATAAAAGAACACAATCCACCACATAGGGTGTACATTACTACATGAGCAAATTAATCTGGTTCCCAAACAAGCTAATCACGCACATAACAACGCACTATCGTCACGTTCAAGGAATTAGTCATTTTGAGATTCTAAGACATTTGTGCCCCATTAGTTTGGTGATTTTAGACCTTTCGCCCTATTTCTCTTGTCAGTAATAAGACCTTTCATGCCATTTAGGCATTGATTTTTCCTGGCGAGCAATTGCGAGCCTGCATTTTAGTACAAATTTTCCACTGAAAAATGTACACATTTTTCTCATAGGGGATGTTTTTTTAAGTTTGATAGAAGTCTAGGGAGCAAACTAAAAATAATACATAGTCCTATAATATATAACAAACATAAATAAATAATATAACAACCACCCTTGACTGAACTCTCCCCACCCCAGGAACAAATGAGGCAGGAACACATGAACAACAACACCGGATGGACCGCTAGCACCGCCACCCTCACCCCAGCACAGCTACAGGCGGTGGAGTGGGCAGGGAGGGTGAGGGGTGTGGTGGGCATTAAGCAGCATGTGGGTAGTGTTGTTAGGTTACTGGTGACAGCCATGACACGGGGGGATGCTATATACTCCGCTGGGACCAACATGGCCGACCTACTCAAGGCTCTGTTCGGTAAGTCACCCTAATTCATATTATCACCAGACCACCAATTAACTTATAAATATACCTAATTAATGAACTCAATGAATCTAATGACTACATGTGGTACTCCAAGGATTCGAACCTAGGATACTCACACCAAAATTCTGCGCACTAACCATTACGCTATCAATTAAAATGTAAAACTTGCAAACTAAACAAACCAAAAAAATTTTTTTTTTCACAAGTCTACTTAATTTCAGAATTAGGCTTGTACTCATAAACAGTTCTTTCCCTTCCCAGCGCCTGATACCAAATTAATATTGTGGGAATGAGTGTTTTTAATCCATAAACTGCTAGAACCCGTGCAAAATAAAATGTCACGTTGAGGGAGGGAGGGGGGGTGGGGAATGGAGGATGTGGTATGGAGAGATGCTACTACTTTCTATGTGTCACCCAATTTTGAGACATTTCCCAGCACTGGCACGGTATTTGAAGGGTTGCTTTTGCACAAGTTTAAATACCGTGCTTCCGGATGGACCGTCACAGTCTCCGTGTTAAAGAGAGTACATGGTTTAGCATTCTCACTCTAAAGGTAACGTAATTTTTCAAGTTGGGTTTCATCCATTAACGACGCTGCGGATGGACAGAAGCGTTTGTCCTAAAGACTGTGGGAAGAGATTGTATGTATATACTCAGGCACATACCACCAAAGCTGGGGGTGGCCAACTCGAGACAGAGCCCAAACAGGGACAACACAACACAACATACAAATTCACACACATCTTGGTCACCCAGGAGAAGACCTAGAGACCAAGGATCACTAATGGTCTCCAGGATTGTACTGGATGTTAAATGTTTAGACATTTACCTTAGATCTTGGGGATCAGATACTCAAAGCACTTACAGTGCCTTATCTCCCTATGACAGTCAGTCAATCAGTAGCCAGCCCTTTTTCCCACAAGGGGTAGGGAAGATCAGCAAGAGACATGAGAAAGGAAAAAGAGGTGACAGAAAAAGAACACATATAACAGTTCACCCACAAAAAGTAAGCACACAAGCATTCAGAAGCACCAATCACTCATCAGCCCCCGAAATCAATGGCTTCACCTATGAGAGTCATATCCTAAATGCGGTTATAGATGTTCTAGCACAATTAATACTCCAAAGCAAGTCATAACTGTGTGTTAATACGTATGATAGTCTAGTTTCCTTCTTATAAGGAAGCTATGATGCCGTGGGCAAGGAATAAGCAATTAATTGCCTCTAGTTGACTAGACACATGAGTTCACCACTGCATAAGAAACTGCACTTGTAATTCAATCATGCACATTATATATCCTGGTATAAGATCACGGAGAGGAACAGAACTTGTGTGGGCAACTATGCATACAGTACTTACATAAATTTAAAGACCGAGTGCTCCAGACGAAGTGCGGTTCCAGTCTAATGTCCTATTGGCGGCGTTCCAGGCAGCCCTGTTCAGATCTGCCTCACTTGTCAGTTTTTTTAATTCAAGATCAGACCATAAGGTCTAATCCCATGTCTTTCTTGGTCTGCCCCTTGATGCAGCTCCCTTCATGTTCCCATGTAAAGGCCAGCAATAGCCTAAAATGGAGAATACGATACAGAAATATATTCTTGAGCCAACCAGGCCAAGTGGGATATCTCTATTGATCTAACTGGTAGAGTGCTCACTTGGTGTACGAGGGGCCTGGGTTCAATTCCCGTCCTGGGATAGCTCCTCATCAAAGATTTTTCTGAGGCGGATTTCTGAAACATCTAACCAAGTTTAGCTGCCTTGGTAACATTGTCAACAGTTGAGTATATAGATTTGTGTGTAAGTATCAAGCAGGTTTCATTCCTGGTTCACACGGTTAGTACAGAGAGATTATTTAGATGGTGCTGTACTGTATATTATTGAAGTTATGTGTAAAATTAATGTTACTTTATTTTGTTATTTCAGGTCCTGGGAGCGGTAAAACAGAGAGAGGTGTAAGAGAGGTGGTCGGCCATATTGGTGGCGGTGTGTTGTTGGTGTGTGTGGACCGAGGTGTGTTGAACCAAGGTGAACTAGTCATCTCTACCTTACATCAACACCATGTACCATTATCTTCCATTCAGGTTAGTCTACAGTACACTCGGATTCCATAGTCTCTACCTATCTACTGTATCTATCTATCTATCTATCTATATACAGTACAGTACTACTCAGGCACATATTTTGCCCCCCCTTTTTTTTTTTTTAGCTTGGGGTGGCCGACTCGAGACAGAGCCCGAACAGGGACAACACAACACAACAAAAACAAAACACAAATTCACACACATCTAGTCTCTACCTCACCTATTTCTTATAATGGAAAACTGTATACTGTATACAATTTACTGTTTTGAAAAGCAAATTCTATCCAAAAATCAATCCAGATAGTTATAATTGCATGAAGAAAAACATATTGGGGTCCACAAATTCATATGAGTGAGCTAGAGACAATGGCATCCGAGTGTATAATACTGTACTTACATTAAAGTCTCTCCCTTTTACACTAATAGGGTGGATATTCTGTCCGGAAATGTGTAGCACGTCGGTCTTTTTTAGAATTAACGTACTGTAGTCTGAAAGGCATGGATTTCTGGAAGATTGAGGTCCAAAAGATAGGGATATTAGTGTACAGCATTTTAAGGTGATTTTTAATGATTTTTTTAGTTAAAATAGGACTTCAAAGGCTATCAAGCTATCTGGATTATTTAGCCAGCACACTATAAGTCAGGAATAACGTCAGGACTGAAGCCCCTTCTCGGGAACTCCAGTCCCTTTTTTTTATAGAAGGTTGGGGCAGCCATTATGTAGTAATAATAATAATAATAAGCATGTTACTTATTTCTCACAAGCGCCAATTTTTCCGCAGAATTCACTGGCGCTCGAAAACCAAATCCAAACCAAAAAAATAAACACGAATCGCTTAAATCAATGAAACACAAAACCTATACGTATCACCCAGCCACCAGCAAAGGCAAATAGCCTACACCCTATAGCCCTCGATGATGACACCCCTCTCGAGATCATAGCTTCTTTCAAAGAGAAAGTCTTAAGTTGCCTCTTGAAGCACTCCACAGAATTTAGTTGTCTCATGGTCAGTGGCAGTCTGTTATATAACCTTGGAGCCATGTAGTACAATACTGCACTGTAGACCAGTGCAGCTCTAAATAAATTGACAGAGTATTCAGTATCCTTGCTAAGATAGATTCAGAGAGGCAGTTTATAGCACAGTGCACTCCCTTGATTGACAGGGCTAGGGCATGCCCTTGTTACAGGGACTTTTACTGGTCATATTGCCCTAAATCACTAGCCTGAACTATCCAAACTTTACCAATGGTACGGCATGGGATCATACTGTTTTAATGGGTAGACGTCCTTCCTAAGCTTAATATGATCGTCTAATGGTTGCCAGAATATTACAAGGAGGACGTCATCGGTACAGAAGGGGTTAACTGATTTGTTTCTGTCTGCCAGATGTCCGGAGATAGTGATGAGTCCGGCAGCCAGGAGGTGACGGTGGCTGCCTTAAGAGTCCTCCACCACACCTCCAACACCAGGCTCTTCATCACCATACTGGAAGGTAGGATAACGTTTAACACCTTACGAGCGGCCTAGGCGGTTTATTTATATGTACCGCCCAGCGTTTTTTTTTTAGCCAAAATAGGGCTGTTTACGTGATCATTTTCATGCCTAAATAAGACCCAGAGCGTAAAACAAGTATCTATCCCTGAAAGGGCATAAACAGAGCTTTCCAATGACACCATAACGATCCTTTTATGATGGCTAGTTTTCTTGCAACAACCGTGCAACGCGAGTGCAAAAAGCATGTAATTCGGCACTTTCCCCATACAATTCCGTATATAGCGAGTGAGAGAGGGAGGGAGGAGGTGGGATTCGTGTCAGTAGGTTCGCCGCGGTGGTCTGGAGCAGTCATACGCTCGCTACTCTCCTGCCACCACTTGTCTCTCTCTCTCAGCAACATTACGTGCTGAAATTGCCACACGACCTATGTCGAGCGCCGCCAGATAGCCCAGATTTATTATACTCGACTTATGTTGCGCCCCGACATTTATGGGTTAAGGGGGCCCCCCGATGGGCGTATATATTTGCTCATTTATATACCGGTATATTTTTATATTTTATTTTAGTTTCCTCCCTTGACCTCCATCAAACTTAAATAAAAACACCCCAAGACCCTCCTTCAAGACACAATTTTACCGGCCAAAGGCCGGTTCCTTTTAGATTACAGTGTCGCTGTCGCTCGCCAGGAAAATATTGACACCTAAATGGCAAAGAAATGGGATGAAAGGCAATTTTAAGACCTTTCGTACCATTTAGGTGTTGATTTTTCCATGGCTCTTTGTCACCATACTGGAAGGTAAGATAACATTTACTGACGACCTTTTTTCCAATATTTGTCTGTCCCAATTTGTCTTTCCCTCATCCTGTGACTTAAACTGCTTCAAGCTTCATGTGTCCAGACATTTTGACTCTAACATACCTTGAATTTGGCTCCCTGTCACTTTCAATTTTTGGGGGCAACGTTTGTTACAGGCAGCATTGTCTTTTGTCTCCTTCATACACTCTGAATTGTTTATATTTTTTTTACTTTTGCATTGATTATTTTTTGTGCTTTCATTACTATAAATTGTTCAATAGTACGAACTTGACTTTGATACCCTCATACCCAATACCTTGAATTTTGCTATCTATCACTCTTTCCATTTGAACGGACATGAAATTGAGACTGTCTCACTTTTGTCTGCATCTTCCACATAGAAAGTAGGGATCCCTTTATTATTATTTTGCACACTAATCTAATTAATCAATTTCACTCCCAACACCAAACACCTTCCAATGAAATTAATGAAAGCATGTGATGCTCCCGGGATTCGAACCTGGGATACCACATACAGTTAAAAAGTTAAGTACTGCCGCCACAACTGGTGGATAGACGGTCATGTAATCTAATAACCTTCTAAGCTCTCTCTATGTTGTTAATTAATAATATAATAGTTCTTAAAGCTTCCCAGCTAAGGATAGCCCTATAAGGCCGATTAGGCGTACAGTATTTCCATTGGGGTCCTGTACTATATAATTTACCCCATTCCCTTGCTCAAGAAGGAGGGTAATGACTGTTCTTGTGAAAAACCTTTAATGCGCCGAGTGTGGGCGCGATCCTGGGACCTTCTGGGTGGAAGTTCAAGACGCGAGCCTTCAGAGCAGTGACTTGGTTTTATTATTAACCCATGCAGTACGGGTGACACCAGTATTCCATATATTCTGGCTATTATTAGATGATTTTATGTAGCTTAGGAAGGACTTCTAGTAATTATAATGTAAAACTTACAAAATAAACAAACCAAAACGTATACGAACACAGTAAAAATACACAATAACTAATCAAAATCGCTATGTGGAAACAACGCTTAAGTAAAATAATGATTTATAAATAAAAGAATACAATCAACCACATAGGGTGTACATTACTACATGAGCAAGTTCATCTGTTTCAAGTTAATCAGAGAGGTGTATTATATCTCCCTTAATTCGTTGACTGTCATAAACCCTTCCTTAACAGAGTAAAGTTGTCTAATGAGAGCCAGAATCAGACGAAAAGTAACTTCACCCGTAGTCAGAGAGTTAACTGTCATTCGGTATAGACTAACAGATTCATGATTTTTATGGATGAACCTTAATCTTGCCAATATACTGTAACTGTATAAGTTAGAAGGTAGCCTATGCCTTTAAAGTATAACATAACAGAGATTGTCTTTTATAGCTCTTCGGTGGTCTAGTTGGTTTGGTGCTGAACTGCTGCGCTATTGACCCAGGTTCGAGGCCCGGCCAGGTCATGTAAAAGTTTATGTACTCACCTATACAGGATTTGAGCCTAAGATTGTGTTGTCCTGTCTCTCTCTCTCTCTCTCTACATTTATCCAATCTTGTTTTAAAAGTTTGGATATTTCTCGCTCCTACCACCTCCCCCTCCAACTTCTACCAACAATCAATGCTTCTATACGGGAAGCTGAACTTTCTTACATTAGACTTACATACAACTTTCCTCAACTTACATTCATAACAGTATATCTTCTTTACTGTTAAGTAAATATTGCTCCTTGCCAAGGACTAACTTTTCTTTCTTTATTTACACTCCAGAAGTGTACTGGTCTGGAGGTGTGGCTGAGGTGAAGCAACGTCTGAACCTACTGGCTGAGGCTTTGGGAACGTTACCAGATACCATGCAACAACCACCACCACCACACACCACCTCGCTACACCTACTACAAGACTGTGGACCACCTACCAGGCAGCAGCGACCGGTTCGACCAGTACCGGAACGTGAAATGTTGTGGTACCAGACGAGGATCTTGGCATCACTGGTGATGTACTACCACCACGACGTTAATACCATACACCAGCACCATTACCACACTATCATAGGTCAGTGCTACTATAATGTTTTGTCTCCTTGATGATGATGCAGTTTTTAATGCCGTACACTCCCTTGATTGGCTGGGCTAGGGTGTGCCCTTGTTATAAGGACTTTACTGAACATTTGCTACGAATTGCTAGACCTGAAGGTGCAAACTCTTAACGCCTCTCAATGGCACGGGATGGGATCGAACTGCCGACCCTTTGATCAGCAGTCATATGCACTCCCGACCATGCTACGGCCCACGGCTCCCTTCTTAAACATGAAAAGAAAGCTTCTTACGCATGAAAAATAAAATTAGGGCAGTCTGTTTACACTCGGTGCCTTGGTTCACCAAGTAGTAAATAGGAATCTTCTTTAACCCATGAACTGCTAGAACCTGTGCAAAATATAAAGTCAAGTTGAGGGAGGGACGGAGGGGGGGGGATGTGGTATGGAGAGATGCTAATACTTTCTATGTATCACCCAATTTTGAGACATTTCCCAGCACTGGCACGGTATTTTATTTTTTTTTTTTTTTTTTTTTTTACACATGCTTAATTACCGTGCCTTCCTGGGTTACGGGAAACTTTGTGAAGTCTGATATTGGGGGATGTTTTATGTTAGATTGCTGCCCTGGCCCAGCTGAGTGTGTAGAGAGTCTCAGGTCCAATGTTCCAGTTTCAGAAACAGATTAACTTGCTCATGTAGTGATGTACACCCTATGTGGTGGATTGTGTTCTTTTATTTAATAATTTTCATTTTAGTAAGCGTTGTTTCCACATAGCGATTTTGATAATTTAATTTGACTTTATATTGTCCTTGTCTCAATTTTGGTTTGTTTAGTTTGCAAGTTTTACATTTTAATTCAATAATCCAGTGATTGGGTAGGATCTAGAGAGACTTCTGACTGTGACCTGGGATATATAGAGACCTTTGACTGTGATCTAGGTTATATAGAGATCTTTGACTGTGACCGTCCATATATCAAGTCCAGATCACCACTATGCTCCGTCCCCACCCCAGATCTTCCTAGTGAACTGGGTCGAGCGTGGTGTCGTGTAGAGGAGTGGGGTGGTGGTGGTGGCAGGAACAAACAACACCACCGTCACAGTGAAGCCGCTACTCAACTCTCCACAGTGATCTCCGATGCTGTTAACGCTGGGGTCAACATTCCACCTTCACTCTCACACAAACTCAATCACCAGGTAAATACGCCCAGTGAATATTATTTATTATTATTTTTAACATCGTTCTTACCAACAATAATCCCCAAATTAAATTAATGAAAGCATGTGATTCTCCCAGGATTTGAACCTGGATATCTCATACAGAACTTACACGCTCTTAACCATTACACCATTAAGGCATTTGCATATTATTGTATTTCTTCAGTTCCTACATAAATACATGTTTGTTTTGTGTTTTTGACTTATTAGTACAGTATTGTTTTGTTTAATCTTTAATGCGTCATTTCCACATACCCGGTAGTGATTTTGATAAGTTGTTTTGTCTTTATATTGCGCGGTTCCTGTTTTGTTTTTTGTTTTTTGCAAGTTTTACGTTTTAGTTAATAACTCCATTTGTAGGAATCAGTTTTTACACCATACCCGAAAGAGGATTTATGGAGCTCCAATCTTACTCTCAACCATCTGAACAATTTTACCAGCACACCTAAACTTCGTTAGATGCGGGAATAGCCTCCCGAAAATATCAAACCCTGGTGGGGGCTTGAACCCTCGACCCTTGGGTTGTGAGGCAGACACCTTACCAGTTAGACCAATAGAGATATCCCACTTGGCCTGGTCGGCTCAGGGTATTTCCGCATCCGATTACTGTTTAGGATAACTTATTTTCATTGACTTTACACTACTTCACCTTCCGGGAAGCGAAGGCTCCGAACAGAGAGGAACAAGCCTGAGCCGATTCGACCGAGAGTCCGTCAGAGAGATGAACGGGAATGGTGAGTCAACTTCACTGAGCGGTGCACATACAAGGCACCGTGTGCTACACAGACACACTAACGGCCCAGTTGGCAACTCGCTTGGGCGGCTGGCAACTCCACAACCCAACCCAAGCGCGTCTCACATACACTCCCTGTTCTCTCCTATCCCATTTCTTGCCCTGTAGGAATCGTTTTTTACACCATACCCGAAAGAGGATTTATGGAGCTCCGATCTTACTCTCAACCATCTGAACAATTTTACCAGCACACCTAAACTTCGTTAGATGCGATAATAGCCTCCCGAAAATATCAAACCCTGGTGCGGGCTTGAACCCTCGACCCTTGGGTTGTGAGGCAGACACCTTACCAGTTAGACCAATAGAGATATCCCACTTGGCCTGGTCGTCTCAGGGTATTTCCGCATCCGATTACTGTTTAGGCTAACTTATTTTCACTGACTTTACACATTGACTACCACAGCAATTCCCACAGTATGATAACACTGCACATACAGTACGGTGGTGCTAATAAGTCATGTCTCAGCTGTCCTTACTTTTGGCTCGCTCTGTGCTGTAATAATGTCGGCCAGATGTTGAATAGGGGGGTAAAGTTTAGGAATAGGTTTGTATATTAAGTTTAAATATTGCTGAAACCAATTATGGATCAAAATATACTTGGTGCCGAGACATCACATAATATGGCTAGAAAGAAGATACAGTACTCTACTCGTATTTTTTATTTATTTTTATTTTTTTTTCTATATTCCAACTACTCCCTCTCGGGCATAGGCTGATAGCCTTTACACTCTACCACTGAACACGGTGAGGCCCGTGAGGTCTTGTTCCAGCCTAGGGAATGAGACATGCGAAGCACCCACTCATGGCCAGAACCCAACTCCATCTCTGAAGCTGCTTCGCCCCTGCGCTTCACAGTCTCACTCCCCAGGCTCGGACCCTCACTCTCAGAACGCCACTTATTGAGCAATTAACTCACTAGGCATTGCCCCTCTAGCATATTTTGAATATGGGAATATTCATACAGTGCTATTTAACACTTAAAGAGCGGGGCCCGACTTAAGTCCGTATCCAAAAAGCAGCAAGTTGGGAGCATTATGAAGGCTTTTAAAGGGTTAAAATCGAGTGCAAATGGCCGGGAGCGCAGCAGGCCACACAGCCGACACCCAGGGCTTACCGCCGCCCACTAACTCACCCTCCCTGTGTTCTCGAGAGGCCGGCAGTGTAGCCAGTAGTGAGCGTAGCTGGGAAAAATATACCGCTATACGCTAAACTCCCATGTTACTGGTACCACTGTATGAGAACCACGAGTGCTACGTAGCTCGTTCTGGTCTCATTTTGAAGCTTTTAGCGCCTAGTTTTTTGCTGAATAAATTTCTTTTCATGCAGATACTTGATTTATCATTCAGGAGGGCCTGAATATGCCCAAATAAGCCCAAAACCCCCCGCTAGACAAGGGTTAATCAGGGAACAATGAGGGTGTTTTGGTATAGTAATGTACATTCTATGTGGTGGTTTTGTGTTCTTATATTTTTTTTTTTTTTTTTTTTTTTTTCCTATATTCCAACTTACTTCCTCTCGGGCATAGGCTGAGAGCCTTAACATTCACCGCTTTACAATGAACAGTGAAGCCCGTGAGGTCTTGTTCCAGTCTAGGGAGTGAGACATGTGAAGCACGTAGAGTACAACGAGCACCTGCCATCTTGCCTTCACATGAGGCACGGTGCTCACTCATGGCCCGAAACGACCCCATCTCTGAAGCCATCTCGTTCCCGTGCTTCACTGTCTCACTACCTACACTCGGACTCTCACACTTACACACACACAACGCCACCTGTTGAGCAGATAACTCACCAGGCATTGCACATTTACATTTTTTATTTTGCTAAGTCGTTAATTCCACATAGTGAATTTGATTAGTTCTTTTGTCTTTATGGGGTGTCATTCCTGTTTTGTTTAGTTTATTTTGCAAGTTTTACAGTACAGTACTGTACAGGTCTCCCTCACTATCCGATGCCCCGATTTACGATATTATTATAGGTTTTTAGGTGTTTGGGTTTGGGTTTTGGCTGGTCCCAGAATGCATCTCCATTTATCCCATTAATTTTAGGGTTCGCTATATGATTTTTCCATTTAAGATCGGGTTTTCAGAAACGTAACCCAATCGTAAATCGAGGGAGACCTGTACACAACAAAGGGCTGTTGAGCTATAGCCTATTCACTGGAAGTAAGCGAGAAATCATGACCTCTAACCTCTGTAACTCAAAAAGGGCTAGAGCAAATCGGCTGTAAATTTAGAAATTTTTTCCGTGACTGACTCTTCCCAAATGGTAGAAATATTACCTCAATTACTCTAGTAGTTTTTGAGTTACAGAGGTTAGAGGTCATGATATCTCGCTTACTTACAGCAAATAGACTATAGCAACCCTACCCCTTAAACAGGCTAGAGAATCAAATGAATAACTGTACCACGATGGAGGAGCTTCATTCGTGGACACCCCCTAAGGGTTCAATGCATCTAGCACTTGATAGATACACTAATATGGCTAGAAAGAAGATACTCCACTCATATAGTGATGTACATTCTATGTGGTGGTTTTGTGTTCTTTTATTTAAAATATTTATTTTGCTAAGTCATTAATTCCACATAGTGATTTTGATAAGTTCTTTTGCCTTTATATTGTGTCGTCCCTGTTTTGGTTTGTATATTTTGCAAATTTTACAGTACAGGCCTCGATCACTATCCGATGCCCCGATATACGATATTATTATTGTTTTTTTAGGTGTTTAGGTTTGGGTTTTGGCTGGCCCCAGAACACATCTCCATTTACCCCATTAATTTTAGGGTTTGCTATATGATTTTTCTATTTAAGATCGGGTTTTCAGAAACGTAACCCAATCGTATATCGAGGGAGACCTGTATAATTTCTTATTTTCCAGCGTGGACCCGAGCCAACAGATGGCCCATGTTTGGCTGACGACAGGAGGGAAACCGCTGGTGACGACCTCCGACACTGGCTGGGAGGGTCAAAGGTCAGGGGTCAACACACAGATCAACACACTCACCAGGAATCAGGACCACCGAGGGAGAAGAAACGCAGATTGAACGACTGTCCGCAAATGTCCACCGCAACAGGATTGAATGACCACCCTCAGATGTGCCCAGTAGGTGATGTGAACCAGCCTAGAGGTTCAGGTTATAGGTACGGTAACATTGGATCTGACGCCATGTTTGACCACTTAGAATCCACTGCTCAGAATCAAGAACTCATAGCGTCAATCACAAATCAGAGTAGACACCTAGCGTCATCTATAAGTTACGGTAGACCTTTAGCGGAGAGTAGCTTAGCGAACACAAACTCCGGTAGAAATGTAGTGGAGTTTACCCTAGGCCGTGGTGGAGGGGTTAAAAGAAGTTTGGACGAAGCGCGGATAGTCAATAATCCCGCCATCAACTCTTGCCTGGGGGAACTTAATCGCGACAGGGTAACACAGAAGCGGAGCGCAGGCAGACCTAAATTTAAGAAGCGTCGGTCCTCGAAAGGTTACCATCGTCCCCTGTTGCACCAGAGTAGATAGATATACCCTGACATGACAAGGTGGCTGATGTCTACTTCTGGCTACTGACAGACAATTTTATCAGAAAGCAGAACACTATACCCTGTTCATTATAGGTAGGCCAAAAATCACGATCACTGTATAGGTAGCGCCAACGAACTTGACAAAAATCTTGACCCCTTAGCTTCTTATAACTCAAAATGAATGAAAGCAATCGAGCTGAAATTTTTATCATTTGGGAAGAGTCCTCCAGGAAATAAGTGTGGACATTTACAGCCAGTTTGCTCAAGGTCTTTTTGAGTTATGAAGAGGTCAAGGGTCTAGATTTTTGTCAAGTTCATTGGCACTACCTATAACCTCTATAACTCAAGCACGACTGGAGTAATCGAGCTTTTACGTCTACCATTTGGGAACATTCAGCCAGGGAATAAGTGTAGAAATTTATACTCCATTTGCACTAGACCTTTTTGAGTTACAGAGGTTGAGGGTCACAATCTCTGGCCTACCTAAAATGTATTGTCTATAGTCAGATATAGTCGGACACAAGACAAAGAAACACAGATACTTACAAGGCTGCAGTCAACCACTGTTGCACCAAAATAGATAGATAAAACTTGAGATTAACCCTGTCAAAATACCACAAATAAGACGGCTATTGTCAGACAATTTTATAAGAAGGAAATTACTCGTGGCAGGCCGAAAAATAGATAGGTATAATCAAACGCCAGACCGAAAAGCTCAGTTGCCTTTAAAGTGTTATAATCGAACATTGTTGTGCCATAGTAAATACAGTAAAAGTCCGATAATCCGACGACCGATAATTGGAATCTCCCAATAGTCCGATTTTTAAAAAATGAGGCCAAATCTGAATTCACCCGATAGTCCGAATTTCAAAAAGTCCCAAAGTCCCCTTTTTGAGGCATTAGGCCACCCAAAACCCACCCAAATAACACATAATGGTACACACACATATCATATGTTCATGAAATCACTTTAAAAGTTTACCATTATGTGTCATATTGGATGTATAGCGTTATATTGTGCATATGCATAGCCTATATTGTGTTCAGGTTTTCGTCAGGCCATTAATACACAGGTTCATAGGGGTAAATTCCAATAATCCGAAAAATCCGGTAATCGGAACAAGGCCCGGTCCCCTGGATTATTCGGATTACAGGACTTTTACTGTATGATAACCTCTTAATATTTTAACCCCTTGAGGATTATGATGTATTTTGACAGTATATTCTGGCTATCATTAGACAATTTTATTCAGAATAGTGAAGGGTATAATTATGGAAGTCGAAGGGTTGATTGGGCCAATCTTGACCCTTTTTATTCCCACAGATCCTTCTTAAGCTGTATAAGATTGTCTAATGTTAGCCAGAATAAACTGTCAATATGTGTCATGATCCTCAAAGGGTTGTGTGGGTATAGGTAGCGCCAACGAACTTGACAATAATCTTAACCCCTTAACTTCTTATTACTCGAAAAGAATGAAAGCAATCGGGCTGACGTTGCTATCATTTGGAAGTAGGTGTGGATATCTACAGCCAGTTTGCTCTAGGCCCTTTTGAGTTACAGAGAGGTCAGAGATCAAGATTATTATTGTCAAGTTCGTTGGAGCTACCTATAGTGATATTTACAAACAGCAACTTACGATCAACAAGTATATTCTGGCGGAAGTGTGCACTTTTGCACTGATATACATGACGACAAAACTGTTATTATTATAGGTGAGAAAAATCCTATAAAGTACAGTATAGTTTAAAATTGCCAGTCAAAAGATTAATTTTGTGACTCAATGGTATGGTTAACCCTTTGAGGATGTAGCCGCGTTATGACAGTTTATTCTGGCCACCATTAGACAATATTATACAGCTTAGGAAGGATTTGTAAGTACTGTACTGTATTAAAAAGGTAAACACTATCTCAATCAAAACTGACTTCCATATATTCTTATTCTGAATAAAAACTTTGAATAACTGTCAGAAATACGAAAAAAAATGCGTTGGCCTATCTGGAAAGGGTTAAACTACTTGAAAAATAATAATTCATAAATAAATAAATGCAGGCATAAAGTGATATTATGAATTCACCGTACGTGTTATCCTTCGCCATTATCAGTGCCCTTTATTTGTAGAATATGGGGGATTTGGGCTGATAAAAGAAGTTATAGTTTTATTTTTTCTTAGTTATATTAGTTTAACTTCAGGATCTCTGAAGGTATCCCAAAGAATTTGTTAATTTAAGTTAAAATGTTATGTTATGTTTATTTTGTTTATTTCCTTGAGCACAGGGTGTCAAACCAGAGCAATTTTGTTTAAAGACTTGAATGTATATGAGAATGAATACAAGAAAACTAACATGAGATAGCATTGTTTTGATAATTTGTTATCACTTCCAAAGACATAATTTTATCTTGGCAAATACAATAATAAAGACTAATAACAATAATGTATATGAGAATGAATACAAGAAAATTAACACGAGATAGCATTGTTTTGGTCATTTGATCACTTCCAAAGACATAATTTTATCTTTGCAAATACAATGATAAAGACTAATAGTAATGTACTCTGCTTTCGTTTGACATCCTATAGTCTATTCGCTGTAAGTAGGCGACAAATCATGACCTTTAACCTCTGTAACTAAAAAAACGACTAGAGTAATCGAGCTAATATGTCTACCATTTGGGAAGAGCCAGTCAAGGAATAGACATGGAAATTTACAGCCAATTTGCTCCAGCCCTTTTTGAGTTACAGAGGATAGAGATAATTATTTCTCGCCTACTTACAGCGAATAGACTATAGCTGTGCTTGTATACGGTAGTGTATCTTCTGTCACACGTTCTTATTTAAGTTTATAAGAATTTGAACCAATGAACTTAATTTAAAAAGAGATATGGGCACTCCTCACTTGAAGTTGCTTCATTATTAAGTTGTAGATCGGACCAGAATCACAATTAAAATGACAAAACTAATTGTTTCACTTAACTCTCTCGCTATCATGTGGATGCGGGGGTTGTCGATTAGTATTCAGAAATAGAGTTCTCTCAATCTTATAATTACCTCTCTAAAATTAGTTTTCAGCCCACAGCTAACTCAAAGACAACTGCAGAGGTTGAAGCAACTAAACTAAAGGTTTCTATAAACCCCTGATGGTCAAAAAGGCTTGTAAGTATCCCAGAATTGGCTCAAATTGCGTCCTATGCTTAAAGTCTAGTTGTTTTAGGAACGCAACTTCAACTTCAAGTGAGGAATTACTGTCGAGAGATAATTATGTTATTATGATATGTTATATTTTAGACAACAAGTCAAGTAAATTGTACTGTAGTTCTCCTAACCACTTTAGTACAGGTGGCACCATCATTCCATATATTCTGGCTATTATTAAACACTTTTATGCAGCTTCGGAAGGACTGCAGCGAGTAGCCAAAGAGTTTGGTGTGGTATGTGGGAGGAGGAAGCTGAGGGTGAATGTCAATAAAAGTAAAGTCATGGTGTTTAATAGGGATGCTTGTACGGTAAATCTAAATGTACGGCTGGATGGGGATGAATATCTAGGAGAAGTGATAAGCAGGGACGCAGGTGTAGAAATGGAGGTAAGACAGAATATATGAAGGAAAGTAAGTTTTCGGAGCAATGGAAACTACAGTACTGTATGTGGAAGTTGAGAAATCTTCTTGAATTGTTGGTTTGAACAAGGGACTCGGGCTATAGAGTTCACACCGCTCCAGACAAGACAGTCCAGAATGAAAGTTAAAAGTGCAATGTATCAAGGGATGGTTGTACCAGCAGTGATGTATGGGGCTGAGACATGGCTCTGAAGTCACAAGAGAGAAGAAAGTTGGATGTGATGGAGATGAACTGCTCGAGGAGGATGTGTAGAGTTACGCGTAGATACAGATTGAGGAATGAAGAGATTCGTAGGAGAGTGGGAAAGCAGGGTGCTGAGCTGGTATGGACATGTTGAACGAATGAGAGATAAAAAGGCTTACAAAGAGAGTATATGAGTCAAATACAAGGGGAGGTAGAGGGAGAGGAAGACCTACAATGAGATTGAGAAATGGTGTAGTACAAGTGTTGGAAGGTAGAGAGATGACTAGAACAGGCAAAAGAAGTGGTAATGAATAGGAATGAATGGAGAATGCTTGTGAATAGATGAGTGATCACGCGGTTGTTGAGGAGAGGGAGTCGGGCGCCAGTTGGACTAGATAATAGTCCGTCAGGCGCCTGGCCCAGGGAGCCAGTCTACCTTGTGAAGGGCCATGCCTGAAAGTAAGGTGGGCGGGCATTGTGGTGGTAAAGCTCCGCTGCGTGCCTGCCTGCTGAGACCGAACCTCTCTGGGAGGTCTGGGATCTTGGTGTCTTAGCTGGGGACCCTAAAATGGACCTGGGTCTTCTCCTTGGCGACCTAGATTTGTGTGAGTTTTTTGTTTTGTTTTTTGTATAGTGTTGTGTTGTTGTCCCTATTCGGGCTCTGTCTCGAGTTGGCTACCCCCAGCTGTGAGGTATGTGCCTGCATATAGACATAATGTTTCCTAAGCAGAGTAAAATCGTCTAATGATAGCTTAGCATGATAGAAGTCTTGGGAGCAAATAAAATTTTAATACAGTACTAGTTTATTTTCTGTCTGTGATGAAATGTTCTGGTCACAAAAGTCTTACTATAATTTATTTAGTTTATTTAATTTAGTTTGTTTACTGTTATTATATAGCTTAGTACAGTCGCGCTAATAAGTGATGTCTCGGCACCAAGTATGTTTTGATCAATAATTGATATCAGTAATATCTAAGCTTCATTTCTTCATATCGAGTGAAATATACAAACATGTTCCTACACTTACCCACCCTATTCAACATCTGACAGACATTAATACAGCACAGAGCAAGCCAAATGTAATGACAGCTGGGACATCACTTATTAGCGCGACCATACAGTATATATTTTTGAGTGTCATTTTGTTTACTTTTGTACCGGTAAGTTAAAAGATTTGAATATGCATTTTTTGTTTTTGTTTTTTTATACTTTGGTTGTCTAATATGAGCCTTTTCATAATTTGGTGACAAGTTGTGTTTTGTTAAAAATGATTTCCCCTTGTATTAATTACATATGACTGATATTACTTTGTATTTTATTTATCTGTTCATAATAACCTGAGTACTTTCCACTGTTTAGTTTTAATATTTTGCACATCAGCCACAAACTCTCACATGCCCCACGTATCTCACTGCATGTCATACAGATCTCCCGCACTTTCCGATGCCCCGATTTACGATATTATTATAGGTATTTAGGTGTTTGGGTTTGGGTTTTGGCTGGTCCGAGAACGCATCCCCATTTACCCCATTAATTTTAGGGCTTGCTATACGATTTTTCTATTTAAGATCCGGTTTTCAGGAACGTAACCAATTGTAAATCGAGGGAGACCTGTACAAGGTGACTAAAACAGGTATTTCTAGGTCTACCCCTACGGGCAGCTCCCCTCACGTTCACAGTCCGACATTTCTTTACCCAGTTCTATCATCCATTCTCTCCATGTGTCCAAACCAACCAGGTCGGCTCGTGCACATCACTTCACTGATACTCCTGATGCCCACAGACGCCTTCTTAATTCGATCCTCAATCGATAACCCATGCTTGAGGTTAATAATAATAATAATAATAATATTTATTCAGTTAGCATTTTACAATGTTGGTACCACATAATATGTTACAAATATGACATGTACCAGCTTTGCATAATTCCAACTAAGGATAGCCCAATAAGGCCGTTAGGCATATTTCCATTGGGGTCCTTGTGGGATTAGGTTAGCTGGGGAAAAAGGGGAGGATAAAATAAGTAGATACTTTAGAGAAAGTATTTCTAGGGGGTTATATTAAGATACCTTACATTCTATAGTTGGACTGGTCAAAATATTTCAGTAAACATTTCAATTTGTTTTGCCTATCTCTTATTTCGTATTTAGTAGTAGACATAGGCTTGGTGCTCCCTTCTCGCAGCTGTCCGGTTCAGGTGCTCCTTCAAGCTACGTCTGAAGGAATACAGTGTTCTCTTTTCACGGACTGACTGGGGTAGGTTGTTCCAGTCTTTGATTGCAGTGAAGAAGAATGTTAGCTTACCCTGTCCTTGCATTCTCGGGACCGTAAAATTATACATCCTATTCCTTGTGTTGTGTCCAGTCCTCTCATTTGCTTTAACAAAATTACTCTTTAAATACTCTGGAGCCCTATCATAAAATATCTTGAAGGCATTTATGAGTCTGATTTGTTTGGCTCTGTCAGAGACATTGAGCATACCAAGTGACTGAAGTTGTTCCTGGCCAATATGCGATCTGGGTCCTAGGTTCAGCATGAATTAACCTAACCATTTTATTTTGAGTGACCTGAAGTTTGTGCTTTGCTGATTTAGATGATGCAGAGTACCAGGATGACACAGAATAGTCAAAATGACATTGAACAAGCGCTTGGCATAGGGTGTTTTTGGTCGCCGCTGGCAAGCATCCCACCTGTCTATACAGGTATTTAATACGTGCTCTACATTTACTCAGGATCTATTCCAAGATTTTTTCACCTGACAGAGTCGAGTCTAGTTTTAGTCCGATATTTCACTTGTGACACTGTTGTTATGGGAATATCATTACAGTTGACCGAGAAGCCCTCAATGTCTTTCAATTTGCATGTTGTTCCACATAAGATGGCTTCTGTCTTGCCCAGGTGAAGAGATAGTCTATTGTCCACTAGCCAATCACTACACGATTCTAGTTCTTTGAAAAGTGAGGCGGCAATACTTATTGGGTCTTTTCCTGAAACCAGAAGCACACTGTCGTCGGCATACAGTAATAATCTACACGATACGCTCAGTTCCATGTCGTTCACATAACAGAGAAAGAGTAAAGGACCAAGGATGCTTCTCTGCGGGACCCCACAGTTAATTGGCATAGGATCAGAAAGAAATTATCATCAATTTTGACTTTGTGTTCTACCACTAAGATAAGATTTAAACCAGTTCACTGACCCAATGCCCATTGCTTGTAATATATTACATAGGATATTATGGTCTACTGTATCAAACATTTTTTGTAGGTCAAGAAGAACCATACCGGTGTACTGTAGTTACCTTTAGACATTTCTTTACAAATGTGATCTGTTAAATGGATGAAACAGGATGACTGGGCCTATATAGACTACCTGCCTGCCACTACAAAGGAAGGGCTGGTGCAGGCGCGGCTATGTGCTTGAGTGGCCCTTGAACCCCAACAGCAACAGCAACAGAATGGATGAGGACAGCATGCCAAGATAGATTCACTCAACAATGGCTTACTTGTGTGTAATCTATAACAGTTCTTTAATTAAGGGGCTGAGTAAACTACTCTCTATTTTTAATCATTCAATTTCTTTGATCTGAATGTTTGGGTTAAAGCAAGGGTGTGTGATGTCCCATGGTTGTTCCGTCAATATATAATAGGGATGGAGTCTTCAAATATTTGTATTTTGTACTATTGTTAATGTCTTGTCATGTTGCAAATTTGATTTAAAAAAATATTTTGACATTTAACATGTTTCTTTATTCATGCAGAGTTTAGTCAAATTTACCAGAACGTCCCGGACTTCCCAAACTTGACTAATTCGTTTAACGTGACGATAGTGCGTTGTTATATGTGCAATTAGTTTGCTTGGGAAACAGATTAACTTGCTCATGTAGTAATGTACACCCTATTTGGTGGATTGTGTTCTTTTATTTAATAATTTTCATTTTAGTAAGCGTTGTTTCCACATAGCGATTTTGATAATTTAATTTGACTTTATATTGTCCTTGTCCCAATTTTGGTTTGTTTAGTTTGCAAGTTTTAAATTTTAATAAATACAAGAACAATGGATGTTGCGAGTACCCCATCTAAGGGAAGGGAGTGAGTGTAAGCTGCCTGTAGGCCTACTATTGTTTTCTGATGTTACAATTCTGATGAGTAAAAATGAGTGGAAGTTGTAAGGTTTGGTAAATATGTTTGGAGAAGTGTGTGTGAGAAATGGAACCTGAAGGTCAATGTGGTGAAGAGTATGCAGGGTCTTTGTGAGAGATACATTCACAAAGTGTGAAGTGAGATTGAATTGTTAGGTAATGGTCCATGGAGAATGTCAGCTTAATTAACTATTTGGACAGTGTGATGAGTAAGGATAGGAGTACAGTACAGAGGATGAAGTGCGAGAGAAAGTAGACCTACAACAGGGAAAGAGAGTTGTAGGAAAGCTTAAAGCATGCAGTGACAAGGAATTAATAGGATGGTAAGCAAAGAAATAAAGAAGTCCCTGCATGATAGTGTGGTAATCCCGACATTGACGTACGTCACGTATGGGAGTGAAGCATATGGACGTTGTTGGAGAAACATAAATCATGAAAGAATGAGAGGGGTGGAAATGAGTTACTTGAGAAGTACGTGTGGAGTCACATGGAGAGATAGATAAACGAATGAGGAAGTTGTTGTTTTTCCCCAAGCTGCCTGGCCGAACAGCCCCAAGGCCCCGAGCAAGGCCAAGGCCATAACCGAGCGCCCCCACAGAACCCCCCCCCCCGCCGACCACAATAAAGCCTGGGTGACCGAAGCCACTCCATGGCGGGGAGCTGAGGAGGGTGCGGAAACGCCCGGGAAACCAAAGCCCCACCCAGGGCCCTGTGCCCCTCAGCAATTATGAAGAGAAAGTCGAGGGGCAAAGGAAAGATGTGACGCTTTGGCTTCCAATCTTGGTAGATTAGGAGGTCAATCCACGCAAGAGACGCCGTCACTTGAGATCTAGAAAATATATAAGTAAAAGGAACAGTCAGAGTAAGCTATGGGTATGGCAGAGATCGCTCAGTTCTCACTCTGATAGACCAGCCCATCACCAATGAGGAAGTAGAGAGCATTGTGGTGGAGAGTATGAAGAGGAACCCCTTGAGGTGGTTCGTTCATGACGTGGAGCGTATTGCAAATGAGAGAAAGAGTGTATGAGAATGAGGTGGAAGGGCAGAGAGGAAGAGGCAGACCGAGAGCGAGGGAGGATGGAGTTGAGAGGTAGGCTACAGGTATATACAGTATAATCAAGTGAAAGGGATGTTGGGTGGGAGGATCACGCCGACTGACAGAGTCGAGGAGATTCATTCATGGCCAACCCCTCGGGGAATAAGGTGTTTGACAATATAGGCTATATAGAAACTAGGTCTGTGTCAGTGTTAATAGGTCTCCGGAAAAAAAAAAAAAAAAAATTGTCCTGGTTAGAGATCTTGTAGTGAGAAAGAGTGGCCAACCTTTTCATTGGGCGCCATTTTGGTTCCGCAATTATCCAAGAATGAATTTTATATTTGATCGGGCAAAATGTAGGGCCTAGCCTAGGCCTACAGTATATGCAAAGATCAAACAATAGATCCTGCACCTGACCGGGCAAAATGTAGCCTATATCCAAAGATCAAACAATAGATCCTGCACCAGTATTCCCAAATGTGTGTTATGGGTAAGGAAATATTTGAGTGTAAAGGTGTAAAGAGTAGAAAATATCACTCGTGGCACCAAGATGGCGGAGGTTGGCCGATCTCTGTCACTATAGGGTCTCTAGGTCTGGGTCTCTGGTTGGTCACTCTGCCCCATCTCCATTTATTAGTTCAATGAATCAGACATGTGGCTTTGGGCTTCTATAAGCGTCTTTATGTATATAATATATGTTTATTTAGTATTATGTTTAGTCCAGTAATCCTTTCGAGATATGACTGCGCAGGTGCCACGTCTCTGAAATAATTTGAAAATCATGACCTTGATAAAATGGAGAATATAGGCTAATAAATGACTAGTTTTTTTATAGTACATATGGTAAATTACGGACAGGAACGCTCTATGGCAAGTGTAGAATGATAAAAAGGGTTTAAAAGACCACATATAATTTGAAAATGGCGGGTAGACGTGGCACCACCGCACCAAAACACAACATTCAAACAAAGTTTAAACTCCCCCCGCCGCTCCTCACCATGGCTGATAACAGGTAAACATAGACATTTTATAATTATTTAGCAACTTATTATAACATTTAGTAGTGTATGTGATGCATGTAACATTCCCTGGCGACTTATAGATGGTTAGGTGAGATTATAAAGGCGAAATATGGCTTAAAATCGCCAATGTTGTTATCGTCAGCTTGTGTTATTTCGTCAGACAGGTTATCACAGGTATCTTGTTAGGTGATAATGTCATTATTATTCTGTTTGCTTACTGGAGACCCGAAGATGGGTGTTCTAGGTCACCATGATGTGCCGGGGTTGAATAGGATGTGAATCATGTCAGACTGCTTTAATTTGGGTAGGTCTTGCCGCCTTGGCTAACCTAGAAAGCCACAGAAGGCTGAGAAGGCTGACTTCGAAAATTTAAATTATAGGCTAGGCCTAGCCTAGGCCTAATTGTTACTAGGCCTAGTCAAAGTATAGGCTAGCCGGATTTTTTTTTATTTTAATAGGCCTAGGCCTACCACGAATTTTCCAAGTGTTTTTTATAAACAAAATTGATAATTTGAATCAATATAGGCCTAGGCTATAGTGTTTGTAATTAATTAGAAATCTCGGGAAAACCTATTTTCCCCATTAGGCCTATCGATCGATGTTGAGACACGCTCGCTCCCCAATAGTGATTTGAAAAGACATTAGCCTAACCTAATAACCTTACCTAACCTAACCTAGTATTATGAGTGGGGGCTGCCGCCCCCACACCCCCGCTGGTTGAGTACTAGGCTAATCCCTTAATAAAAAAAAAAAAAAATTGGCTGTCGATTATAGCCTACGAAGGTGAAAGAAAAGTCGATGAAGTCTATGGTGTTTACTCTGCAATCTTCAGCTTGATTGTACATTGATAACGGGAAAGTACCGTATTGACAACCTTGTTACGAAAATTAAATTTTAGTACCATACTTTTATATTAGGTTTTTCCGAGGGTTTAACACATTTTCATATGATCTTTAGAGCTATCGATGACTGAAAGTACCGTATTGACAACCTTGTTACGAAAAAGAAATTTTAGTACCATACTTTTTTTATTAGGTTTTGCTGAGGGTTAAAACAAATTTTCTTATGATCTTTAGAGCATATAGATTCAATATTTATCTTCAAATATATCAACAAAAATTGTGGTATTAAAATAACATTAAACCGGCTAGCCTAGCATATTTGTTGACCGTCACAACTCACAAGTAGGCCTAGTAGCCTATACCTGTACTAGGGCCCGGACCCTCTGTAAGTATTGTCATGTGACACAAGCAGGAGGCCGCGGCCCCACGAGGTAAGCATAGTGTTAGGCAGTGTAGTAGCCTAGCTGCCTAGGCCTATCTATTTTAGGGGATGGATGTAGTTTCCAACTTTCCGAGTGTACGGGCGTCATGTTTACATAGGGCGATAAACATCTGTGAGTAATATGTCATGGGGGAGGGGGAGGGGGGGCAAACCCCCCCCCCCCCCTCAACATATTGTATCCATTGGCATTCAAAATAGACGGGAACATGATTGCAAACGTCCGACGCCTGCCCAACCACTGCTGCCATCATGTTTACATTTGTCGATCGCCGTGGTTAAGTTCGCGTCTTATTTTGACGGCGATTTTTTTTTTTTTTGGTTATTTGCCCCCTGCTCGGCCTGCTGGCAATATATAGGCTATGATGATGACAATATGTCATGGGGGAATGCCGGCTTATTCGGACCATGGCTGAGTCGGACCTTGGTTGATTCGGACCTTGGTCGATTCGGCCCACAATGAGGCTGATTCGGACCATATCAATGGCCGATTCGGACCATGCCATTGGCTGACTCGGACCATGCCATTTTTGGCTGACTCAGACCATGACATGGCTGACTCGGACCACTAATATTTTGTCTGATGGCGTAATGGTTTCAATCTGACAAAACATCATTACAGGTTTGGCGGAAATTTTTTATTATTTATGTACGCAAATTAGGTGTTAAGTGTGATAGTGTTTACCCATTTCATTTCCACAAATCCTTCTTAAGCTGTTTAAAACATCTAATGAGAGCCAGAAAATATACCGTAGCTAAACATGCATAGGGCCTAAGTTTCAAATGGTTATTGGTTCAATTGGCAATCGATTCTTTTTCCTATTCAGTTTCAGTGGTCTACAGCTGAGATTTCTGGACAATGACGATTGTAGGATAGCCTATGATTCAAGAATATTCTGTTAACTCTTTTGTTGTAGATTACGAAAGGGGGCTATGGATAGCTCTACGGTCAGTTTTCAAGAAAGGCCATGTACGCAGCCAGATCCCTTACCCTCCGCGCATGTGCGAAAATGTAAGCCCCCTTGGCCCCGCCCCACTGCCCAACCGCGTTTAAATATAACCTTCAAACCGTCTCTGCCAAGTCGCTCCGTAGCACAGTCGGTATAGCTCCCACCCCTGAATCTGATAATCCAGTGTTCGATCCCACTCTGATCTCGTGGTTTTTATATTTTTATTTTGTTATTTGTGTTATATTATATTATATTATATTATATTATATTATATATTATATTATATTATATATTATATTATATATTATATTATATTATATTATATTATATATTATATTATATATTATATTATATTATATTAGGGTTAGGTTAAGTTGAGTTAAGTTAAGTTAAGTTAGGTTAGGTTAATCTAATCTAATCTAATCTAATCTAATATTTGTACATTTTGGGCAGTGGGCGGGGCCAAGGCATGGGATCCGGCTGCGTGCATGGCCTCCCGTTTTCAACGAGCCTCGTATTATTGGGTGATTTATATGGAAGACAGTTATATAAATAACTAGTAACCTTCAAACCGTCTCTGCCAAGTCGCTCCGTAGCACAGTCGGTATAGCTCCCACCCTTTAGGTTAGGTTAGGGGTGAGGGGCGGGTGCCCGACCCCGAAAGGGGTTGAAATAGCCTGGGAGCTATCCCCCCGCCAAAGGCGGCTTTCTAGGGCCTTTCCTAGCTGATGCTGAGAGGATTGGGTTCTAGTCATGTGGTGATGGGCTGGTCTATCAGAGTGAGAACTGAGCGATCTCTGCCATACCCATAGCTTACTCTGACTGTTCCTTTAACTTATATATTTTCTAGATCTCAAGTGACGGCGTCTTTTCCGTGGATTGACCTCCCAATCTACCAAGATTGGAAGCCAAAGCGTCACATTTTTCCCTTGCCCCTCAACTTTCTCTTCATAATTGCTGAGGGGCACAGGGCCCTGGGTGGAGCTTTGGTTTCCCGGGCGTTTTCGCACCCTCCTCAGCTCCCCGCCATGGAGTGGCTTCGGTCACCCAGGCTTTATTGTGGTCGGCAGGGAGGGTTCTGTGGGGCACTCGGTTATGGCCTTGGAATTGCTCGGGGCCTTGGGGCTGTTCGGCCAGGCAGCTTGGGGAACAACAACAACAACAACAACAACAACCAGTAATTGGTCTGTTGAAAATATCAGTGTATTCGGTTGAAGCGTAAGGAGTAAGAACAAATAATGATGTAGAGGGCTACATCATTATTTGTCCTTATGCTTCTACCAAATACACTAATATTTTCAGCTGAAAAATTATTAGTTATTTATGTAATTGTTTTCAATATAAATAACTCAAGAATACGAGGCTCGTCGAAAACTGACCTTACAAACTAGCATAACCTAAATAGGAGGGCAAGGAAAAGGAATCTCCCTTTTTACTTTCTAGTAGAATTGTTGTATAATGAGGCAAGAAAGTATTCCCAATCAAGTAGATTACAGCTAATAAGAGAAGGAAAGTTAACCAGGTGCCTTAGAAAGCCTATCAGGACAACTAAAACAAATAGGCTAAAGATATTCTATGGGACAAATATAACAAACACAAAATTTAGTTAAAATTATATTAGGTGGTTATCACTGACAAATCAAAACCGTATGGGCCGAATAAGCCAGGTCCGACAATTATTGTGGTCCGAATGAGCCTGGGAAGAATTTATCATGGTCCGAATTAGCCGGCTACCGTCATGGGGGGGGGGGGGGAGAGAGGGGCCCTCAACATATTATTGTATCCAAAGGCAGTCTTTATAGACGGGAACAGGATGGCAAGAGTCCGATGCCGCTCCGCGTAGTGTAAACAAGGCTGGTGATACACTCAGGAACTACATCCTACCCGAGTCGGGAGACTGACGCTAGCTATGGTAGGCCTATGTACCTGGTAGCTTATAAAACTGTTAAAAATACTGGTAGGCCTATAGGATAATAGGCCTAAAATTGGATGATTTATTTTTGTATTATAGGGTAGGGTGTACGAGAGCGAGGTGGAGGGACAGAGAGGGAGAGGTAGACCGAATATGAGGTGGAAGGATGGAGTGAGGAACTACATGAACGAAGGCGGTGCTGGTTGGGGGGAGGGGCGTCGACTGACTGGGGACAGAGGTGCATGGGGGCGGTTCGTTCGTGGTCACCCCTTCGGGGATCACAGCGTCAGGCAATAGATAGATAGATAGATTAGTCTATATGAATTTTTAGGTTAAAATCAAGCCACCTTTTGTGGCAATACAGTATTTGCTGCTTTGCATGCTCTTTGTTGTCTCATTTGATTTTTTGTTTTCCCCAATATATTTACCCCTTGTTTGCCAACAGGGGGCAAATATAAGCTGGCTGTGGGATAATTTAGGGAAAAATGTGGTCAAATTCGACGCTTAACGGTCGTGAACGATTCACCGAGACAGAGTGTCAAACGAAAGCTGAGTCCATTATTTGTTATGTTTATTACCGGTACCGGTACTGTATATGTAAAGCTAAAATTACTTTATAGTTCAAATTGTGTCTTTAGAAGTGATAAAATTACCAAAACAATGTTATTTCATGTTAAATGTTCTTGTATTCGTGGTGCAATGCATAAGGTGTTGATATTCGGTGTGAGCGTCCTGGATTCGAATCCACGGACTGCCACATGCGTTTGTAATATTTCATTAATCGATTTTAGGAGTAGAGTTGGTTGTTGGATAGAACATAATAATTCCTTCTAATATTCATTCAAGTCTTCAAACAAAATTGCTCCGGTTTGACACCCTGCACCGAGAGCTTGCAAATATCGCCGCGAAAGGTTGCTTGAAGCAACAAGAAATAGGGTGGTCAGTATGGAAGTAGCCTATAGAAGTCCTTGCATGACATTGTGGTAATCCTGACATTGACTTACGGAACTTAGGAAGCGAAGCATGGACGTTGGTGGAGAAACTCGGACCAAGAGTGAGATGGGTGGAAATACTTGAGAAGTGCGTGCAGAGTTACATGGAGGGATAGACAGACGAATAAGGAAGTAAGAAGGGAAAATATTACCGAAACTACCACTAATTTTCTCATGGTAAACTTTTCTTTTTGGTTTTAGGTAGTTTTCATCATTAGGCCTATATAGTACTGTAGGCCTAGTTGAAATTAGTTAGGTATATTCCTGCGTAACGGTATGCATTATATCTCAAGAACTGGGCAGTGTTGTAGCATATTTATTGTTTGTACATATATATGTATTATGTATGTTGCTTCGTAGTATACTATAAATGGAAAATATACTTGGTAAATTAATAATTAGAGAGCATCTGTGGACTCACTTTCTACAATTTCCCAGCTCAGCTGATGGACGACGAGTAGAGGCGAGTAGAGTTGTAAACTGATATTCTATTGGTCAATAAACTGGGTGTGACGTCACGAACGATGTTGGGATATGATTGGCTGTTGCGGGAGTACGTCACTGTACAGGTGTCTAGACGGTGACGTCACAAATGTTCGCGATATTTGAATGGCTATAGAAATACACATCAGTCCATATACATACATACATACATACATTGGTTTAACGTCATTTTTCCATTACATGCATTGTAACGGCTCGGACGGGGTTGCCTTTCAGTAGTTGGTGTACTGTAGTACAATAAAGTCCCGCCACAGCACTGCCTCATCAAGTCATCACTGTGGCTGATGTTGGTATAGTGCTAACCGTGCCTCAGCAAGACTCAACAGAGTTCCCCTGCAGCACTTGCACCTGCAGTATCTGCAACCACACCAGCCTTAACAGTGTTACAACAAGACAGCACCATAACAAGACTCTACTGTATTATTAGGCAATTGGACTATAGAACAATAAAGTCCTGCCCCAACATGCAAACACTGTTGCCGACACAGGTGTGGTGCCAAACGGCGTCCAGGTAAGACTCAGTCCCCTGTGGCACCTATCCGCACCCCACCAGCCTCGGCAGTGCCATACCAAGACAGTGCTAAGATAAAGACTTTATTGTCTAGTAATGGCTGTTGGTCCACAAGTCTATCGCCATCCCCCCTATTAGTCGCCTTGTACGACACGCAGTAGGATGCGTGAGGCATATTCTTTTTTTCCTCCACCATTAGATGAAGGCCCCCTTACCCCCTGGGGGGAATATAATGAGCCTCTTTTGTTTCCCAATCCCTCTATGACGTCACATTAATTCATTTATTATTATCGTCCTTGGTGTTATATAACATCTCAGTGTCGGACATATTTGAAATTTGGAAGTGTTCTTCAATGAATAGTGAAGTGTTTTTCCTTTATGAAAACACCTACATCATCTTCTATTTAACGGGATTATGAACGGAGCTTCCAGCTGCATTGTGTTAATTTGGCTGCTGACCATTATTCTACACTACACACAGGGTAAGGGTTTTATAGATCGTTATTTGGAATCTTTAATGTACAGTATATCCTCAATACAGACTTATTTCCTTCACTTACCTCGTCAATAATAACCCATATAGGTGCAGAGGGCATGAATTATATCAAAGAAAAAGTGATGTTGAAACATTATCTGCAATTTAGCCATGTTGATCAACTCTTAGCCCATTTAATTTAATATTGTGGTACAGATCTACAGTAGCCTACCGGTATTTAGGTGGTTTCCATTTGTGGATTTGTATTTTTTTCACACAACGAGTATTATGACATAATTAGTGCACTGTAATTCGCATATTGATATTCAAACAGTAATTGAATGACCAAGATTAGTCTGATTGATATTGACTAACCTCAGTGGGTTTTTTTTACCTCTGAGGTTAGTATGTATTTGCTGACCATGAATTCTCCGAGGTTAGTCTAATATTTATTTGCTGACCATGAATCCTCCGAGGTTAGTATAATTTGTATTTTTTAGTTGCTAACAGCGGGGGTGTGGGGGCGGCAGCCCCCACTACGGACACTAGGTTAGGTTAGGTTGGCTTGTTTGGTTAGGTTAATGACAATTTAAGAGCATAAGAACATTGAAAATCTAGTGTCTGTTTGGTAAGGGTTTTGTGTTAGCGGGCTGTTTATCATGAATCCTCCGAGGTTAGTCTAGATCTAATTATTATCCCTTGATTTATATAACTTAGTTAACGCTTGGTTCAACCAGCGGGGGTGTGGGGGCGGCAGCCCCACCCATAATACTAGGATTGGTTAGGGCAGTGGTCAGCAACCCTTAAAGCTAGAAGAGCCAATTTTGTAAAGTTTCATACAAATTTTGTACTGTCGGAGCCGCAATACAAAACAATTGGTCTCATCAACCGAAATCTACAGTAGTCTACTTAAGAAATAAGAAAATATACCCTACTTCTGAACTAAACAAATTATAGTGATATTGTTCAATATCCTGGTATTCACAAGCTTAGGAAAGACATGTCACATATCTAGAAATCATAACGATTGATACCTATACATATTTTCGAAGTTGAATAAACAAATCTAATGTTGCCTAAAATGTGTTATATGCCTTCATTTTGAAGGAAGAATAATTATTTCTGAAGCTTCTGGAGCCACGCAAGTGTCCTGAAAGAGCCGCAGGTTGCCGACTTCTGCCCTAACCAAACAACCAACCTAACCTAACCTAGTATTATAGATTTATAAGTATTTATTTTATTATAAGTATTTATAGATGATTTATGTTGTATGTCGATAGTGGTACACCCGGTAACTACATCCATCCCAAAATCGCTTGTTTGACACAACCTTTACTTATCGTACAGTACTTACTCCCGTTTTTCTTTCCCACAGCAACCTACGCCTGTCGACCCAGGTAGAGGTGGACCAAACTCTGGGACAGTTGGAGAGAGTTTGGGACGATATTGGCATCACTGGTGAACAGAGAGATGACCGCAAGAGACACTTCTTTGGTCATGTGGCGGTTAGTATTGAAGTATTACCCTGTACTGTAGGCTATAGTTGTTGTTGTTGTTGTTGTTGTTGTTGTTGTTGTTGTTGTTGTTGTTGTTGTTGTTCCCCAAGCTGCCTGGCCGAACAGCCCCAAGGCCATAACCGAGCGCCCCCACAGTACCCTCCCTGCCGACCACAATAAAGCCTTGGTGACTGAAGCCACTCCAAGTTTGGAGCTGAGGAGGGCGCGGAAACGCCCGGGAAACCAAAGCCCCACCCAGGGCCCTGTGCCCCTCAGCAATTATGAAGAGAAAGTTGAGGGGCAAAGGAAAAATGTGACGCTTTGACTTCCGATCTTGGTAGATTGGGATCCACGGAAGAGACGCCGTCACTTGAGATCTAGAAAATATATAAGTAAAAGGAACAGTCAGAATAAGCTATGGGTATGACAGAGATCGCTCAGTTCTCACTCTGATAGACCAGCCCATCACCACATGACTAGAACTCAATCCTCTCAGCATCAGCTAGGAAAGGCCCTAGAAAGCCGCCTTTGACGGGGGGATAGCTCCCCTATTTCAACCCCTTTTGGGGTTGGGCACCCGCCATGTTGTTGTTCCTCAGGCTGTCTTGCCGAGCAGCCCCAAGGTCCCAAGCAAGGCCAAGGCCTTAACCAAGTGCTCCCATAGAACCCTCCCAGCTTTACCACTAAAAAGCCCAGGTGACCGAAACTGTTCCAGGCGAGGGGTTGAGGAGGGTGCTGAAACGTCCGGGACACTAAAGCCCCACCCAGGGCCCTGTGCCCCTTAACAATTACGAAGGAAAAATGTGACACTTTGGCTCCCAGTCTGCCAGCCTATAGGTTGGCAGAGATGTCAATCCACGGAAGAGACGCCGCCGCTTGAGATCTAGAAAATCTATAAGTGAAAGGAACAGTCAAAGTAAGCAATGGGTATGGCAGAGAATGCTCAACTCTCACTATGATAGACCAGCCCATCACCACTGTACAGTACTGTATAGTAATTCAGATCAGTTCAGTTCACTTGATCTGTGCATTCTGTGGGGAGCCTAGGGAATGACTATTACTAATAAACTAGAACCTTGCTCTATACTGTATGTACTCTCTTTTTTCATTCCACAGAACTTATGTGAGAAGATTTTGGCCGATGAGTTGGCCCTCAAGAATCGTATCATCACCAGGATCGAACGCAACACACGGGACATTCTTATGATGTCAGAGGTGGGTTCCTAATGTTATTTGCATGTATAATTCTTGGTTTTCTGTCTCTACACATTACCATACAACCATCAGACTGAGAGAAATTTCATATCCAATCTTAAAACTATTACCCTCGTGTTTTTAGTAATTAATGAACAGGCCGTAGCATGGTTGGTAGAGCACTCGCCTGCAAACTGTGAGGTTGGCGGTTCGAGTCACGGGCCATCCAGTATGTGTTATTGGCAGACGCCAGTTCTGTGGTGGACGGTACGGTTTATAGCAATCTGTGGCAACTGTTCACCCACCCTAGCTCAACTCTTGAGCAGGGAGTGCATGGTGGTAAAAAACGCATCATTCAGTATTAGTTACCTACTTAATTGAAGTTCCATAGTTCGTCCCATTATTTTGGCAATTTTATGACCTTTCGTCCTATTTCTTTTTCAATTTTAAGACTTTCTGTGCCATATAATTATATTTTGTTTCCTGATGAGCGATAGCGAAAAATGTAAAAATTGATCGGGGGGGGTATATTTTTAAGCTTGATAAAGGTCTAGGGAGCAAACTTAAAAGTAAAAAGCTCCCCTTAACCCATGATTTTATTATTTGCAGGAGTTGTGTGTGGAGGCAGAAGAGGCGGTGGAAGGTCTGACACTGTTGGAGTTGGATGAGGTGCTACAAGAGAGAGTTTCTAAGCTGAAACAAACCAAGGAGGAACGCAAGGAAACTCTTCGGCTACTGTCGGAGAGAGATCAGGTGTGTGTGTGTGTGGCGTTCAGTGTATGAGTGTGTTTGTGTATGTTGATTTACGTATGGGTGAGTGTGTTCTGTGTTTATGTACATACAGGTGAGTGTGTTATGTGTGTATAAAATTGTATGTGTATGTTAGATTTTGTTTGTGATTTGTATGTGTGTAGCGCATTCAGTGTATATATAGAAAGAGAATAAGCATTCAAAGGATTAACACTGTTAGAGTTGGATGAAGTACAAGTACTACAAGAGAGTTGCTAAGCTGAAACAAACCAGAGAGGAACGCAGGGTGACTCTACGATTACTACTGTCGGAGAGAGATCAGGTGTGTATTTACCTATTTGTATTTACCTATTTGTAGTATACAGGAGTTGAGCTTTTTAGGCTCGTATTGTCCCGCTTCCTGAGTTACAATTATCTAACTTTGCCTTAAAAATATGAATGTTTTTGGCACACACCACTTCCTCTTCCAACTGATTCCATTTACTTATACTTCTGTAAGGGAAACTATACTTTCTCACATCTCCTTTACATCTTCCTTTCATTAGCTTATATCTATGCCCCTAGTTCTACCATTATCTTTCACAATATAACCCTTCTTGTCCACCTTTTCGAGTCCTCTCACACATTTGTACATCATAATCATATCGCCTCTCTCCCTCCTATCCATTAGAGATGGTAAATCTAATTTCTTTAATCTCTCCTCATATGGTAATTCTCTCAGTTCTGGTATCATCCTAGTTGCAGCTCTCTGAACCTTCTCCAGCTTCTTTATATGCTTTTTTAGATGTGGTGCCCACACCACTGCCGCATACTCCAGTCTTGGTCTCACCAATGTTTTTATTATTTTCTCCAGCATCTCCTCGTTTATATAGTTAAAGGCTATTTTTATTCTGTTTAGCAGTCCATATGTTTCTCCCACTATCTTATTAATATGATTCTCAGGTGAAAGATCACTCCTAACAGTTATCCCTAAGTCCTTTTCTTTCTCTGTGTGTGTTACGTTCAGTGTATGAGTGTATGTGGCATTCAGTGTGTATTACAGTACTGTGTTTGTGTGTGTGTGTCTTTATGTGTGTATAGGTGAGTGTGTTATATGTGTATAAATTGTATGTGTAAGTTAGATTGTGTTTATTATTTGTATGTGAGTAGGGAGTTCAGTGTATTAAAATGTATTGTATGTATGTATGTATGTATGTATGTATGTATGTATGTATGTATGTATATACCCCATAGCTGTATGTGGCCGACTTGAGACAGAGTATGAACAGAAACTTCTAAACAAAACAATATAAAACTCACACACATCTAGGCCACCCAGGAGAAGACCCAGAGACCAAGGATCACTATAGTCTGTTCATTCCAAGTTTGGCAGAAATCGTAACCTATAACAACTCATAACCCCAAAAAGACTAGAGTACAGTAATTGAGGTAATATTTCTACCAAATAGGAAGACTTGGCTAGGGAATAGGTGTGGAAATTGACAGCTCATTTGCTGTAGCCCATTTTGAGTTACAGAGATTAGATGTTACGATTTCTGCCCAACCTAGAAAGAACAGACTCCAACACTCGCCCGGTCCCAGACCTCCCGGAGAGGTTCCGGTCTCAGCAGGCAGATACGCAGCATAAGCACATCACAATGCCTGCCCACCTTACTTCCAGGCATAGTCCTTCACAATATGCACTGGCTCCCCGGCAGGGTGTCAAACCGGAGCCATTTTGTTTGAAGACATGAATGAATATGAGAAGGAATACAAAGAAAATTAACATGAACTACCGGTAGTATTGTTTTGGCCATTTTATCACTTCCAAAGACACAGTTTGAACAATCTACCACAAATTTATCTTTGCCTATGCAATAATAAAGACTAAAAAGGAGGGAGTCAACTTTCTTATAACACCCTGCTCCCCGGGTCAGGCGACTGACGGATTATTATCTAGTCCAACTTGCAGAAGAAACAAAAATAAAAACAGGATAAGCAGAATGTGCGTTTATAAACTTTATATTTTCCGTGTATAGGCTACATTTTTGGGAGTATGTGTATATATATATATTTTTTCTACATAGCCTGATCATTGACCTAATCCTGTAGCTAACCCCAAACCTTTCAACCAGGAACTGTGCAACGTACTAGGTGAAACTCCTCACTACGTACCCCCGGACATAGTTCCCTCCGATGCTCACCTTAAGGAAGTCGAAGCCCACATCACAGCCATGGAGAAGGAAAAGGTAATAGAATGTAGAACATGCAAAATAAACAAACATTAACAACAACAGCAGATCACCTACATCAAGAAACCAAAATCCTCAAAGTCAAAGACCATCTGGACATGAGTGGCACTCAATTCCTGACAGCAGCCTCCACGAACCAAAACCACCCACTACACTACATTGCAACACACCCACAGACACCAAGAAATATCAAAACAACACCCAGCACACGGTATCACACACAAATACTGTCCTCTCTTCCTCCATGCCCACCCCAAACCAACTTCCAGAAGCACATCCATACTCATATCTCTCGCCGATCCATCCACTCACTCATAGACAACACGCAGCTGCAAGCACAACCTCCCGAAATCCATCCTTCCTCGCGAGGACAGAGTCCACCTGGCCAGACTGAGATGCAGACACCATCCAGCTCTTCTGAGCTATCAGAAGAGACTGGATGACTCTGTCGTCGACACCTGCCCGGGTTGTAACACAGCACCCCATAACATTAAACACATCATAGAAGACTGCATTTCACACAACCACTTACGCCAACAACACAATCTACACTCAATGAGAGCTCTGTGGGAGGCCAGGCAGCTTAGGGAACAACAACAACAGCACAATACAAAGACAAAAGAACTTACCAAAATCACTATGTGGAAATAACACAAAGATTTAGCAAAACAATATTATGAAATAAAATAAAATCACCACATACATTCATATCGCTATATGAGCAAGTAAGTTTCTTTCCCAGGCAAACTAGTTGCACATACCAATACCAATTTGCCTTTAGATTTAGTATATTCAGAGCTTTGCTTTATTATAGATTTGCACTTTGACAGATTCGTTAGGAATGGTAATTATTTCATAAATGTTTATACATATTTTAATAATGCATCACTTAGCTCTACTCCCACTAGTTCAGTATATTTTGATAGAACTAAACTTAAAGATGCCCTTAAATTGTGTTCTTTTATTTTTATTCCCAGTTAATAAGATTTTGTAAAATTTGCACTAAAGTAGATGACTTTTGGGCTAGAGCTAGGTTACTATACAGACTCTTAGTAGACAGAGGTTTTGAGGCAAGTAAATTGTTCCATAAATTTAATCTTTTTAGGGTCAATTATTGTGACTGTATTCTAAAATTTGACATCAATAATTTTAATCAAGCATTTTTAACTTGAAGTTTCTTGTATAACCTCTGCTTACTTTTTGTCTGTATTTATTGTTTATCTTTTTCTTTTTCTATTATTAATATTAATATTGATGATTTTTTAAATTGATTGTTCTTGTTAAAAGAGTACTCTTTGTTTAAATCTGTTGTTACTTCATATTTTGCAATTATTTGTCTTTATATTATATGTATTCATTGTCGATAGTAAAAATTGCTTGCTTTTGCGATTTCCTTAGTTTATTTGTGCGATAAATGTAGGTTATTTGTAGGGTAGTTATTGATAGGGGTCACTTGAGGCATGCTATGCTTACAGGTACCTACCCGATAGCACTATCGTTAGTGAGTGCTGTACTGTATTTTATATATTATCCTTGTCCCAATTTTGGTTTGTTTAGTTTGCAAGTTTTACATTTTAATTTGTAATAGTATAGATATCTTATCAATATTTGTATTTTGTACTATTGTTAATGTCTTGTCATGTTGCAAATTTGATTTTAAATAATATTTTGACATTTAACATGTAGTTTCTTTATTCATGCAGAGTTTAGTAAAATTTACCAGAACGTCCCGGACTTCCCTAATTGACTAATTCCCTGAACGTGACGATAGTGCGTTGTTATGTGTGCAATTAGTTTGCTTGGGAACCAGATTAACTTGTTCATGTAGTAATGTACACCCTATGTGGTTGATTGTGTTCTTTGATTTCATAAATGTTATTTTAGTAAGCGTTGTTTCCACATAGCGATTTTTATATGCTGTTTTGACTATACCTGTATTGTCTTTGTCCCAGTTTTGGTTTGACTTTGTTTGCAAGTTTTACATTTTAATACAGTATATACATTAATTAACATACTCTAGTCTTATGTTAATATTTTGTGTGTCTAAAATGCAGCACTACCGTGTATCTATTTGTTAACATATTTTATAGCCATTTTTATGTTGTTATCTTTGGTTCAGGATGTCAAACCGGAGCAATTTTGTTTGAAGACTTAAATGAATATGATAAGGAATATAAAAAAAATTAGGGAAGGATGTAGTATCCGGGCATATGGTCATCATGTTTACATCGGTCGTACGCTTGCAGTTATGTTCCCGTCTATTTATTTCTGTTATTTGCCCCTTGCTGACAATATATATCATGATGACAATAAGTCATGGGGGGTGAAGGGGGCTCAACCTATTATTGTATCCCACAGCAGTTAAAATAGACGGGAATACGATCGCGAGCGTGCCGAGTAGTGTAAACAAGGCGGGCGGTACAACCGAATACTACATCCTTACCAAAAATTATCATAAAGTAGCACTGTTTCGGCCATTTTATCACTTTCAAACGCGTAATATAACCTGTGAAGCGTAAATTTATCTGTGCATATTTAGAAATGACGACTAAGAAAAAAGAATACAGTAAGTCAATCGTTTTACACCTAGCTTTGATTCTCCCTCCCCAGGCTAAGCGGGAGGACACGTACCACAGTCTGAAGGCCGGTGTTCTAGAGTTCCTGGCCACCCTAGAACACTCGCCAGACGATTCCTTCACCGAGGACCTCATCTGTACCTCCAGCCATCAAGACATTCCACTCACCAACACATACCTGCACCAACTCAGGGTGAGGTTTTGGTTTCAATATGTTAGAATTGGTTTGGTTGGGTTAGAGTAGGTTTAATTTGGTTTTGTTAGCATAGGTTAGGTTTGCATGAGTTAGATTAAGTTTGATTTCATTAGGTTAGACTATAATTTACTTATTTACCTAGCTATATTGTGTTATGTTAGCCAGCGTTCTAGAGTTCCTGGCCACCCTAGAACACACTCCAGACGACTCCTTCACCCTAGAACACACTCCAGACGACTCCCTCACCGAGGACCTCATCTGTACCTCCAGCCATCAAGACATTCCACTCACCAACACGTACCTGCATCAACTCAGGGTAAGGTTTTGGATCCACTAGGTTAGAGTAGTTTAGATTTGGTTTGATTTGGTTAGACTAGGCAGTCTCCTCTGGACGTTGTATCCAGATCTTTCTTCCACCACATGTTTTCGTTTACACTGCTGAGTTATATGTCCTTCAAGCTGCTGTCGATCTGGTCTCCACCCGATCATTATGTTATTTATAGTGATTCCCGCAGTGCTGTCGAAGCACTATTGTCCTATAATCCTCGACACAAACTTGTTACTCGCATTCAATGTTCCCTTCATGCCCTCGATGGCTGGTGTACAGCCCTTGGTTCTTTGAGACGAAAAGGATCATCCTCACTTTGTAACAACACACCAGAATGCACTAATGGACGCTTATGCAATTCGTCAAGATAACTAGGCTCACCATACATGAGAACTTTAAAAGTCAGGACACATAATTTAAATTCTACAGTACTGTACTCTTACCTTAGCCGGCAGCCAGTGCAACTCAAATAAATATGGAGTAGTTGGAGTTCTCGGTGGAAGAGCAGATATAAACCTTGCTGCCCTATTTAACACAGATTGAGACTTCCTTAACCCTCGGAATCCGGGAGGCCTCATATGAGGCAAAACAAATATTGGCAGGAATCCGGGAGGCCTCATATGAGGCAAAATGCGCGGGTAAAAAGCGCCGCTAAAATCGTCATAACACGGCAACTACGCATCATATCGATGTCATCTCAATGGCATTCTACAGACAACAAAAAGTTCTACAATTTGCACAAAAAATGACTGCTCTAGGTGGTTGCAATCAGTAGTTACTGAATTATGAAGTTTGCTTGTACCAAAAGGGCCCCAGACATATCGATCGAGATCATATGAGGCCCCCCGGATTTCGTGGGTTAATAGATAATTAGGAAGACCAATCCATAGTGCATTACAGTGATCGATTAAAATGTAAAACTTGCAAACTAAACAAACCAAAATTGGGACAAGGACAATATAAAGTCAAATTAAATTATCAAAATCGCTATGTGGAAACAACGTTTACTAAAATGAAAATTATTAAATAAAAGAACACAATCCACCACATAGGGTGTACATTACTACATGAGCAAGTTAATCTGTTTCCCAAGCAAACTAATCGCACATATAACAACGCACTATCGTCATATGAGAGAAAATCATGTTGTGGATCAGTTTCAAAAGACACGATCTGTCCAGAATCTGTCTCCCAGACTATAGATTTCTGATGAGAAGGTTGCATTTCTTGACCACTCTTTTAAATATGTTCGGTGTAGTTTAATTTGAGGTCAAAATATACTCCCAAATTTCGAACGGAACCTACTGGGCGAAGCTGTGCTTCGCCGATGTCAAGAGTCAGGGTATTCTCAGCATCATTGACCCTTCTGTTTCCTCTAATATACCAATGATCTCAGTTTTGCTATCGTTCAACTTAAGTCTCCTCTTAGTCATACAAATCTTGATGTCCTGCAGCAAAGATTCTATATTGTTCTTTGTATCATTAATATTTGTTATCTTGACATATATTTGAGTATCATCAGCATAACACTGGTAGTCAAGACTGTGTGTGTCCAGCAGAAATGATAAGGCGCTAGCGTAAACTATAAACAGAACAGGGCCCAGAACTGATCGCTGAGGTACTCCACATTGGAGTTGAATTTGAGGCAGTGTGATTGATTACCATACACTGAGATCTGCCAGACAAATAGGACCTAAGAAGCCAAAGAGCATCACCACGAACACCATATAGAATACAGATCAGTCCGTAATAGGTCATGATCAACTGTGTCAAAAGCTGCAGACAGATCAAGCAGAACAAGGAGAGAAAACTTCCCGCTACATGTGTTTGCCGCCAGGTCATAATGAATCTTAATTAAGGCTGTTTTAGTCAAGTGACATTTTCTATGTGCTGACTGAACAACGTGAATGGCTCCATTATGTTTAAGTAGTGGTAGAAGTTGATCAAGTATAGACCATTCAATGATCTTAGGAAAGAATGACAAGTTAGAAACTGAGCGATAATTTGACATATCCTCAACTTCTAGACCGGGTTTCTTAAGAAAATACCGCACCAATGCACACTTCTCGGACTAAACAAAGTTTCCTTCAGAAAAACAAGTGTTGATTATTCTACAAATGAAATCTTTTACATATTCATAAACAAGTGGCATCTTTGCTATGTTAATAGGATCAAACTGGCAGTAGGTTTTTATTCAGGTCCCTGATTAAGTGTACAACCCTGTCCACATCAATAGACAAAAATGATGAGAGTACATGGGTGATTGTACGCTCTGTCTGTAATTCAACAGAGAAATTTACATTAGAAGAGACACAATCCAGTTCCTTCTGTAGATCAGAGCAAAACATTTTAATTACCGTAGCATTTCTATTCTTATAATTAACTTAAAACATTCTGATAACAGTAATGTATTTTCATTGTGGATTTTGTTTACAGAATGTGCACAGCGAGCTTGAGTTCCGCATCCACGAGAATGAGGCACGTTCCTTGGTGTTGAGAGAGGAAGTTAGTGTACTTTGGGTATTACTAGACGTACCTGTAGCTCACCAACAAGCCTTCCTTGCCACCGCACCAAACCACACACCTTCACACATTGCTAAGGTAATTTTTTTATTTATTTATTTTTAAATCGTTTCACCTCATTCAGGTATCAATTCTTTTGTGCTAGCGAGCCTGTAACATGGTGGATATTGGCCTTTTGACCAGAATTTTTGTTTTACAAATTTAGCTTGAAAGGGGTCTAGGTGAGCATTTTTTAGTTTGAAGGAAGTCTAGGAAGGCACTTTTGTTAGCCAAGGGGGAAAGAAAAATACACTGTTTGAATATCAAAACAAAATGGACGATAGATAACATGTCTTCCTCTCTTACAGTTGGAGGAGGAGTTAGAACGACTACGTGTGCTACGAGGACAGAACTTGGAACGCTTCATGGTGCGAGTGAGACAGGAGACAGCCGAGTGGTGGGAGAAGTGCTATGTTGATCAGGAGACTAGAACGCAATTGGAGGAACTTTACGAAGGTACGATTGGAGTTTATTAGCTCTGTGACCAAACTCACTCCTATATCACCTGAAGCTTTAATCATCTCATCTTCTCCTGGGTGACCTAAATGTGTGTGAATTTGTGTTCTTGTTTTTGTGTGTGATTTTTTATTTTATTTTTTTATGGTCCCTACTTCGGGCTCTGTCTCGAGTCGGCCACCACCAGTAAAAAATAAATAACAAAATAAATAAAAATAATGGGGAATGGGCCTGAGCAAATATATATGTAAATAGCTACAATGTCAGAGCATCCTGCAGCTTTTCTGTCCTTCATTATATTTATTGCACTGCTTACAACAGCTGGTGCTGTTTGTTGTAACATCACATATAGAACTTAAATGCCCTTATCATTGCACCATCAAGACCCTGATTTTGGTAAGTTTTATTTTTTTGTATTGTGTGGTTCCTGTTTTGGTTTGTTTGTTTTGCAAGTTTAATATTTGAATTGATATCATTTTGTACCCCTAGGTGAGGCTTCGGAGGACGGCCTGGCAGCTTACGAAGCGGAGATGGCCAAGTGGAAGTCCTACCACAAAGAGAACGCCGACATATTCTCCGTCCTGGCCAGCTTCATGAGTCTCTACAGCAAAATGTTAGAGTTGGAGGAGAAAGCCAAGGACCCCAGTCGGCTCTTTAACACTCGGGGCGGGGCTCTACTGCAGGAGGAGAAAGCCAAGAAGAAAGTTAAGACGGTGAGTAGTATATGGTAAATATAGTAGTACCAGTAGTAGTTGTTGTTGTTGTTGTTGTTCCCCAAGCTGCCTGGCCGAACAGCCCCAAGACCCCGAGCACAGCCAAGGCCATAACCGAGCGCCCCCACAGAACCCTCCCTGCCGACCACAATAAAGCCTGGGTGACCGAAGCCACTCCATGGCGGGGAGCTGAGGAGGGTGCGCAAACGCCCGGGAAACCAAAGCCCCACCCAGGGCCCTGTGCCCCTCAGCAATTATGAAGAGAAAGTTGAGGGGCCAGGGGAAAATGTGACGCTTTGGCTTCCAATCTTGGTAGATTGGGAGCTCAATCCACGGAAGAGACGCCGTCACTCGAGATCTAGAAAATATATAAGTAAACGGAACAGTCAGAGTAAGCTATGGGTATGGCAGAGATCGCTCAGTTCTCACTCTGATAGACCAGCCCATCACCACTCCAGTACGGTAGTAGTAGTAGTAGTAGTAGTAGAAGAGAGAGAGAGAGAGAATGAATGAATGAATGAATGTTTGAATTGGAGAAAAAAGCCAAGAACCCCAGCCGGCTCTTTAACACTCGGGGTGGTGCTCTACTGCAGGCGGAAAAAGCCAAGAAGAAAGTTTAGACTGTAAGTAAGTAGTATAGTATTTTAATTCCTTGAACGTGACGATAATGCGTTGTTATGTGTGCGATTAGTTTGCTTGGGAAACAGATTAACTTGCTCATGTAATAATGTACACCCTACTGTATGTGGTGGATTGTGTTCTTTTATTTCATAAATTTTGTTTTAGTAAGCGTTATTCCCACATAACGATTTTGATAAGTTAGTTTGTCTTTATATTGTAAGTTTTACATTTTAATTGGTGGGCGGGCTTGTGGTTTCGGCTTCGCGGCATGTCTGCCTGCTGAGATCGGAACCTCTCCGGGTGGTCGGGGGCCGGGGGAGTGCTGGAGGGACCTTGGTGACCCTGGTCTCTGGGTCTTCTGGATGACCTAGATGTGTGTGAATTTGTATTTTGTTTTTGTGTGTTCATTGTTTTCTGTTGCTTTGTCCCTATTTGGGTCTTGAGTCGGCCACCCCCAGAAAAAAAAATAAAAATGGAAAAGTGGGGATTGGGCCTGAGTATATAGATAGATAGATAGATACAAAAAATTTCTTAACACCACTAACCCCCCAAATGCAATCAATGAAAGTATGCGATCCTCCTGTGATACGTATAAAGGATACCTCATACAGAACTTACATTCTCTAACCAATACGCCTTCAAGACAGTTAAAGGTACTGTACATGACCACGATTACTCTCCATTTATCGAATTCTGTACATACATACATACATACTGTACATACTACCGGGTAGAGATGGAACGAATATAAATTTTCACTACAGGGTATTTGCGAATACGAATACGAATTTTTGTTGGTAAAATTCGCGAATACGAATAGCGAATAGCGAATATTTCAATCTTTCTTGAAGGATGAAATTGTCATCCTTCAAGAACTGGTAATTCTTTTTATATCACCAACAAACGTTAATTAAATTACTATGAAATTAATTAACGGAAGCCAATGACGATGTGAATGTGTAAAGCTGCGTGTTTCGTTACCACCACTGATTAGCCATTGGGCTTTTGGCAGAAAATGCCAAAAATTATCAGTGATATCTGAGACATGTTTACATACAGTATTCTCATCGTCCAGCATATTCATCATCATCATCAAATCTGACTCCTCGCTTCCAGAGGAAGCGCCCCAAAAGGGATGGCCATGGCAGAAACTGCCTCCAGGCTCCCAGACATGCCCCGACTGACCCACTCCACAGTGCCATTTCCACTAAGTGGATTATAACCAAGAACACTGAAGGAGCAGACCCAGAGCAGTTCCTCAGCCGGATGGCAGTTCCACCACTGTTTAGCTATTTTATTTACCCCAGTGGGGCCCTGGCTGGAAGCATACCAAGCACAGGAATTTTCTGGAAATAGGAACCAGTGGTCCACTGCTCCAGAGGCTGATTGCACCACCAAAGTGGCGGGCGGTGGGGTCGCCGCATCCCTACGCCAGAGAGAGAAAGGCCAACTTGTGCCAGTGGGCTGTGAGAGTAAGACACTAGGGAAACATGGGGCACACCATTATGGCCCCACTGCCTTCACCACTCTCAAGAAAAAAGTTAGAAATACAAATTATGATAAAGGTACAGTCAGAAAACGGCTATGGGAAGTAGAGGACACCAACCCTCACTCTGATAGATCCAGCCCACCACCATATCATATTACTGTTTCATAATCATCAGCCAACTTAAAATAGCCCTGTATAATATTTAATTATCACTAGAACAATACACTATATCATGTAGGAAGTCTTCTGGAGAAATAGGGCAAATATATTAAACAATGCATGATGAACTAAAGCACAAATGTATGCTAGAATAGCATTGACAAATCGCTAGATAGTCACCAGACACTAAAAACTTGTATGTCACTAGAAAACATATGTTGAAGTATCTAGAATAATCTTTAACAATCTAAAAATCTCTCAATTCCTTAAAAAAGGGAACATAACTTGAATAGCCTATGGCTAGAATTCATCACATCTTGATGTCGCTAGATGGTAGTGATGGAAGTGATTTGCTGGATCTAGCGGTAGCCGGTACATTGGCAACATTGTACCAAGACCATTTATTCCGTTATAATGAACAAGGTCAGATTTCGGAACTATTACAATTAATTCAAAGTTCAGAGATCATCAGATTGGTTTGGAAGTCGATGTACACAATTTCAGTTCCATTAGTTTAAAAAACATTCACATACTATGGTACCGGTACTTAGAGGGTTTAATAAAGAAGCATACCTTTCCCCGACATCGTACAAGCGAACGCACGCTTTAACCCATGGGATCCGGGGGGCCTCATATGAATTTTGGTATAGTCAAACTTCATAATTCAGTAGCTACTGATTGAGACCACCTAGAGCAGTCTATGTTTTTGCAAATTGTAGAACTTTTTGTTGTCTGTAGAATGCCGTAGAGATGATGTTGCTACAACGCGTGGTTGCCGAGTTCTGATGATTATAGCGGCGACTTTTAGCCGCGCATTTTGCCTCCTATGAGACCTCCCGGATTCCAAGGGTTAAAATGTAATATTTTACATTTTTGTATATCTTCTATTGGTTTCGTGAAAATATTCGCATGTTTGCAAATAGCTATGAATGGAAATGCGAATACGAATACTAATATTGAAAAACAAATCATACGAATACGAAACGAATATTCGGTCCATCTCTAAATTACATACTGTACATATATTAAATTATAAGACTTGCAAAATAAACAAACCAAAACTGGGACGAACACAGTATAAAGACAAAGCAACTTATCAAAATCGCTATGTGGAAACAACGCTTAAGCAAACTAATAATTTATAAATTATAATGTAAAACTTGCAAAATAAACAAACTAAAACTGGGACGACACAAGATAAATGCAAAAGAACTGATCAAAATCGCTATGTGGAAACAACGCTTAACCCGGAAACTGCGGGGAGACTCTTAAGAGTTCCCCCGGCGGACTGCGGGAAGACTTAAGAGTAAGGGGGAAAAAATCCATTTAACCCCCCCCCCCATTTTTTTTTTTTTTTTTTTTTTTTTTTTTTTTTTTGTTTTGCCCCTGGGCCATGTCAAATATCACTCCTCCACCTCCCCTCCTTCAGTTATCACCTATTTTCCCTGTTATTCCCTTATTCTGTGGTTAATTTTCGTGCTAACATTAGCGAGTTGGTAGCAGGGCGTTGTCATCACTGTTATCAAGCTTGGGAAAGAGCGAGAGAGAGACTATTGCGTAACAGTGTCTCTCCAGACAAGGGGAGGGGTGGAGGGCAGGGAGGTTGCCTCAGCCATACATTATGTAACTCCCGGCCTGTATCGCCGATTTTGACCATCCAAACACCGTTTGCACTTGTTTTATTGTTGTAACAGGTTAATACCTTTATAATCAACCTATAATAGGCACATATGGATAAGTATTAATGCTATTTATGGCAAAATAACGATGTTAGTGATGGGAACAGCTCAAATACGTCAGCACAGGAGTGTGGTGTCTCATACCCCCCATGCGCACTTCTTAGGTTAATAAAAGAACAAATACAAGTTTACAGACCACTTCGTCCACATAGCGTGTGGTTAGTCTCTATTCCTAAATGGCGGCATTTGAGGCGGCCCTGTCAAGGGCTGCCTCTGTTGTCAAGTTTGTTATTTTGAGATCGGACCTGAGTACCTGATCCCACGTCTTTCTAGAATACTAGATATCAATCTAATCATGTACCTGACCCAACTGCACTATGAATTAAAACTTGCAAACTAAACAAACCAAAACTGGGACGATACAAGATAAAAGTAAAATAACATCAAAATCGCTATGTTGAAATAAAGCTTACTAAAATAAAAAACATTTTATGAAATAAAAGAACACAATCCACCACATAGGGTGTACATTACTACATGAGCAAGTTAACCTAATGCTTAATGCTTATGCAAGAGGAAAGAACATTTTATGGGGTACAGATCTCATAGGAACGACCTATGATAGAAGTTCAGTTCAGTTCAGTTCAGTTCTTTATTTCATATAGTATACCTGTATACATAAATAAAAAAATTACAAAAGTCATGTACATCTCATTAAAAGAAAAATTATAACAGGGTATTATATAGTAATACATATCAATCTAGTAAATAATTATGTACTAGTAGACTCAGAAGTGTACCCACATCTAACCAATTAAAATGTAAAACTTGCAAACTAAACAAACCAAAATTGGGACAAGGACAATATAAAGTCAAATTAAATTATCAAAATCGCTATGTGGAAACAACGCTTACTAAAATGAAAATTATTAAATAAAAGAACACAATCCACCACATAGGGTGTACATTACTACATGAGCAAGTTAATCTGTTTCCCAAGCAAACTAATCGCACATATAACAACGCACTATCGTCACGTTAAAGGAAGTAGTCAAGTTTGGGAAGTCAAGTTTTGCCACGTCTTGGCTCATGCTTTTGTAACCAACTTATCTTTGCTCCAACAATATCTAATTCATTGTCTTCAATACTCATGTCGTATATATTTCTAAATAAAAGACTTGTGTTTTGAAGATAAGAATTATTTCTAAGATTGACAAATGAACATCTAAACGATATATTCTTATGTTTTATCCTCTTATACTGCCTAGCTTGAATGAGAGCAATATGGTGTTTTAGTAATTAAAATGTAAAACTTGCAAACTAAACAAACCAAAATTGGGACAAGGACAATATAAAGTCAAATTAAATTATCAAAATCGCTATGTGGAAACAACGTTTACTAAAATGAAAATTATTAAATAAAAGAACACAATCCACCACATAGGGTGTACATTACTACATGAGCAAGTTAATCTGTTTCCCAAGCAAACTAATCGCACATATAACAACGCACCATCGTCACGTTAAAGGAAGTAGTCAAGTTTGGGAAGTCCGGGACGTTCTGGCAAATTTTACTAAACTCTGCATGAATAAAGAAACTATATGTTAAATGTCAAAATATTATTTAAAATCAAATTTGCAACATGACAAGACATTAAAATAGTACAAAATACAAATATTGATAAGATATCTATACTATTACAAAATAATATATAAAATACAGTACAGCACTCACTAACGATAGTGCTATCGGGTAGGTACCTGTAAGCATAGCATGCCTCAAGTGACCTCAAGTAATAAAAGGTTACATCGCTCAGCTGCTTCATGGCTACTTGAGGATATGGGCAACCTTAAAATCTTTTTTAAAGCATTGTTAACCTATAAACGGCGAGCAGGGGGTATTGAACTCGATGCCCATGGGCGAGCATATAGGCTCCATTCAGGCGTATAATCGTCATTTTACGATAAATATCGTTATTACTTAATACTTATTCATATGAGCCTATTTTACCTTCACTATGAAGATAGTAACTTGTAACAACAATAAAACAAGTGAAAATATAATTTTTCTGGTCAAAATCGCGAATATACATGGACCAGCCCATTCATGATTTATGGAGCAAATTGAGGCAACCCCTCCCTCCACGAGGCCTCAAGCCACACTGATCCTACTCATACACACCCGCTAGGCACGTAAGCACATCCTCCACACAGTTTGCTATTGTTAGCACAAAAATATACCAACGAATTAGGGAATAACAGGGAAAATAGGTGATAATTGAAGGGGGAGGGGAAAGGGAGGAAGGAGGGGATGTGGAGGAGTGATATGAGGTATAGGGAAATTTTTTTTTTTTTTTTTTTTAGTGCTACTGGGGCCATTTAAATGTTTTTTTTAGGCCTCCCTCTTAAGGCCATCGAAAAAAAATATTTTTTATATTTTTTTTTATTTTTATTTTTTTTAATTACCCCCATGCGCACTTCAGAGGTTAAGAGCTATGCCGCCCTCGCCCAGTAAAACTTCTTATGAGCTTTCTAGCTGTTGCCGGGTTAAATGCTACCTCGAATGCCTTAAAAATTTGTTTATTAAAAATTTCCTTGGCATTCCATATACATAATCCATAATCAGGCATACAAAAAGAATAATTAAAAAGAAATAAAAATGTGTTCATGGATATGCCATTAAACTTTCTGTAAGTCGAATAAAATCTAGAATGAAATGAGCTTAACCTAAACTCGATGTCCTGTGCGTCACTTAGATTATCCTGTATTATATGACCTAAGTACTTTTAACTGTTAACAACTTTAATCTCACTTTCATCTTCATTTACTTGTATAGTTTTGGCTTCATATTTTGCCCTCTTATCGAATACCATACATTTAGTTTTATCAGTATTGATTTTAAGATTTAACTTTACCATTTTTTGCTTTAAGGTTCTAAATATGAACTGAAAATGTTCGTATTGATTTGCCAAAATTACCAAGTCGTCAGCATAGGTCAACACATTCAGGGGAGGTGTGGTGGAGTGGTCTTGCCACTGGCCTGGTAATCCAAAGGTCCCGGGTTCAAATCCCGATGTATCAATGGGAAGATATTATTGGGATGGAATTTGTGCTGTACCTAGTATCAGTGCATTACCACAAGCCCACCGAAACGTCAATAAAATACCCTCATTGTTCCCTGATTAAATAGCACTGTATGAATATTCCCATATTCAAAATATGCTATAGGGGTGCAATGCCTGGTGAGTTATCTGCTCAACAGGTGGCGTTGTGTGTGTTTAAGAGTGAGAGTCCGAGTGTAGGGGGTGAGACAGTGAAGCACGGGAACGAGGTGGCTTCAGAGATGGGGTCGTTTCGGGCCATGAGTGAGCACCGTGCCTCATGTGAAGGCAAGATGGCAGGTGCTCGTTGTACTCTACGTGCTTCACATGTCTCACTCCCTAGACTGGAACAAGACCTCACAGGCTTCACTGTTCATTGTAAAAGCAGTGAATGTTAAGGCTCTCAGCCTATGCCCGAGAGGAAGTAAGTTGGAATATAGAAAAAACAAAAAAACAAAAAACATTCACTCTAGATAATCTTAAATGACATCCTTTCACCATGTTTATAATTTTATTTAACACATTGTCTATATATAATTTAAACAATAATGGTGATAGAATTCTACCCTGCCTAACACCTTGGTTAATTAATGAAAACCTGCCCTTATGGCCATTCCATGAAATCCTAGCTGATTGATTCCTCAGATAGTGCATGATAATGAGGACAATATCTGGACATATACCTCTTGATATTAAAAGATTACCCAAGACAAAATGATTTACGGTATCAAAAGCCTTGAATAGGTCCACGAACGCTGCATAGACTCTGTCTCCATCAGATATGTATGAATTAACAGTATCTTTTAGGATAATACAAGCATCTGATGTAGAAAAACCCTTCCTGAAGCCAAATTGCATGTTATTGAAACTTAATTTATCTTCCAAAACATCCAGTAAATGAATTTCTATTAATTTAAGTAAGCATGACGACTGCATGACAGGACGATAATTGGATGAGTCTGTTACGTTACCATTATGATTTTTTATAATAGGGCGTATTTCTCCTCTCAACAGGTTGTGTGGTATATAACAGTGACAATACAGTGCATTTATCAAATATACTAAAATTAGCAAAAACTTGTCAGACGATTTACTGAGGAGCAGAGAGTGGATGCCGTCATAACCCACACCAAAACTTAATCTGGTGATCATTTTCTTTAATGACTCGACAGATAATCTAAGATTAAATTTACAGGTGGTATTCCATTTATCATATAAAGTTTTGACAACTTCTTCCTCCGAGATGCAATTATCGTCGTCTACAGTTTCAATACAAAATTTATTCGCAAATACTTGAGTAATGTCCTCAACATTACTATAACCATCAATAACACTAGAATTACCATCTCTATTATTTGTACCTCGAACCTCTTTCCAGAATTCATTAAAATCTTTCCTCCTATAATTTTGTTCAATAGCCGTAGATCTTTCATTATTTTCATTTAGCTTACACAGATTTAAAGCATTCTTAAAATTCTTCCTACTCTGTGTCATTCTATCATATTGTATAGAATCGCGTGTTTTTCCACTTCTTATCCAGTTTAGATAATCTTCCCTGGCAATTGAGTGAAACTCTTTAACATTACGGTTCCATCCCGGTATTATCTTGTATTTATTTTGAGTTCTACTAACAACCGAATACTTCGATATTGCTTTATCAACAGAATATATAATGTTTTGATATATATTATATATTTGTTTAAGATGATCTACGTTGCAACATCCTATCCTATCACTCACAATTGCATTCGTAAAACTAATATCGTCCAATTCATTTAGTATCTGAATTTCAATATCCACATAGCGATTTTGATAATTTAATTTGACTTTATATTGTCCTTGTCCCAATTTTGGTTTGTTTAGTTTGCAAGTTTTACATTTTAATATAATATTCACTCATCTTCCTCCAATTTATATACAGAACACTATTAGAGCGTGTTTCATAAGTTGGGTTATTTACACTATTAACACTCAATGAAGCTACCAAAGGAAGAAGTAGTACAGTAGTGAGAGAGAGAGAGAATAAAGACAATACTAGAGTGAAAGATAGAGAGAGAGGAGAGAATGCTTAGACTGTAACAAATAGCCAAGGACCTCAGCCACCACATAGTTGACCTTGATTCCTTTCTGTTTCCACCCCCACAGGAGTTACCGAGAGTGGAGGAGAGGCTGCGGGAGGTGGCGCAGGAATGGTCAGCAATGCATGAGGGTCGGTCGTTTAAGGTCTACGGTCGCCCGGTCCTGGAGTACATCGACAAGCTATGGGAATCTCATGATCAACGCAAGGAAGTCGAGAAAACCAAGAGGGTGAGTGGCATTTATGTTTTTGAAGGATTAGTACTACAGTATTAGCACTGTAAGCCATTAAAACACTCTTTAAGTGGAGGCATTATGTCCAGGCCCCAAGTCCTCCTGGGAAATAACTGTGCTCGGTATGCTGCCGGCCAGGACCCCCTCAGGGGTGGAGGAACAAAGCAGTAAAGTGGCGGAAACGTCGTTCGGGTGAAGGAAAGCGTGCTCTGTGTCTGTGCCTTCAATGTCAATGGCATAAATTATTTTAGTAAGAGAGTGTCTGATGCGAGAGCTTAAAGATGGAAGTGTGGATGTGTGTGGGGTGGGTGAGACGCACCTGTTGGGTTCTGGAGTGTGGGATGGTGAGAGTGAGCATGACTTGTGGGGTGGGGAAGGATGGGTTGTCTGGTCTGGATTGGATGCAGGATATAAACGTAAGAAAAAGGAAGGGGTAGCAGTAATTTTGTCAGAAAGGTTGAAGAAGTGTGAAAACTATGGATGCGTGGACTCAAGAATTGTATGGTGTGAGTGCAAGATTAGGATAGATAGGTATACTTTTATGTGTGTCTATACACCAGTCAACCAAGAAACTGGGAAAGGTGCGGAAGAAAATAGAAAATTTTGGAATAAAGTCAATAAATGTATAAGAGAAAGGCAAGCGTGTACACAGGTAATATTAGTAGGCGACATGAATGGTAGAGTTGGAAACGAGGAGATAGAAGGTATAGTGGGTAAATGTGGTGTGGAGGGTAGGAATATGAATGGTGACTTCCTTTTAGAAGTATGTGCGGAGAGAGAGATGTTTCTGGCTAACACATATTTTGAACATCGTCACATTCATAGATATACATGGCACAGAGGTGAAGGTGAGCAGGAACAGAAATTTCTAATTGACTACGCCATGATGGACTCCGGACTAAAAGGAAGAATTTTAGATTCAAAAGCTGTAAGAGGTATGCTGACGGGATCAGACCACTATACAGTGCTGACAAAAATGAGGATAAGGAAGGAGTGGAAATATGAGAGGAAAAAGAGAAAACTGACAGTAGAGAGAATAAATGTGAGAAAATTAAATGAAGAATGTAATGCAACAAAATACAAGGACATCCTGAAAGAGACTATAAAGGACATGGATGTTATGATAGATCTGGGAAATACTGTAGACGAAGTATGGAAAGGTACAAGAGACTCCATGATTAAAGCAGCTGAGAAAGTATGTGGGAAGAAAACATTTAAAATGTGGAAGAAGAAAGGTAACGCATGGTTTAGCAAAGAGATAGAAGAAATAGTGAAAAAGAAGAAAGAGTTGAGAAAGAGTATGCTGCAAAAGAATATACCTAGAGAAACTAGAGATGCGAGGAAAGAAGAATATTAAAACTTTAAACAAAGAGTGAAGAGAACGATACAAGACGCTAAAAGGAAGACAGATGAGGAATATGGGAAAAAGATTAGTGAACCGTTTCTGAATGACAGGAAAGCATACTACAGAGCTGTGAAAGAAGACTGAGAGTGTCTCAGGTGGTAGGATGAGGGACATGAATGGGGAAGTGGTAGAGGGTGATGGTGTGGTGAAAGTATGGCAAGATCATTTTAGTAGCTTAGCTGTAAAGAGTAGGGGGAAGGCAAAGATCTCATCCATAGGAATGGAGAGAGGTAGAATAAACAGGGTAGTTGAAAGCCAGATAAGCAGAGAAGTTAAAGAAGCAATCAATAGACTTAAAATGGGCAAAGCTGCTGGAGTAGATAACATCCCAGGTGAAATGCTGAGATATGGAGGAGAAGAAGCTGTTGACATAATGCATAGGTTATGTAAATTAGCATGGGAAGAGGAAAGTGTACCAGAGGACTGGAGGAAAGCAGTGATAGTACCCTTGTACAAAGAGAAGGGTAGTAAAGAAGAGTGTAAGAATTATAGGGGAATTAGCTTGCTTAGCATACCTGGAAAGGTACATGCAAGAGTAGTAACAGAGAGACTACAGAAGATAACGGATGACAAAATAGGCGAGGAACAGGGAGGTTTCAGAAAGGGCAGGGGCTGTGTTGACCAGATAGCCTCAATGCGATTGTTGGTAGAGAAGTATTTGGCCAAGAACAGAAAACTCTATGCAGCATTCATGGATTTGGAAAAAGCCTACGACAAAGTATACTGGGAGGGTCTGTGGGATGTTTTAACAGTATATGGTGGGCGGGTGCCCAACCCCGAAAGGGGTTGAAATAGGGGAGCTATCCCCCCGCCAAAGGTGGCTTTCTAGGGCCTTTCCTAGCTGATGCTGAGAGGATTGGGTTCTAGTCATGTGGTGATGGGCTGGTCTATCAGAGTGAGAGCTGAGCAATCTCTGCCATACCCATAGCTTACTCTGACTTTTCCTTTAACTTATATATTTTCTAGATCTCAAGTGACGGCGTCTCTTCCGTGGATTGACCTCCCAATCTACCAAGATTGGAAGCCAAAGCGTCACATTTTTCCCTTGCCTCTCGACTTTCTCTTCATAATTGCTGAGGGGCACAGGGCCCTGGGTGGGGCTTTGGTTTCCCGGGCGTTTCCGCACCCTCCTCAGCCCCCCGCCATGGAGTGGCTTCGGTCACCCAGGCTTTATTGTGGTCGGCGGGGAGGGTTCTGTGGGGGCACTCGGTTAAGGCCTTGGAATTGCTCGGGGCCTTGGGGCTGTTCGGCCAGGCAGCTTGGGGAACAACAACAACAACAACAACAGTATATGGTGTGGGAGGAAAGTTGCTAATGGCATTAAAATCTTTTTATAGGAATGCAATGGCAAATGTGAAGGTAGGGGATAAGTTAAGTGAAAGTTTTGAGGTCAATGTTGGTGTAAGACAGGGATGTGTCATGTCAGCTTGGTTGTTCAATATATACATGGATGGAGTGATTAGAGAATGTAGGGCTGGATCAATGGGTGTGGGAGCTAGACTGGAATCAGAGGGAAGAACATGGAAGATTTTAACATGCCTATATGCGGACGATGCAGTCCTGTTGGCGGAAAATGCGGAAGAACTTCAGAGAGTGGTCACTGACTTTGACAGGGTATGTGAAAAGAGAAAGTTAAAGGTCAATGTAGGGAAATGTAAGGTAATGGTGTTTGAGAGAAGAATGCATGAAACCATAGATTTTAAGGAAAAATATAGAATCAAGAAAGAACATGAGAAAAGTTGTAAAATAAAAATGAAAAATGAAGTACTGGAAGAGGTTGAAAGTTTCAAGTATTTGGGAGCTGTACTATGCAAATATGGTAAAACTAGCAGGGGTACCCGGCATTGCCCGGGTAATCACCATAATCACCATCATCAATCACTAAGTCTACCACAATCATCACAATACTACTACTACCATAATCACCGGCCTCGACCTCCGTGTGCCTCATTAAACGGCGACCTCGATTTCGGCCGCTAAATGACCTCCGATTTGGGATCTGACCTCATCCGTACTCCCATTTTGGGGGGCTGCGAACAACTTTCGTTCCATACACCTTTTCGATCGGAGGCCTCCTTCTGCCCCAAACGGCCATTTTTGTCAATTTTTTTCATTTTTTGTTTTTTTTTCAATTTCGGCCTCGAAACGCCCTCCGATCGTGGCCTCGCCCCCTCTATGACCTGACCCAGGTAAATTGACACCCACATGCAAAGTTTCAGCTCCCCAGGTCCAAAACTGCGGCCGCCTATTAACCCGTGGAGCCCCGGCTAGTTTTGTAATGTTTGTTCACCAGAACCCGGCCGGTTTTCAAAAAATGGTTTTATTCCAGAAACAATAGCGAATGGGTTAGGAATGAAGGAAAAACCACGAAAAACCGCTCAAAAAGCTTAAAGAATGGTCCTACAGAGCCCCCGAAAACGTATTTTACAAGAGTAAAAAATTGAAGGCAATTACCCAAAAAAACAGGTTATTGCGCGCTCACGCGCACGCACGTGGACTTTGAGAGTTTTCAACCATCGGCACGGTTGCGTGGGATACGTACACAGTTCCCATACAAATCTGAGCCCTCTTGAGTGGCTACACCTGAGGTTACGGTCGGCGCAATTAGGGTGACGCGTCAGACGCGTCTCTGGGGCTGTGCGTTACATACATCGCCGACGCGTCAGACGCGTCGCTGGGGATGTACGGGTTAAGAACACACACACACACACACACTGCCTTGAGCTCCAAGCAGATTTGCAAAAGATCCATGAATGGAGCATCAAATGGAATATGGAGTTCAATGCAGGGAAATGTAAGACTCTAGAAATGGGTAAAAGCAAGTACAGACCTAGAAAAGATTATAAACTAGGAAACGAAGTGATTCCCAAAGCAGAAAAAGAAAAAGACTTGGGGATAGAATTTAGGGATAACATGTCTCCAGAAAGCCACGTAAATAAGATAGTGAGAGAATCACTGGCATTATTGGCAAATATTAGGATGTCTTTCAATTATCTTAATGAAAACACCATGAAACAAATAATAACGGCAATAATAAGACCCAGGATGGAATATGCATCTGTAGTGTGGTCCCCTCACTTGAAGAAACATATCCACAAAATTGAGAGGGTACAGAGAGCAGCTACGAGGATGATCCCAGGTTTGGAAAATTTGGAGTACCAAGAGAGGCTCGAGAGATTGAATCTACCTACACTGGAACAGAGAAGGAAACGAGGACAGCAAATTCAGATATATAAATGTGTTAGAGGTATTGACAAAATCGACCAAGAAAACTTTATAGAGAGGGATGGAGGTGAGAGGACAAGAGGTCACAGCTACAAACTAAAAGTGCTAAATAGTAAATCTGATCTGAAAAGTAAAAGATTTCCTACCAACTCGATTAGTGGGTGGAACAAATTGCCAGCCGAAGTAGTGTCTGCACCATCAGTGCATAGTTTCAAAGCACGGTATGACAAACATATCTTAGGAGGCGGGAATTAACGAGCATGCTCACTCCCGCAAATACAACTAGTGTAAGTACAACTAGTGTAAGTACACAGACAACCGAAAATATTATATAGATGGAGAGTGAGATAAAAGAGAGAAAAATGCAAGGGAGAAAGGTGATTGGAGAACTTGATAGTACTGTATTCTCAAAGGAAGAATGGTTAGCCAGGAAGTCAAAAAGTCACTGAGAAACAAACAGTGTGCTGCTCCCAACACTCTCGTATGGAAGCGAGACATGGATAGCAAGTGACGAGGACATCTCCAAACAGAGCTTTGAAGATGAGCTTTTTCAGAATGGCAGCTGGCATGAATAGGCTAGATGGGCCAAGTAATAGGGAAGTGTACGAGTCCTTTGGAATGGAAGAGCAGGCTTTGGGCATTGATTGTGGTGTGGTTGAGTGGATAAAGAGAAGCACAGTACTCCCTCGAATTTTGCGAGAATATGGTCGACATTGCAGCCCGCAAAATTCAAAATCGCAAATTTCAAATAACTAACCTTATGGGATTAATTGAATATGGTCGACATCTCATCATCGAGGGCCTATTTTTGGGGGATTTTCGTCCTTGTTTGTACACACATTATGACACATACACTTAATTATACATCCTATAATAAAGAAAAACACAGAAATACAGATTCAGGGTGTTAACGAAAGATTTTTTGTTTGTTTGTATCCTTTATTTTTATTTTGCAAAGAAAATACTTGTGGTTTATAGTTCAGGGGACCCAGGGGTTTATAGTTCAGGGGACCCAGGGGTTTATAGTTCAGGGGACCTAGGGGTTTATAGTTCAGGGGACCCAGGGCACAGGTAACACTTCAATTTTGCCCAAGGAAGTCGATTATGCGAGAGCGTGAGAACGTATAGGAGCGTGGGAGAATCTATAAACAGTAAACAATGGGCCGCAGGGCGGCCCGACGTCACGATCCTGCTACCCCTCCCCCCCCGAAAACTAGTGCGGAAACCCCGTATCATTTGGCGCCACCCGCAAAACTCAAGTAATATCGCACATATCAAGTCCCGCAAAAAAGGTCAAATCTTGGGTCCCGTTCGCAAAATCGAAATTTCGCAAATTTGAAACACGCAAAATTCGAGGGACTACTGTACTTTGAGGTGGTATGGTCATGTTCAGAGAATGGATGAAGACAGAATGCCAAGAAAGATATATGAGAGTCAGGTGAGTGCAACCGCTAGTAGTGGAAGACCACCTATGGTATGGGAAAAGAAAGTGGAAAAATATATTGACGAAAAACTTCCACGTAGTGGAAGGGGCATTGTGGCACGGGCAAGGGAGGCATGTCTTGACAAAGTAGCTTGGAGACGTTTCTGCCATGGCCATCCTCTAGCGGGGGTTTCCCAGGGGGAAACAAGGCGTCGGAGATGATGATGATGATTTAAGTGTAATAAACAGGAATGAATGGAGAATGCTTGTGAATAGATGAGTGAACACGTGATCATTCGGGGGAAGGGGTCGGGCTCAAGTTGCACTAGATAATAGTCCATCAGGCACCTGGCCCGGGGAGACGGTTTATATGAAGGATGCGCCTGGAAGTGTGGTGGGCGGGCTTGTGGTTTCACTCTGCTGCATGTCTGCTTGCTGAGATAGGAACCTCTCCAGGTAGTCGGGGGCCGGGGGAGAGCTGGAGGGACCTTGGTGACCCTGGTCTCTGGGTCTTCTGGATGACATAGATGTGTGTGAATTTGTGTTTGTGTGTTCATTGTTTTCTGTTGTGTTGTCCCTATTCGGGCTCTGTCTTGAGTCGGCCACCCTCAAAAAAAGAAAAAAGAAAAAGGAAAAGTGGGGATTGGGCCTGAGTATATACATACATACATACAATGAATGGTTGCTAACCACTTGCTACCTTGATTATTCAGCATAGCCCGTAGCGCGATTGGTAGAACACTCACCTACAAACTGTGAGGTAGAGGGTTCGAATCTCAGGCAAGCCAGTGTGCTATTTGGGAGACGCCAGTGCTGTGGTCTAGCAATATGTGGCAACTGTTCACTGAAGTCCCTGATACATCAGGGCACCCACCCTTGCCCAGCTATTGAGCAGGGAGTGCATGGCGGTAAAATAACGCAAACTGCATCAGGCAAAGGATGGTAAACGTTTCCTAGGGACCCCTACAACAGCAGTGAGTCGAGTCAAGCCCCCTAACCTGTTCCGTCATAGTCCACTTGCAGGTGGCGATCTCTATAACTGATAACAGATATAAATATATATATATCCACCACCACAGTATATAAACAATACATAAGATCAGTGATGGAATACGCAAGCCCAGCCTGGGCTTCTAACCTAGCTGAAACACATCATAAGACCTTACAGACTATTCAAAACAAAGCCCTGAAGATCATTACAGGCTGCACAGCTACTGCACCCACAGATCACCTACATCAAGAAACAAAAATCCTCAAAGTCAAAGACCATTTTTTTTTTTTTTTTTTTTTTTTTTTTTTTTTTTTAAAGAGACAATGAACGGAGGAAGGAAAAACACAGATAAAACAAAAAGGTCCATGTGCCTAAAGGCATCCTCCATTCATAAAATGTTTGTAACAACTGGATTTAAACATTTGTAGATTGTAAGTTTGTGGAAAGCAATTCGAGGGAAGTGAATTCCAAAGAGTAGTAGCTCTGGGGATAAATGAATTCTGATAAGCAGAAGTCCTGCATTGTGGAGGAGAAAGTGTAAATTCATGGGCGCTCTCAGCTGCCCTAGTTCTACGGGGAAAGATGTGGAGAGGCGGCACAATTGAAGCAAGTTCCTCGGAACAATTGCTGTGAAAATATCTGTAGAATAATGCAAGGGATGCAACGTTTTTCGTATGGATAATGTAGGAAGGTCCTGTGTGATTGCAGGGTTATTGATTAATCTAATAGCTTTATTTTGAATTTTGTCCAACTGCCTCAATGCAACCACTCCACTTCCACCCCACAGAGGTGAACAGTAATCCATCTGAGAACGCACATGACTTTTATATATCACGGCCAACTGCTCGTCAGTGAAGAATTCTCGAACTCTGTACAGGAGTCCCAGTTTTTTAGAGGCATTCTTAGCAATGCTTCTAACATAATGTTAGACATGAGAGGCACTCAATTCCTGGCAGCAGCCTCCACGAACCAGGACCACCCACTAAACTACATGGCAACACACCCACAGACACCAAGAAATATCAAAACAACACCCAGCACACGGTATCACACACAATTACTGTCCTCTCTCCCTCCCTGCCCACCCCGAACCAACTTCCAGAAGCACATCCATACTCATATCTCTCGCCGATCCATCCACTCACTCACAGACAACACGCAGCTGCAAGCACGACCTCCCGAAATCCATCCTTCCAAATCCTCCCTTCCTCGCGAGGACATGAGTCCACCTGGCCAGGCTGAGATGCGGACACCATCCAGCTCTCCTGAGCTATCAGAAGAGACTGGATGACTCCGTTGTCGACACCTGCCCGGGATGTAACACAGCACCCCATGCCATTAAACACATCATAGAAGACTGCATCTCACCTATGCCAACAACACGATCTACACTCAAAGAGAGCTCTGTGGGAAAGCCCGATCGTGGCTATGGCCTTCCTCAGGGACTCGGGGCTGTTCGGCCAGGCAGCTTAGGGAACAACAACAACAACAACAACAACTGATAACAGATTAAAATGTAAAACTTGCAAACTAAACAAACCAAAATTGGGACAAGGACAATATAAAGTCAAATTAAATTATCAAAATCGCTATGTGGAAACAACGTTTACTAAAATGAAAATTATTAAATAAAAGAACACAATCCACCACATAGGGTGTACATCACTACATGAGCAAGTTAATCTGTTTCCCAAGCAAACCAATCGCACATATAACAACGCACTATCGTCACGTTAAAGGAAGTAGTCAAGTTTGGGAAGTCAGATAACAGATGGGGAGATTGCAGGCACCAATCGAACATAGCAAACCCCAGGAGAGGCCTATGGGCATTTGATAAGGAGTTGCTGGAATTCCTGCTTCATTTTTCTCACAAACACCTCCTCCTACTATCTACTTCACTACACTAAACAAGCACACCACACTTCTTTCTGCCACAAAAACAAAACAAAATCTCCCTAAACTTATTAACATTCCCTGAAGTTGGCCCTGTCACTCTTTCAACTCTGGGGGAGGCACTTGTCACAGGCAGCTCTTCTGCCTTTTGTCTCCCTCATTCACATAGAAAAACAAATATGTGGAAGTTGATTGAGAGGGATTTATCTTATTTTTTATTTCGTAGCAGAATAAAATCAATCTAGTGGGAGGATATTATTGGGATGGAATTTGTGCTGTACCTAGTATCAGTGCATTACCACAGCACACCGAAATACCAAAAAAATACCCTCATTGTTCCCTGATTAAATAGCATTGTATGAATATTCCCATATTCAAAAATATGCTACAGGGGTGCAATGCCTAGTGAGTTAATTGCTCAATAGGTGGCGTTCTGAGAGTGAGGGTCCGAGTGTGGGGGATGAGACTGTGAAGCGCAGAGGCGAGGCGACTTCAGAGACGGGTTTGCTTTGAGCCGTGAAGCTTCGCATGTCTCACTCCCTACACTGGATCAAGACCTCACGGGCCTCACCGTGTTCAGCGGTAGAGTGTAAAGGCTATCAGCCTATGCCCGAGAGGGAGTAGTTGGAATATAGGAGAAAACAAAAATCAGAAAAATAGAACAAAATCTTAATAATTATATATTTCTTTCACAGCACCAGGCTAAGGAGGGTAAACGTGTCCCGGGGGCCCCTACATCAGCTGCGAGTCGGACTCCCGGACCAGCCCCGTCATCGGCCAGGAAGCGGGGCAGGGAGGGAGACGACCACAGCACCACCAAGAAGGCCAGACAGGGGGGACTGGGCGTTACGTTGTTTAGGTCACCATCTAAGGGGGCTCTCAACAAATCTCCACTGAAGGTATGTTTGTACAGTACTTCATTATTTTTTTACCATTTTTCTACCCCCTAATCAATTTATATATACTGTACTGTACTGAATAGGCCTACATAGAATAAAATATATATAGAGAGACTATTAATAATGATTAACGTTAAGGTGATAAAGTCATTGTGTGATACTGGCTTGATTCTTGCATGTTGTCGTAGGTAAAAAAAAAGGGGGCGGATGGATGGGACTTTTTTGCTTTGTCAAGCAACCTCATGTCAAATCATTATGGCAGCATTCCAGGCAGCCATGCTTTGGGCTGCCTCACTTGTCAAGCTTTTGAATTTGAGATTTATTCTTTAATATCATTGTGAAAACGGTTCCACTAACTCGAAGCTAATGGAACCAATTAAAATGTAAAACTTGCAAACTAGACAAACCAAAACTTTGACAAAGACATTATAAAGGCAAAATAACTTATCAAAATCGCTATGTGGAAATATCGCTTACCAAAATGAAATTTATGAAATTAAAGATGCTATTATCCATCCTTTTTATTTAAGGACTGAGTGACCCATTGGTAGAATTCCAGGCAGCCCTGTTCTGGGCTACCTCAAATTTGAGATAAGATTGTATGACATGATCTCACATCTTCCTAGGTATACCCCTCGGTGCAGCTCCCACCACATTCAAAGACTCGCCCATTTGTTTTCATTACTGTATCTTTCTCTCTAACCCTGAGGTCGCTCACATCATGTAGCAAGCTACTGTATTGTAACTTCAAGGATTCCTGCCTTTGGGCAACTCCAGGTTCTCAGTGTGCTGACTGTCCTTCAGAGCAGTTATTCCATGGAGAATCCAATAATCAATCTTGGCGCGTTTTTTTCAGCACCAATTAGCCGCGAAGATCGGTGCACCACTGTACATACATATACTGTATATGCATACATTTAAAGACCGAATGCTCCACACGAACTGCGGTTCCAGGCAGTTCTGAACAGGGCTGCCTGAAGCGCCGCATTCCAGGCAGCCCTGTTCAGGGAACTGCCTCACTTGTCAGGCTTTTTCAATTCAAGATCAGATTGTATGGTCTGATTCGACAGTTTTCTTGGTTTGCCCAGTGGTGCAGCTCCCTCTACATTCATGGACTTTCATCTTTCACCCAACTTAGTTCATCCAGCCTCTCCACATGTCCAAACCATCCAAGCATCCAGCCTCTCCACATGTCCAAACCATCCAAGCCTGCTAGTTAGTATCTCATCACTTATATTCTCGATACCTAACTGTCTCCTCTGCTCTTCACTAGATGTCCTATCTTGCAGTTTGGCCCCAAACATCCACCTCACTATTCTTTTAACCATTTTATAGTATTCCTAGTATATATCCCAGCATACCTTACTATAGTCTGTTCATTCTAGGTTGGGCAGAAATCGTAACCTTTAACCTCTCATAACTCAAAAAGGACTAGAGTAATCGAGCTAACATTTCTACCAAATAGGAAGATTTGGCTAGGGAATAGGTGTGGAAATTGACAGCTCATTTGCTTTAGCCCTTTTTGAGTTGCAGAGGTTAGAGGTTACGATTTCTGCCCAACCTAGAATGAACGGACTATAGTATCTTAGATTATTACATAGATTATAGGTTTGATCCCCAAGGGGAAGAGAGAAAACCTAATATTTATGAGTGGCCCCGGAGTCATTGACGAACTGCCTTAAAGGAAGGCACCCTTTCAAACTCCATGCGTTTCGCACATTTGAAATGCCCGCGCAGGTAGCTTGATGGGGCCCGCATCATAAGTGCACACTTAATCTCTTATGGAATCGCCATAATGATCGGGTACCACTAAAGAAAAAACTTAGAAAAAATAAAAACTAATAATAATACACTAAAGTTGTCAAAAACAGCTTCCAACAATCGTGGATATTCTTCGTGTGTGCAGCCTGACGTCGGGACCCGCGCGTCATTTCGTCCTTCAATGATATATCAAGACTTCTCAAAATATCAACGAATGGGAAGGGGATGGTGGGAGGGCCGAACTCGTCAATGACTCCGGGGCCACTCATAAATATTAGGTTTTCTCTCTTCCCCTTGGGGATCAAACCTATAATTTAATAGTGGCCCCTTCGTCATTGACGAACTGCCAGAATTCTAAGACTGGAGGGGGACATTCGTACTGATGACCCTTAAAAACCCGCTCTCCGAAAGTATTCCCAACTCAAAATCCAAAGGTTTCACAGAAACACCAAGACAACTCAAATATTTATTGTATACAGTCAGGACCCCCAATTCGCGAGAATAGGGGTGACAGAAGGCATCGCGTATTGTGAATTCGTGTATTGTGGAACTAACTTTAAATGGGAATAATTAGATTGGGTGACATCTCAATTATGGCCTATTTTCGACATTTTTGGCTCTACAGTACAGTCTATATCTTATATATAAGAAGAACAATGAATAAAAATATGAAACCTTACCTTAAAATTAGTAGTAGATAGGCTAGGACTAGGACCGTAGGACTTCACGATTTTCTCCAACTTCTCCCTCCCTGACCAAATCGTACGAACAGTTTACTCTGACAAGCCTATTGCACAGTTTCCTTCTCCTTTTTTTCTTGCGATCCAACACTTCCACCTTCATTTTGTGTGTTATCTTCTTATATTGGCGTGGCATGGCGAAAAAAGTGGCAGGCACTACAAACGTTTGGTCACTCCGCACGGCTATGAGCGCTTGAGCGGGACTGTGGGAGGGAGGGAGGGTAAGCGGGAGGGAAGGCAGGCGTATGCCCGTCTTCTTCTCTTTTCGGAGCTACGCCTGGGCCTCGCGAAACGTAGACGTGCTCGCGTATCAAGCGGGAATAGCGGATTTGGCCCCTTCTTAGCTCTCGATTCGTGTATTGTGGTACCACCTCGCGTAATTAATGTTTAATTAATTAATGTTATTTTCGAGGGGTAACTCGTGTATTAGGGTTTTCGCGCATTGTGGAATCGTGTATTGGGGGTCCTGACTGTACTTACAATAACGTGTATTCTTCAATATGTAAATGCTTTTACAGATATAAAAATATGAAAGAGTAAGCAGATGTGTGCTTAAAGATACTGCTTATGTATAACCCACCTTGTTGGCGAATACCTGATTCTCAACATGACTTAGATTATAATATCACTAAGAGTGTGACGTTATTGACTCAGATTATAAGGCCCGCACAGGGTGACTGCTTAACCGAGTACACAAAATCACGACTAGCGTGAGTTACTGAACATATAATGTATGTCACTAGGCTTGTGACTCCGACTATGTACAAAATAAAGTATGTGACATTTGACACTTGTTCTTAATATTGCAACCATAACTTAGGTATGCTGTGAAAATTGCATAGGTAATAGTATTTTAGTATATATCACTCATATTACTCTTAAATAATATCAAAACATTAGCCTATGTTATCCCATCTTTCTTGACTAGAAAAATATATCTTTCTTAATTACTAGAGAAAAAGAAGATTTACAATGTAAATAGAGATCACAACCTTTGGTCTTACATATTTGCATATATATCACAAGTTTTCGGCGAAGGGGTGTTAGTGTCTTTGTAGTTACACATCAAAATCTTTGACTACCCGCTGCAGTTTCTCATCAGAATCCGCCACCAATGCTGTGTCATCAGCGAACAGCAACTGATTCCACTCCCAATCTCTACCATTCTTTCCTACTAATCCCAATCCTCTTCCCATAGTTCTCCTTTTCACCTCCCTCACCACACCATCCATAAACATATTAAACAGCCATGGTGACATTACACAACCCTGTCGCAAACCTACCTTTACCTCAAACCATTCACTCAACTCACCATTTCCTACTCTCACACATGCTCTGCTCCCTTCATAAAAACTCTTAGTTTTTTTATTTTGCAAGTTTTCCATTATAATAGATAAATATATAAGTAACTCTGGTTGAGTATCTAATGCAGGTTATTTCCACAAACAGGTGAATCTATGGCCCAGGTCAGACAAACAGAAACAGATGAATGAACCAAAGGGAAGGAGGAAGAGAAACATGTTTTAGATGTGCGTCAGGGAGGATAATACAGTATGTTGTAGCTGTGATAGATTCCATATACAGTACAGTAATTAGTTAGTTGTAGCTGAAATTCATAGAAAACAGATAACAAACAGCAGATAATATAGTTGACAACACTATTTTCAGTCACCAGTGATGAAGATACAGTACTGTATGTTGTAGCTGTGATAGATTCCATATAATAGTTAGTTGTAGCTGAAACTCATAGAAAACGGATACAACAGTAGACAACACTACAATATTTTCAGTCACCAGGGATTTTGTTTGTTTGTTTTTGTTTTGTTTTATTACCGTAGTTTAACCAGACCACTGAGCCACATGACGAGACTCACAGGGCTGGCCTGTCACCAGGGATAAAGATACAGTATGTTGTAGCAGTTATAGATCCCATACAGTTGTTAGTTGTAGCTGAAACTCATAGGAAATGGATAAAAAAAGTAGACAACACTATTTTCAGTCACCAGGGATGAAAATACAGTATATTGTAGCAGTGATAGATTCAATACAGTAGTTAGTTAGTTAGCAGTCAAAATGTATAGAAAACATAGCATAAACATAGTTAGTTAGTTATGTAGAGCAGATTAACCAGACCACTGAGCTCCATACGGAACTCTCATAGGTCTGGCAGCATAAACATAAACAAATTAAGTTGCTCATTTAGTATTGTACACCCTATGTGGTGGATTGTGTTCTTTTATTTCATAAATTTTATTTTGGTAAGCATTGTTTCCGCATAGTGATTTTGATAAGTTATTTTACCTTAATCTTGTATCGTCCCAGTTTTGGTTTGTTTAGTTTAGTTTGCAAGTTTTACATTTTAATACAGCAGATAACAAAGTAGACAACACTATTTTGATTCAACAGGGATGAAAATACAGTATGTTGTAGCAGTTATAGATCCCATACAATAGTTAGCTAGTTAGCAGCCAAGCCTCATAGAAAACAAGAAACCGATACAGTAAAATAGAGTAGGTTGTAGAATAATAGATCAGGTAATGTAGTTATTCACTCATATTTTAGATTGAAAACCATAGAAAAAATTACAGTATGTCATAGTACAGTAGTAATTAAGCAAGATAGTAAACACACAAGAGGACACGGGCCGACTGCAGGAAGACATGAATGTAGTGTTCCAGTGGACCAGGGAAAACAACATGCAATTCAATGAGGAAAAATTCCAATTAATACGGTACGGAGATAATAATGGTGTTAAAGAAATTACAAATTACTTAACAGAATCTAACCACATAATAGAACGGAAAGACAGTGTGAAAGACCTTGGGGTATTAATGTCTGAAAATGACTTCCCAAACTTGACTACTTCCTTTAACGTGACGATAGTGCGTTGTTATATGTGCGATTAGTTTGCTTGGGAAACAGATTAACTTGCTCATGTAGTAATGTACACCCTATGTGGTGGATTGTGTTCTTTTATTTAATAATTTTCATTTTAGTAAACGTTGTTTCCACATAGCGATTTTGATAATTTAATTTGACTTTATATTGTCCTTGTCCCAATTTTGGTTTGTTTAGTTTGCAAGTTTTACATTTTAATATGGGTTTCAAAGTCCAGGTCAAAGCGGCGGCTGCGAAACGTCTAACGGGTTGGATTCTGCGTACTTTTAAAACACGCGGTGAATTGCCTATGATAACGCTCTTCAAATCTCTAGTGCTACTGCGGCTTGAATACTGTAGCGTATTAACATCCCCATACAAAGCAGGTGAAATAAATGACGTAGAGAGTGTACAAAGAAATTTCACTTCGCATATAAGTTCGATAAAACATCTACACTATTGGGAGCGTTTAAGAGCACTGAATCTGTACTCACTGGAACGTAGAAGAGAACGTTACCTAATAATATACACGTGGAAAATCGCAGAGGGTTTAGTACCAAACCTACATACTCCGATAGTCATGAAATTCAGTGATAGGAGAGGCTGGGAATGCGAAATCCCCCGGATGAATAACAGGGGTGCTATGGGCTCTCTGCGAGAGGGCTGGTTATCACACAGAGGCCCACGTCTCTTCAACAAACTCCCACGGCGAGTAAGAGACATGAGGGACATCTCGTTAGACAACTTCAAGAGAGCCCTAGATGTCGAACTGCAAAAAGTGCCAGACGAGCCCATCCTCGCAAGGGAGCGAGCTGTCGCTTCAAACAGTCTACTGCACCAAATCACCACCCATAACGAGGGGCGTCGCGCTCCTTGGTGCCGCTAGAAGAGCGGCGAACACATCCAAAGGTATCCAAAGGTAAGGTAATGGATCAGATACAGTACATACATACATACAGTAATTCCTCACTTACAGTTCTTGTTACATTCCTGAAGCAATTATTTTTTGCCATTTGTATTGCAATTTTGAACTATTTTTGTCTGATTTACAACTGTCTTGAGTCAGCCAGCCCCAGCTAAAAAATAAATAAAATAAAAATAAAAAATAAATGGAGAATGTGCCTGAGTATACAGATAGATAGATAGATAGCCAACTTAATAATGAAACATAGTAACTTCAAGTAAATTTTGTTCCCTAATTAAGAACAGTGTAAGAATAAAACAACTTAAACTGAGGTGACTTTGAGTGAGGAGAGTCTGTAATAGCGTAATGGTTAGTGCGCATAATTTTTGTGTGAGTATCCTAGGTTCGAATCCTTGGAGTGCCACACGTATTCATTAGTTTCATTGATTTCATTAGCGTGTATTCTTATATTGCATAAATTTTATTTTAGTAAGCGTTGTTTCCATATAGCGATTTTGATAAGTTGTTTTGACTTTATATTGTCTTTGTCCCAGTTTTGGTTTGCTTTGTTTGCAAGTTTTACATTTTAATTAGGTTTATTTGTAAGTTAATTGGTGAGTTGGTGATAATATGAATTTTAAGACCGAGTGGTCCACACAAGTTGCGGTATCAGTCTCTCGTTCTAATGATGACGTTCCAGGCATATTCAGGGCTGCCTCACTTGTCAAGGTTTTAGTTTCGATATGAGATTGTTTGACCTGGTTCCACGTCTTTCTACCGAGCTCGAGCTTCTCATTGCCAAAGTTAATACTCTCGAGTCGGTCATTCAACACGAGCTCACCTTTGCATACTATACTGTACATACACATTTCTCAACTTTGGACTTCTTCCTCAGCAGAGGTCCTGTTATTCAACAATAGCGCAGTGGGAATATGTACATGTTTAGATTAATAGGCAGTATTCGAGAATGCATAATATATCGTAGGTTTGTGCATAAACCTTTAGCCTTGATTTAGTGTGCGGAATTTCGGTGTGAGTATCCTAGGTTCGAGTCCTTGGAGTACCACATGTATTCATTACTTTCATTGATTTTATTAGTTAGGTTTATTTGTAAATTGATTGGAGGGTTGGTGAAAACTAATATGAATTCTAGTACAGCACTTCTTCCCGTGGTGTACCCAATAATGACAGTCGCTACACAGAATTGAGTTTGCGTCCGCCCCTTTCTGTATACTGCACATAGGTATACACCAATTTTTTTTACATTCCCACACTGTAATCCTATGTGCATAACATTGGTTTTATTAACTCTTAATCCTTTACTTACCATGCCTTCTCTCCATCTTCTGAACTTGGCCTCGGCATCCTACACATTATCTGCAATTGGAACTAGGTCATCTGCGTATAGCAGTTCCCAGGGGAGCTTAACTCTGTACATTTTTCGGTAGAAAAATGTACAGAGTATGTACAGACTATGTACAGAGTATGTACAGAGTATGTACAGACTATCACCAGATAGTGCTTCCAGAACCATTACAAAAAGGAGATGGCTTAACACAGAGCCCTGGTGGACTCCAACGCGATCTGCAAACTCCTCATTCAGTACACCTTTCAGTCACTGCTGTTAGCACATAAATTATAATCAATAATTACTAGCTGCTCGTCACTGAAGAATTCACAAACTCTTAAATATATTTTAAGCATCAATTAAGTAGCCCTCAAATCATTGGCTGCAACATGGTAGTTTAGAATTAGCTTTAGCAATAGATAATGAATTACTGTATGTCAGCAGAATGGAACGTAATGAGATGAGAATGGCGAGATGGATGTGTGGGGCCAGGCTGCAGGATAGAATAACAAATGATGAGCTGAGGAGACGTTTAGGTATAAAGAGTATTAGCGAGGTGATGCGTACAAGTAGACTGGGATGATATGGACATGTGGAGAGAATGGATAAACAAAATTGGGTGAAAAGATGCAGGTCTGTGATTGTGGAGGGAGCTGCACTAATGATTGATTGATTGATTCTTTATTGAGAAAGCATAAATACATGGGAATACATAATTACACGTCTCAAAAGGGCAAAGGTGATAAAACAGTATTTTACCCTACTCATAGCTGCACTAAGGGGTGGACTGAGGAAGACCTGGGATCGGACTATATGTGCCGATCTCAAATTTAAAAACTTGACAAGTGAAGCAGCCCTTAACAGGGTTGCCTGGAACGCAGCCATTAGGACAAGAGACTGAAACTGCATGTATGTGTGGAGCACTCAGTCTTAACATTTTATGGATGTACAGTATGTGTATTGTCTACTGGAATGTGTATCAGGTCATTAGCCAGTTACACTTTCCAGCATCATCTCAAGGTGGTTGACAATATAGCCCCGGGCTGCCAGTAAGGTCGTATATCCCTGTTGTTGTTGTTGTTCCCCAAGCTGCCTGGCCGAACAGCCCCAAGGCCCCGAGCAATTCCAAGGCCACAACCGAGTGCCCCCACAGAACCCTCCCCGCCGACCACAATAAAGCCTGGGTGACCGAAGCCACTCCATGGCGGGGAGCTGAGGAGGGTGCGGAAATGCCCGGGAACCCAAAGCCCCACCCAGAGCCCTGTTCCCCTCAGCAATTATGAAGAGAATGTTGAGGGGCAAGGGAAAAATGTGATGCTTTGGCTTCCAATCTTGGTAGATTGGGAGGTCAATCCACGGAAAAGATGCCGTCACTTAAGATCTAGAAAATATATAAGTTAAAGGAATAGTCAGAGTAAGCTATGGGTATGGCAGAGATTGCTCAGCTCTCACTCTGATAGACCAGCACATCACCACATGACTAGAACCCAATCCTCTCAGCATCAGCTAGGAAAGGCCCTAGAAAGCCGCCTTTAGCGGGGGGATAGCTCCCCTATTTCAACCCCTTTCGGGGTTGGGCACCCGCCCGTATATCCCTGTTGTTGGGAACAGTGTGCAGCTCCCAACAATCTCATCTTACAGTATCTTACAGTAGACATTCTGGAAGAACATAAGAACATAAGAGGCCCTTCTAGACCTGTACATCCAGCTCTGGATTCACACCAATAGTGGTGGTTGTGGCATTGGCAGTCAATACAATTTTATCATGCATTAGTTTTGCTTTATCAATGTAAAATAGATCTTGTCTACTCGATCTCATGATCATAACTGATTGCAAAGGGATCAGTTCATCATGACCGGCATGATTGATCAGAGTAAACGTGCTGCAGATGGTATTGTTAAAATGTAAAACTTGCAAACTAAAGCTTTAACTCACCATGACCTCCCTTCTGTAACCCCCAAACAGACCCCCAAACAGACCCCCAAGCCGAGGCCCTTGTCTGATCGTAACACCGCAGCTCCTTCATCTTTGCCCCCCACCACCTCCACCTCCATCGAATCCTCCCTACAATCCACCATCTCCTACGACAAGTTTGAGGTAAGACAGAGAAGAGGCTTTTACATCCTCTAGCGTTTTGTCGTATAACATTTAACTGTCTTGATGGTGTGTAATGGTTTGAGTGTTTTAAGATTGTATGTGAGTTCGATCATACTTCATAGGATCAATGCTATAGTATGATTGCCGAGTTCCTTGTCCAAAACTCAAAATAGTTATGATCTATGTAGGTTCGTATCCTGGGTGGATCATATGCTTTCATTAATTTCATTGGGAGGTGTTTGGTATTGGGAGTGAAATTTATAAATTAGATTATTAAACAAAGTCATATATAGGTCTCCCTCAATTTATGATTGGGTTACGGTCCTGAAAATCAGATCTTAAATAGAAAAATTGTATAGCGAACCCTAAAATTTATGGCGTAAATAGGGATGCGTTCTTTGATCAGCCAAACCCCAAACACAATAATAACATCGTAAATTGGGGCATTGGATAGTGAGGGAGACCTGTATAACCAAAGTCATATACAGGTCTCCCTCACTATCCGATGCCCAAATTCATATTATTATAGGTTTTTAGGTGTTCGGGTTCGGGTTTTTGGCTGCTCCGAGAACGCATCCCCATTTACCACATTAATTATTATGTTCTATCTAACAACCAACTCTACTCCTAAAATCGATTAATGAAATATTACAAACACATGTGGCAGTCCGTGGATTCGAGCCCAGGACGCTCACACCGAAAATCAACACCTTATGAATTGCGCCACGAAGACAATTTCAGGGGTCGCTTTACAATTTTTTCTATTGAAGATCGGGTTTTCAGATACGTAACCCAATCGTAAATCAAGGGAGACCTGTAATACAGGTACTGTTAAGATGCTTCTGTTCAGGATGTGGTGTCCCGAGTTCGAATCCCGGGAGGACTGCTTTCATTAGTTTATTCAAGTGCGTTGGGGTTTGTATTTGATGATTAATGTTAAGAACGGGGTGTTACTTAATACTGTACCTGAAAGTTTGGAGAATTTGGCAAGGAAATATGTTTGTATCAATTTAAAAAACTAGTGTCATGTTTTGCATCGATATTCTTTGGTGACCCGAGGTGGGCTGGTCCCGTGTAATATCTTTGATCAAGTTCCCTAATTAAATATATGAAACTGGACAACTTAACCCTTTGAGGATCATGCCACATTTTAGCAGTTTATTTTGGTTATATGCAGAAGGTATACAGCTCAGGAAGGATCAGGGGGGCAATGCCTAGTGATTGCTCAATAGGTGGTGTTCTGAGAGTGAGGTTCCGAGTCTAGGGGGTGAGACAGTGAAGCGCATAAGGCGAAGCAGCTTCAGAGATGGGGCTGCTTCGAGCTGTGGGTGGCAGCCGGGCCCCGTGCATCCTGCGAAGGTAAGATGGCTGGGGCTGGTTGCAGCTCAAAACGCTTCACATGTCTCACTCCCTAGACTGGAACAAGACTTCACAGGCTTCACCGTTGAATGTACGGTTGAATGTACAGGCTCTCAGCCTATGTCCGAGAGGGAATAGTTGGAATATAGAAAAAACAAAATCTAAAGAGTAGAGGCTGTATCAAATAACCCTCTGTACTTCCATATACTCTTCCCAATATTAATGAAATCGTCTAACAATAGCCAGAATAAACTGTCAATACACACGTCATGGTGTAGTTGCTGAAGGAATGGTAGATGGATTAAGGATTATGTTTAGTAATGTGGATGTGTTTACCCAGGACAAGAAAAGAGAACTGATATGTAGGTTGCAGGATGAAGAGGAAAAACTTGATGTCATAGCCTTACAGGAAGTAAGACTAAAAAATGCTAGAATTGAAAGGGAACTGGTGGAGTATAGTTTGGAGGGTTTTGAGTTATATGAGAGGAATGCTATTAGAGCAGAGGTTGGAAAAGGACTGTTTATTTATTTAAGAAAAGAGCTCAAGGTTAATGAGGTGGATATGAGACAGCAGTATTGTGAGTATTGTGTATTGAAGTAAAATGTGCAAGAGGATCAATTCTAATTGCCTCTATATATAGAAGCCCAAATAATAGTAGGGAAGAGGATGATAACCTACTGAAAGCAATGGAGGAAATAGATAATAGAGAGAAAAAATATAAGATTTTGATTGGAGATTTCAATTTGCCAAGGATCAACTGGGCAAATTGTACTACTCCAGCGGGACAGTGTAGCCTGGAAAATAAGTTTATAGAGAAAGTGAGAGATTGTTTTTTAACGCAACATATTACAGAGATGACAAGATATAGAGATGGGACGCAGGGGAGTGTACAGTACTTGATTTGATTTTTAGCAATGAGGAGGATATAGTGGAACATGTCAATGTGGATAGCCCTATAGGTCGGAGTGACCGTGCCTGTATAAGCTTTAGTTGCAATATTAAAACAGAGAGGGATAATAGAAGCAATACAAAAATATACATGTTTGATAGAGCAGATTATGAGCTGCTGAGACGGTGTTTGGACATTGACTGGGGGGAATACTTGAACGGTGAAGACGCTGAAGGAATGTGGAGGAAAATTAGAGTTAAACTGGAGAATGCTGTATCCAAAAGTGTACCAGTAAGGGAATATAAGGATAAAACAAATTTGAGGAAAAGAACGAACCCAGAATTGCCAATGAAAAGAAAGCTTTGGACATTGATTAGAAGAAAGAAACGATTGTTGGAAAGACTAAAATTGTTAAAAAAGAACAGGGGGTCTAGTATAGAAACTAAAGAAGTGGATCTGGAACGCAGACAAATAAACAATAAAATAAGGTGGGAGACAAGGAGGGGGGTGAAGGAGAGGGAGAGAGAGATTGCTAGAAATGTGAAGGATAATCCAAAAATATTCTGGAAGTATATTCAGGAAAAGTTAACAAGAAGAGTAGGTATCCCAGAACTGATAGGAGACTTGGATGATGGGAATAGAGCAGAAACTGATAAGGAGAAAGCAGAGGTGCTGGGGAAATATTTTGGGGAGGTACTAACAGTGGAGTCGGTTGATGCAGTGCCTACTATTCCCATCAAACAGGCACCAGCACTAGAACTAATAGAGTTTTCCCATGCTAGAATAAGGAGGGCTATAGAAAAAATGAACAGAAGTAAGTCCCCGGGACCGGATGGGATACATCCAAGAATCATAAAGGAAGGAGGTGAGATGTTAGTAGAGCCATTAAAAATGTTATTTGAGGTATCTTTTAATACAGGACAAATCCCGACGGACTGGAGAGAGGCGAACATAACAGCTATACTTAAGAAGGGAAAGAGAAATGACCCAGGAAATTATAGACCAGTCAGTTTGACAAGTGTTGTGTGTAAACTAATGGAAATGGTAATTAGAGAAGGAATAATGGAGCATATGAAATCAAACCAACTTTTCAGTGAGAGACAGTTCGGATTCTTGCCGGGGAAGTCGACGGTACTACAGCTAATTAAGGTGGTAGATGATTGGATGCAAACTCTGGAGGATGGTGATGTAATAGACGTGGTATATTGCGATTTTATGAAGGCCTTCGATAAGGTCCCACATAAAAGGTTAATAGAGAAAGTTAGGAGCTATAGTATAGGGGAGAAATGTGTGAAAGGGATAGAAGCCTTCCTGAAAGATCGGAGACAGAGGGTACTGGTGAATGGAATAGGCTCGGGGTGGAGGGAAATTACAAGTGGGGTACCTCAGGGATCTGTGTTGGTACCACTACTGTTCGTTATATTTATCAACGACTTACCTGAAGTTATAACCAATGGAAGTGAGATATACCTGTATGCGGATGACACTAAGTTGTATAGAAGAGTGAGGAGTAAGGAAGATGTGGGTTTGCTTCAAGGAGATGTGGAGGGCATGAAGGGATCGTCTGAACAATGGTTAATGCCTTTTCATCCAAAAAAATGCAAGTACATGCGGATTGGGACTAGCAAGATAGACAAGGTAGGATACAGCATGTATGAAGCGATGGAGGAAGTGAATGCAGAAAAGGATATAGGAATAGTGATAGACAATAAGTTAAATTTCTCAGAACATTTAGCGGAAAAGATAAACAAAGCCAATAGAATTGTAGGGCTGATAAGGAGGACATTTGTGTCACTTGACGAAGAAATATTCAGGAATCTCTGTATAGCGCTGGTTAGGCCGCACCTGGAATATGCAAACCAGGTGTGGGCTCCATATATGGTAAAGGATATAGAAGCAGTGGAGAAAGTGCAGAGGAGAGCTAACAAGCTAGTACCAACGTTTAAGAACGCGGGCTATGAGCAGAGGTTGAGGACACTGGGACTTCCGACACTGGCATATAGGAGAAAGAGAGGAGATATGATAGAGACTTTTAAGATAGTGTCAGGAAAGTATGATGAGGATGTGTGTGAAGTATCTTCTTGATGCGGGAGGGAACAAGAACGAGAGGACACTCTAAGAAAATTTACAAAGAAAGAAATAGGCTTGAAAAGGCAAAGAACTCATTTTGTGATAGAGTGGTAAATGAGTGGAACGCGCTGCCCCAGTATGTAGTCGATTCCGAATCAATAAGGAAGTTTGAAAGTAATCTTGATAAAGCATGGGGAAGACAAGATTTGAAGTTTGATTATAAATAAAAAATACAGAATAGTAAAAAATGTTGCGTCTGCTGCCGCCGCCGCCAACACAGTGAACGACCGCAGTAGTGCAAGTACTGGCACTGAGCTGGATACACAGGCCTAGTTTGCCTTTTTCCAGAGGATCTACTGTAAGAAACTAAGTAAGTCATGATCCTCAAGGGGTTAACTAAAATGCATGCTGAACACAGCAAACAAAACAATAAAGTCTCAACACAAAAACATAAGAAGACAGAATCACAATATTGTACATGAAAAATTAAAATTGGTTAAGCACAATTTTTTTTGTTTTTAAACAAATACTGTAAATAAAACTAAACCTGATCCTTAAACATGTGGACCTCATTCCAGGTCATTCCTAATCTACCCACTCACATTCATCCATATACTGTACAGTACTGTACTTATAAAATAATTATATAGATTATACCCTGTTCCAAGTAAGTACGCCAAAACTCTTGAACATTAAGCTCTATAACTCGCAAACTACTAGAGTAATCAACCATTTGGGAAGGGTCAACCCTGGCTGACTCTTTCCAAAAGGTAGAAATATTAGCTCGACTTCTCTAGTAGTTTTTGAGTTGTAGAGTTTGGTGTAAAGATGTTTGGACTTTTGTTTAATATTCTTTTGTTAAATCAAAGTATTTATTTATTTACTTACATAAACGAATAGAGGAAGGAAAGACAAATTTAATTAAATACAAATGATTAGATTGATATCCAGTTTTCAATATACAGTATGGATATTATTCGTGGTCATGTACTGAACCTTTAACTGTCTTGATGGTTTAATGGTTAGGGCATTTAAGTTTTATATGTGGTGTCCTGAATTCGAATTCCGGGATATCGCATGCTTTCATTAATTTCATTTGGGGGTGATTGGTGTTAAGGGGAGGCAGTCGTTTTTTCAAGTCCTCTTCCTCGCTCATGTTTAGCCGTATTAGTTATGAGATTTCAAGACATTCGCCCCATTAGTTTGGCGATTTTCACACCTTTTGCCCCATTTCTTTGCTAGTATTAAGACCTTTCATGCCATTTAGGTGTAGATTTTTTCTGGCTTTTCGCGAGCCTGTATTTGAAGAGGAATCGGCCTTCGGCCGGGACAATTTTCTACCGAAAAATGTACAAATTTATATCGAAGGGGGGTCTTGTGGGTGTTTTTAAGCTTTGATAGAGATTTAGAGAGCAAACTAAACCCCCTCCATAAACCATTGAGCCGAACCAGTAAATTATACTGCACAATAACGTCTGAGCTCCCTTTAGATTGAAAATTAATGAAGAGTGTGCAATAATGTTCTGCAGTATTTTTGTTTTATCCAGGAATGTCTCTAAATGTTAATACCAATAAGTGAAATCCTATTACATACATATACTTGTACAGTTACCCACATATGTTGTGTTCTTCTCTGTGATCTTATAAAGGAAATCAAGCAACAACAGATTTAGTGATTCCCTCTAGGCTGCTTGTCCTCCAAAATTCTGAGGATCAAGTGTCCAAACAGTGGTTTAGAGTATGTAAGGGAAAAAATTGGAAAGGGAACTACTGCCCTGGAGCTAATGTCCATGGCAGGATTAGGATGTTAGTAGGGGACAGGTGGGTTATACATGGAAGTAACGGTATCATGCGCATGTTTGAATTACAAGTGCAGCTTCTTATGCAGTGGTTAACTCATCTGATTAGTCAACTGGCATTGCAAAGAAACCACACTCGCAATTCATGCATGCTTTTTTCCTTTCATACATAAGATCACAACGAGGAACATAACTTATGTCTGCAACTGTACATATATAGTTGTACGTAATAAGTGCAATTCTAATACCTGTACATACTTATATTTGCACTAAATGATATTATAACTTTATTAATTATTTTTGTAAGGTTTTTAAAGCAAATCTTGCATATGTTTATGTATTTTCTTTTCTTGTGTTTCTGTCTTGAAGTTAATTCACATGATTGCTTTTTCCAGCACATATTGATCAAAGTATTCTGGCACTATTATGTCATAATTTTTCACAGCTAATGGCTATGGTCTATTTTATATTTTAACAGTTAGAAGAAAATGGTATATTTTTTATTTTAACACTTAGAAGATTATGATGTATTGTGACAATGCCGTGCCACTATTGTTGTGCCAGAGGTCGTAGCGCGGTTGGTAGAGCACTCGCCTACAAACTGTGAGGTCAAGGATTTGAGTCTCAGGCCAGCCAGTGTGTGTTATTGGCAGACGACAGTGCTTTTGGTGGACGGTGTGGTCTAGTAATCTGTAGCCTTGGCCTTGCTCGGGACCTACCTACCTAAGTTTGTGTTTGCCATTCATCTAGTGGCACTGAGGAGTGCGCCGCCCCTTGTTCTGGGTGGTGATTTGGTGCAGCAGACTGTTCGAAGGGGCAGCACGCTCTTCTGCGAAGATAGGCTCGTCTGGCACTTTTTGAAGTTCGACATCGAGGGCTCTCAAGGACCTTGGGGTTGCTCGGCCAGACAGCCTGGGGAACAGCAACAACAACAACAACAAGAACGGTCCACTGGAGTCCCTGAAACATCAGGGCACCCACCCTAGCCCCGCTCTTGCGCAGGAGGTGCTATGAATTTTGTTTAGAAGGTACCCAGGGTGTCAAACAAAAGCCAAATTCTTTCTTTTTAGTCTTAATTATTGTATATGCAAAGATCAAATTATGGTTAATAGTTCAAATGATATCTTTGGAAGTGGTAAAATGGCCAAATCAATGCTATTAATTTCATGTCAATTTTCTTGTATTCCTTCTCATAATGTCTGGAAGAGATATAGTGGTAAAAAACAATGCTACTTCAGGTAAATTTTCTTGTATTCCTTCTAATATTGTCCTTGGAAGTGAAATAATAGCCAAAACAAGGCTAGTTAGTTTTAATTTTCTTGTATTCCTTCTCGTATTCATTCAAGTCTTCAAACAAAATTGTTCGAGTTTGACACCCCAAACGCAGGCTTACCAAATCAGGTTCCAAATCAGGTTCACTAGATAGTAAATAAATGCCAAAAATTGTTAGAATAATGCCACAATCTCTATAATATCACTCGTAAATGCCGAAAATCTACAGAATATCGCTAGAATTCATGTCGCTAGATGAAAAAATGGCACGAAAATCGTTAGAATAATGCCATAATCTCTACAATATCACTCGTAAATGGCTCAAATCTACCGAATATCGCTAGAATTCATGTGACCCTGGTCTCTGGGTCTTCTGAATGACCTAGATGTGTGTAAATTTGTATTTTGTGTTGTGTGTTCATTGTTTTCTGTTGTTTTGTCCCTATTCGGGCTCTGTCTTGAGTCTGCCACCCCCCAATAAAAAAAAAAAAAAAAAAAAAAAGTAGGAAAAGTGGGGATTGGGCCTGAGTACAGTATATAGATATATGAAAAAATGGCCTCCAACTAAATACCTCTATATCTAGTGGGAAAGTAGCTAAATTGGCAACACTGCCCCCTAAGCTACGATGCCCGAGTTGCCAACATAGAGATGCTTGGAAAGGCTCTTGTGTGAATTTAACCTTAATCCCTTCAGTGCGATGATGTCACCTTTGATTCTGGCAAACATTAGATGATTTTATGCAGTTTAAGAAGTACCTATGTTATTCAGCACGATGATGTAATTATAATCTTATTCTGGTTACCATTAGATGATTTTCTTTAGCTTATAATATACCTCAGGACTCAAAGGGGTAAATGCGATCACAATAAATCCTCTGAATAACATAGGTCCTGTAATACTCCAAGGGGTAAATATGATCGCAATAAACCCTCTGAATAACATAGGTCCTTAAAACCTCCAAGCAATAAACCCTCTGAAGCTGCATAAAATGGTCAAATTGCAGCCAGACTCAAAGGTAAAAAGGCATCATATTGCGGAAGGGGTTAATTTTATATGTACAGTCAAAAGGCATAGTTTCTTCCCACCTGTAATGTGTATTCAAGCTAACCTTTATGCCATAAATATGGTTCAGGAGCAATTTATAGCGAGGCCTTCCCGAGGGTTAAGTGCCCCAGTAATTACTCCTTCCATTCGTCTATACATTAGGCTACCATAGCACAGTTGGAATGTATGTACATGCTCAGATTAATATGCAGGATTCGAAACTGCATAATAAATTGTAGGCTTGTACGTAATTCTTTAACTGTCTTGATAGCGTAATGCATAAATGCTCGGAATTTTGGTGTGAGCATTCTAGGTTCGAGTCCTTGGAGTGCCACATGTATTCGTTGATTTCATTAATTGAGTTTAGAAGTGCGGTAAAGTTGGTTGGTGAAAAAATATGATTCAACTGTACAGGTCTCCCTCACTATCCAATGTCCCGCTTTATGATATTATTACAGGTTTTTAGGTGTTTGGGTTTGGGTTTTGGCTGGTCCCAGAACGCATCCCCATTTGCCTCATTAAATTTAGGGTTTGCTATATGATTTATCTATTTAAGATCGGATTTTCAGGAACGTAACCCAATCATATGTCGAGGGAGACCTGTACACACTTTTATATATGTAAATAACATGCTCAACATCTCTAGCTTCTGTCTCTTGGGGGTGTTTGGTCTGTCAAGCAGCTTACATACACAGAATGGTTTTATCACACTGTCAATAAACTTTTTCTTATACCCGGTACTTGGCTCCTGTCTCTTCCTCATCAATGGATCGACCACTCGCGAGTTTCAAGCTATAAGGAAGTTGAAGCTGTAAACATTGCTATCAAACAAATGTAATAATAATGTAGGTTTCTGATGGATAAAAAGTATGTTTAATCGCGAGCCGTGGCATATAATAGTTAGTAGAGTGTCGGCTGCTGATCAAAGGGTCGGTGGATCGAGCCCGCACTGTCAAAATTTTATTGGTAGATGTCAAGCCCGGGCAACTTGACCTAGCGATTTGTGACAAACGTCTAATGTTCTAATGTTCATGGCCACCCCTTCTCGGGAATTACGGGGTCTGGCAAATGTTTTTTTTTTTTTTTATTAACTACAGCCCTACTTTAGCTGGTAATTCTTGAAAATATTGATGTTTGCAGCTCCAACTTCCTTATAGCCTGAAACTCGCAAATGGTCAATTGACCACTTGCGAGTTTCAGGCTATAAGGAAGTTGGAACTGTAAACATCGATATTTAGCAGAAATACTAACATTATATGAGTTTGTGTTGGATAGAAAGTTTGCAGAATATGACTTCATGTATTTAAATATACACTACAACCGTATTTTAGCCGGTATTATTGCTAAAATGTTATGTCTACAGCTATAACTTCCTTTTTAGCCCGGAGCTCGCAAGTGGTCAATTGGGTGTTTGTGCTTTTATTTGTATAATAGGAAGTAATGAACCTGGTACAAATGCTGTGAAACACTAGCTGTATTATAATAGAATATTGAGATAGTTAATTATCTTTCTCTCATCTGTCGACTGAAATTCATTCAAGCTGTGTATCAAATTTGGACTCTTAAGGGGAGTCTGGCCGTTTGTTCTATCTATCTATCTATCTATCTATCTATTGCCTGACGCTGTGATCCCCGAAGGGGTGGCCACGAACGAACCGCCCCCATGCACCTCTGTCCCCAGTCAGTCGACGCCCCTCCCCCCAACCAGCACCGCCTTCGTTCATGTACTTCCTCACTCCATCCTTCCACCTCTCATTCAGTCCACCTCTCCCTCTCTGTCCCTCCACCTCGCTCTCGTACACCCTCTTAATCATTCTCTCGCTTTCCTTATGTTCCAATGGCCGAACCATCTCAAGTTGCTCCTTTTCACACTTTCCAGCACATCTACCTCCACACCACACCTCCTTCTTACTTCCTCATTAGTCTGTCTATCCCTCCATGTAACTCCGCACGCACTTCTTAAGTAATTCATTTCCACTGCTCTCACTCTTGGTCTGAGTCTCTCAACCAACGTCCATGCTTCGCTTCCGTAAGTCAGTGTCGGGATTACCACACTGTCATGCAAGGACTTCTTCACTTCCATACTGACCACCCTATTTCTTGTTACTGCTTTCAGCGTTCCTACAACCCTCTTCCCCTGTTTTACCCTCTCCCGCACTTCTTCATCCATAGTCCCGTCTTTACTCAACACACTGCCCATATACTTAAAAGAGTTGACGATCTCCATAGCCTGACCGTTCAGCTACACCTCACACTCTGTGATTTCACCCCTTTCGAAGACCATAACCTTGCTCTTCCCCACATTTACCTTCAAATTCCGTTTTTCGCACACTGTACTGTTCCAAACTCATTTACCAGACCCTGCAACTCCCATTCATTATCACTCATCAGAACTGTATCATTCGCAAACAGCAGTATAGGTAGCTTCCACTCAATTCCCTCCCTTTTCAGCGATACACCAACATCCACTGCTCTTGATAGTATTTCTTTCATGACTCCATCCATATATACAGTAAACAACCACGGGGACATCACACACCCCTGTTTCAAACCAACATTCAGGTCAAAGAACTCGCTCTGCTCACTCTCCACACGTACTGCCGCCTTTGCACCCTCATACATGCTCTTCACTGCTTTCAGCAACTTGCCATCTACTCCGTATATTCTAAGTACTTTCCACAAACCTTTTCTATCCACTCTGTCATAGGCCTTCTCCAAGTCCATAAAGGCAACATACACCTTTTGTTTCTTCTCCAGATATTTCTCCACAACACAATTCAGGGTAAAAATCTGATCTACACATCCTCTTCCCTTCCTAAAACCTCCCAGCTCGTCGCCTATCCATTTCTCCGTTCTCACTCTCACTCTCTCAATCACTACCCTACTGTATACCTTCCTTACTACGCTTAGAAGACATATTCCTCGGTGGTTACCACACACTCCTCTTTCCCCTTTGCCCTTATATAGGGGGACTATTATGCCAGTCTTCCAGTCATCGGGTGCATTCCCCTTCTCCCATGCTATTTTGCACATTTTCCATACCCATTCGATCACTATCTCACCACCATACCTCAACATTTCCCCCACACACTCCATCTGTTCCTGGTGCTTTCCCCAACTTCACTCTTTTCATGGCTTCCCACACTTCTGACCTCCTGATCCCCACCTCCTCCTCCACTACTTCTCTTCTTCTCCCTCCCATACCATATCCAGCTATGCTTGCTGGCTCTTCATTCCTTACATTTAGCAACTCATTGAAGTACTCCCTCCATCTTTCGACTCTCTCTTGCTTCTCGGCTAGCATTCTCCCATTCTTATCTTTCACACCCTTACTGTTTCCCTTGCTACCTTCCCTAACTTTCTTGACTTCTTTCCAGAACAGTTTCTTACTCTCCCTCCATTTTACACTCAGATTCCTTCCAAATTCCTCATCTACTCTTTTCTTACTTTCCTTCACTACTCTCTTCACCACCCTCTTACTCTGTACCTCGCTCGTTTCTGTCTCTCGAAATCTTAATTCCCTCTACTACCCAACCACTCTCTATATGCTTTCTTCTTTTCTTCCACAGCTATTCTTACCTCTTCTGTCCACCATGCTGTACCTTTCACTCCCCTCCCTCTTCTCCTCACTCCACACACCTCACATGCTGCACAGATCTCATCCTTAAACACCTTGCTCATCTCCTCCACTTCCTCCATAACTTCCAGGTCGAACCCACCTAGTCGTCTTTCCACTGCTCTCCTGTACTCCTCCCTGACTTCCTCCTCCTGCAACCTCTCCACCCTCCTCACCATTCCACCCTCCTCTTGCCTCCCTCCAGCTCTCCTCACCCACTTCTTTTGTATCCTAACCTTAGCTACTATTACATAATGATCAGACAGACCCCCTCCAATACCCCTATACACCCTAGCATCCATCACAGATTTCTTCATTCGTTCATCCACACATACATAATCAATCAATGACATTCGTTCCACCACTGTTTTATCCTTCATCGTCAACATCCATTTCCACGTGTACCTGTGGATCATTCTGTGCCGGAAGAAGGTGTTGGCTATCCACAGCCTCCTCCCCACACTTACGTCCACAAGTGCACTACCATTCCTATTCACCTCTGATGGTACCCCCCACCCTCCCACCACTCCCTCAACTTTCCTATCACCCACCTTACCATTCATATCCCCAATCAGAAATAGTCTTTCGCTCTTGTCAAACTTCTCCAGGCACACCTCCACATTCATCCAGAACTCCTCTTTCGCCGTTTGTTTGGTCTATTAATTTATTTATTCATATATTTTTTTAGTTTCCTCCCTAGACCTCCATCAAGCTTAGAAAAACATCCCCTAGACCCCCTTCAAGATTTATTTGTACATTTTTCGGTAGAAAAATGTTTCGGCCAAAGGCCGATTCCTCTTAAAATTGCAGGCTCGCTGTTGCTCGCCAGGAAATAATCGACACCTAAATGGCACGAAAGGTCTTAAAATTGATAACGAAATGGGGCGAAAGGTGTTAAAATTGCCAAACTAATGGGCCGAACGTCTAATAATCTCAAAACTAGTGGGGCTAAACATTAGGGAGAAGGGGGTCCAGAAAAATGGTCTGCCTTCCCTTTAAACATACCTTGAATTTGGCTGTCACCCTTTCAATTTGGGGTGGACACTAGTTACAGGCACCTTTGCCTTCTGTCTCATACACATAGAAAGAAATATACAAAAATATGGTCCTCTACTTCCCACGAGACCATTACATAAGTGTTAAATTGTAAACTCTAATTTCTATTTATAAATCTGTTAGAGCCTTAAATTTTAAATGACTAGTTCACCTGACTTGTACCAAGTTTATTAGTCTCGATCTGTATTGTGTGTGACGGGTGTACGGTACTGTACTGTATTATAGTAACATAGCATATCACCAGGTTTACACATCATGGTAAAATGAACGCCACAAAGTTGACAGAATGAATGAAAACACCATTTGAGGAGGAGCCCTTTAATAAAAACTATCTGTGAAACGTCAGTAAATTGCTCCTCCTCTAATGAGGAAAGAGGATCTGTGTCACAAAATCAAATTAGTACAGCACTTTACATTAAAATCCTACCGTACATTTCACTGCACATGTCCCATTCCTTCTTTGAGATAATATTTATGTAAGTAAACATGGAATAATTGAATTTAGAGTTTAGTATCTTATTCACCAGTTGCATAAGAAGGTGAATTAACTTCTACATAGCAAGGGACTCCTAATTCAATAATACTATTTTGACTTTCATAAATCAAATATCAAAGAGGAACGGAACTTGTACAGGGAACCGTACATGTCTTAAGAGGCGACTAAAAGGAACGGGTGGACAGGCTTTAGTTTGGCCTTGTCAGGCAACTAGTCTAAGGAAAGAAAAAACAAAATAATCTTGGTTTATTGAATGTTGATTTTCACATGTCATCAGGCCAAAAAGAATGCCTTTTGCCTTCTGCCTCAGGGCAACTCCAGGGTCTCAGTACAATGACTGTTCTATGGGGTAGTGATCCAACACCTTGGATAACTACCGGTATCTATCTATATACTCTGGCACATACCCCAGGTTTCTTTGCTTTTTTTCTTCTAGCTGGGTGTGGCCGACTCGAGACAGTGGCCGAACAGGGACAACACAACACAACAACAGAAATATATAAATAAATAAATAAACACAAAATACAAAACAGAAATTCACACATCTACTGTACAGTACATACATAAATTTAAAGACCGAGTGCTCTACACGAAATGCGGTTTCAGTCTTACGCCATAATGGTGGCGCTCCAGGCAGTTTTAGCCTCCCTTTAAAATGTAAAACTTGCATAACAAAAACTGGGCCGAGACAATATAAAGGCAAAAGAACTTATCAAAATCGCTATGTGGAAATAACGCTTTAGCTGAAACACATCATAAGACCTTACAGACTATTCAAAATAAAGCCCTGAAAATCATCACAGGATGCACAGCTACTACACCCACAGATCACCTACATCAAGAAACCAAAGTCCTCAAAGTCAAAGATCATCTAGACATGAGAGGCACTCAATTCCTGGCAGCAGCCTCCACGAATCAACACCACCCACTACACTACATGGCAACACACCCACAGACCAAGAAATATCAAAACAACACCCAGCACACGCTATCACACACAAATACTGTCTTCTCTCCCTCCCTGCCCACCCCAAACCAACTTCCAGAAGCACATCCATACTCATATCACTCGCTGTTCCATCCACTCACTCATAGACAACACGCAGCTGCAAGCACAACATCCCGAAATCCATCCTTCTGAATCCTCCCTTCCTCGCGAGGACAGAGTCCACCTGGCCATGCTGAGATGCGGACACCGTCCAGCTCTTCTGAGCTATCAGAAGAGACTGGATGACTCCGTCGTCGACACCTGCCCGGGTTGTAACACAGCACCCCATACCATTAAACATATCATAGAAGACTGCATTTCACACAACCACTTACGCCAACAACACAATTTACACTCTTCGAGAGCTCTGTGGGAAAGCCCGACCGTGGCCATGGCCTTCCTTAAGGACTCGGGCTGTTCGGCCAGGCAGCTTATGGAACAACAACAACAACGCTTTAGCAAAATCAAATGTTGAAATAAAAGAACCTGTCAGGTTTTTTTGTTCAAGATCAGTGCATATAGTCTGAGCCCACGTCTTTCTTGGTCTGGCAATTGGTGCAGCTCCCTCCACATTCACGGACTTGCATATTTTCACCCAGTTTAGTTCATCCATCCTCTCCACATGGGGTTGTTGTTGTTGTAGTAGTAGCCCCACGATGCCCATTATGGGAATCACGCGGCATCCAGGTAGTCTCAGGAGCCGCTCCTCCCTGGGCGGAGGTAAGGGTACTGGTCTCCCTCGATTTACGATTGGGTTACATTCCTGAAAACCCGATCTTAAATAGAAAAATCGTATAGCAAATCCTGAAATTAATGGGGTGATTGGGGATACGTTCTGGGACCAGCCAAAACCCAAACACCTAAACACCTATAATAATATCATATATCGGGGCATCAGATAGTGAGGGAGACGTGTATAGTGAGATTCGTTTGTGAGGAGGCAGCAGGGGAGGAAGTCGGTTTCCTATATCCACAGCTCTCCCAGCAGTGCCACCATGAGCTATGCTAACATGGATGTAGGCAATTATCCATATATCAGAATATTGTATGTACAGTATGTATATACAGTACTCAGGTACATACCCCATAGCTAGGGGTGGCCGACTCGAGACAAGAGCCCGAACAGGGACAACATAACACAACATAAAATAACAAATTACAAAATCACACACATAATAATAATAATAATAATAATAGTTCTTAAAGCTAGCGCATGCTAAGCTAGCTAAGGATAGCTCAATAAGGCCGATTAGGCGTATTTCCATTGGGGTCCTGTACTACTACCCCATCCCTTTGCTCATGAGGGATGGTAACGACTCAGTGCTTGTGAAAAATCTTTAATGCGCCGAGCGTGGGCGCGAACCCGGGCCTTCTGGGTGGAAGTCCGAGACGCTAGTCACTACACCAAGCGAGCCGAACAGTAGGTCGCCCAGAAAAAGACCCAGTGACCTAGGCCCATTTGAGGTGTCCAGCAAAAGACTCCCAGGTCCCAGACCTCCCGGAGACGTTTCGGTCTCAGTAGGCAGACACGCAGCGGAACTATACCACAGTGCCTGCCCACCTCACATCCAGGCATGACCCTTCATATACACCGGCTCCCCGGGCCAGGCGCCTGACGAACTATTATCTAGTCCAACTGGCGCCTGACCCCCTCTCCCAACGAAATGAAATGATATGAAATGTTTATTTACATTTATATATACTGTACTGTATTTAATTTTGTTTATGGGTGTTTGAACCACACTGATGATGCAGCCTCAATATAATGCTTGTCTTTTTACTGTGTTCGTCCAAGTTTTGGTTTGTTTATTTTGCAAGTTTTACATTATAATTAACCCACTGAACCCCAGCTAGTTAATAATAAATGTACCACCCAGGACTGGCAGGTTGTGAAAAAAAAAAATCTCCAGAAAACACCAGGAATGGATTAGAAATGAAGGAAAACCCACAAAAAAACGATCCCCTAGGTCATTAAGGGGTCCTACGGTGCGCCCGAAAGTCGGAATTAACATGGGGAAATGGGTAGGCAAAAACAGGCAAAAACAGGTTTTTGCGCGCTCACGCGCACGCGGTTGGACTTTGAGAGTTTTCAACCATCGGCATTGTTGCGTGAGATACTTACACAGTTCCCATACAAATCTGAGCCCTCTAGGTACCATAGGACCGGAGTAATTAACCAGGACGCACCTTATGCGTCCCTGGGGTTTAGCGTTACAAACATTTTGGACGCAAACAGTGTGTCGCTGGGGCTCAGTGGGTTAAACTAAAACTTGCAAAAGAATAAAACCAAAACAGGAACTGCACAATTTAACGACTAAAGAACCTATCAAAATCACTATGTGAAAATAACGCTTTGAAGATTTACCAAAATACAGTATTGTTATGAGAAAACCACAAAACCAAAGCAGAAGACATACAGGTCTGTATGTTATTGTTGAGTGGTACTTGAAAAGTAGACAGAATGGATAAAAAACACCATCTGAGGAAGAGCACTTTATTGACAACGTTTCGCAGGAAGCTATCTGCGAAACGTTGTCAATAAAGTGCTCTTCCTCAGATGGTGTTTTTTATCCATTCTGTATGTTATTGTCGCGATCTGTGGCATAGTTAGTAGAGCGTCAGCTGCTGATCAAAGGGTTGGCGGATCTAGCCTGCACTGTCAAAATGTTATTGGTAGATGTCAAGCCCGGGCAACTTGACCTAACGATTCGTGATAAACGCCTAATGTTCATGGCCACCCTTCTCGGGAATTACGACATCTGGCAAAAAAAAAAAAAAAAAAAAAGGTCTGTTCACTATACAGTATGTAGACCAGAAATCTTAACTAACCTCTTGTAACTCAAGAGGGGATAGAGTAAATGGGCTGTAATTTTCCACACCCATTAACTGCTGTTTGCGGATGATACAGTTCTGATGAGTGATAATGAATGGGAGTTGCAGGGTCTGGTAAATGAGTTTGGAACAGTGTGCGAAAAAAGGAATTTGAAGGTAAATGCGGGGAAGAGCAAGGTTATGGTCTTCGAAAAGGGTGAAGTCACAAAGTGTGAAGTGAAGCTGAACGGTCAGGCTACGGAGATCGTCAATTCCTTTAAGTATCTGGGCAGTGTGTTGAGTAAAGATGGGACTATGGATGAAGAAGTGTGGGAGAGGGTACAACAGGGGAAGAGGGTTGTAGGAACGCTGAAAGCAGTAACAAGAAATAGGGTGGTCAGTATGGAAGTGAAGAAGTCCTTGCATGACAGTGTGGTAATCCCGACACTGACTTACGGAAGCGAAGCATTGACGTTGGTTGAGAGACTCAGACCAAGAGTGAGAGCAGTGGAAATGAATTACTTAAGAAGTGCGTGTGGAGTTACATGGAGGGATAGACAGACTAATGAGGAAGTAAGAAGGAGGTGTGGTGTGGAGGTAGATGTGCTGGAAAGTGTGAAAAGGAACAACTTGAGATGGTTCGGCCATATGGAACGTATGGAAAGCGAGAGAATGACTAAGAGGGTGTATGAGAGCGAGGTGGAGGGACAGAGAGGGAGAGGTAGACCGATAGAGAGGTGGAAGGGTGGTGTGAGGAAGTATATGAACGAAGGCGGTGCTGGTTGGGGGGAGGGGCGTCGACTGACTGGGGACAGAGGTGCATGGGGGCGGTTCGTTCGTGGCCACCCCTTCGGGGATCACGGCGTCAGGTAATAGATAGATGGATAGATTAACTGGTTGATTCTTTGCAAATGGTAGAAATAACAGTTTAACCCCTTCAGCACAATGACGTTTTTTTCATCATGTTCTGATTACCATTAGACATAAGAACATAATAACATAAGAAAATGGGAGTCTGCAGAAACCTAATTGGCCCACACAAGGCTGGCCATGTTTTGCTAGTGGTGAGGGCCCTGGACCCCCTGTGGGTACCCTGCTTGGTGAGGGCCCTGGACCCTACCCTGTTTGGTGCTGATGTTGTCACAGTACTCACAGGGCCTGGCTGAGGGGTATAGGCTGGGCAATTTTCCATGTCGCTTATGTCCTGTTGAGACTATAGCCAGTATCACACGAGTGCTTTTCCCCTCAACACTGGTCTGACAGCTTATGAGGTCAACATTTAAAATATTTCGGTCATCTAAATTCATATCACCAACCCACCAATTAACTTACAAATAAACCTAATTTATGAAATCAATAAAACTAATGAATACATGTGGTAATCCACTTCATTTATCACCAGTCTAGTTTCTGATATCAGTGCAAAATATTCCACAAATAGTGCCAGAAAATGGTTGACCATTGAATGTTGACGATAAAAGCATGGTGTAATGGTTCGAGTGTTTAAAATCTGTATGTGGTAACCCAAGTTCGAATCCCAGGTGGATCATATGCTTTCATTAAATTCATTGGGAGGTATTTTGTGTGTTGGGAGTGAAAATAACAAATTAGATTATACTGGACTAAGACAGGTATGCACTATTGACTTTCAGGATAAACTGAGGAGCAGCTCTGAATGTCTGAACAGCACCACACTAGACCAAGCAGCCCCAGATGTCAGACACCCCATGTTCTAGCTACCCCCACCCTCCCCAAACTATCACCCCCCATATCACTGATTTGAAGTGTACTCAGAGGTGTGTGTCTTCGTCTTTGTTTTCTCTATGTCTTAACCCTTTCACTGCGGACACACTGTACAGGCATTCCTCACTTAACCCATACAGTACCGGTGACAGCCATTTCATTATATTCTGGCAACTATAAGACAATTTTATTCAGCTCAGGAAGGACGTCTACCACTAAAAAGGCTACAGACTATCTCAATTCATCCTTTAAGCTATCATATATCCTTTCTAAGCTTCATATAATTGTCTAAACTCAGCTGAAATAAAAACTAAAAGACGTCGCCGGTACTGAAAGAGTCGCTTCATTTTAAGTTGTTTCATTTTTTCGCTCTTCATTAATCAGTTAAATAAATTCACCCAAAGTTGTTATGATTCATTATTAAGTTGTAAATCTGACAATAATCTTCCATAGTCACAAGAAATCATAGCTTCATTTCAAGTTGTTTAATTTAAAGTCTGATTTTCAGGAATGTAACTACAACTTTAAGTGAAGAGTTACTCTATAGAAATCAGATACATGCCCTTAACCCCTTCAGCACAATTGACATTCAGTAATTTTCATCATATTTTGGTTACCATTAGACGATTTTCTTCTGCTTATGATCCACCGCTAGGACTAAGGGGTTAAATGCGATCTCAATAAACCCTCTGAATAATGGAGGTCCTTCTTAAACTGCATGAAATCGTCTAATTTTAGCCAGAAAAAGGGTAAAAATATGTCCTCGTGCTGAATGCTTAATGCTTCCTAAAATGTGCTTTCTTGCATGACTGCTTAAATTGCTTTGGCTTGAATTGTATGATCTGCATGTTATGGTTTAGTATTTATTGTATGTACAGTTGCAATCATTAATTCTTATACCCTTTGGAGCCTTGAATTGATTAAACAAACCTCCAAAATCCAAATATCAGGTGAATAATTGATATGGAGACTCAATTCAATCCAAGAAAGCTTCAAATCTGTATGTATTAGCATTAACTCTTTCACGCTTTTTATGACACAGAGGTTGCCAGATTAGCAATAAGAAATAGAGTTCTCTCACTCTTATAATTACCTCTCCAAACTGAGTTTTCTGCCCACAGCTAAATCAAAGACAACTGCAGAGGTTGAAGTAACTCAACTAAAGGTTTCTAAATACCCCTGATGGTAACAAAGGCTTTAAAGTATCCCTAATAGGCTCAATATCGTGTCATAAGCTTGAAAGGGTTAATGACCGAGACTCTTCATCTGCCAACAAAGATAACTGTTAGAAATAGTGCTATAGGTAGTACCAACGAACTTGACAATAATCTTGATCCTTGAGCTCTCTGTAACTCAAAAGGGCCTGGAGCAAATTGGCTGTAAATATCCACACCTGACTCTTCGCAAATGATAGAAACGTCAGCCCGATTGCTTTCATTCATTTCGAGTTATAAGAAGTTAAGGGGCCAAGATTATTGTCAAGTTCGCTGGCACTACCTATAGTTATAGTATTAATGCTATATGCTTTCATTAGTTTATTCAAGTACATTGGGGTTTGTAATTGATGATTAATGTTAAGAACGGGGTGTTACTTATTTAAGAAAACATAATGACATACATACAGTACATACATACATGCATACATACATACATACATGCATACATACATACATACATGTCATATTTTAAGACGTAGTGCTCCACACATACATGCAGTTTCAGTCTCTTTTCCTAATGACATGACATCCATTACAGCCTTAAAACTATCCCACTGGAAACAAAAAACCTGTGTTTGAGTTTTTTAATGTTTTAATTTAGATTTGTTTTTCTGTTTTATGTGTATGAAGGAGCCAAAAGGTAAAGGTAAAGAGCATGGTTTACAATGGGGCTGGAGTTCTCAAAAAGCGGCTCCAGTCCTGATGCTATTCTTGACTTACAGTGTGCTGGCTTGATATTCCAGAATGGTTGATAGCCTCGGAAGTCATATTTTAACTAACTAATTCAGCATGGTTTAGTCTGTGTGTACCTATCACAGTACTCCAGGGGGTAGAGTCACTGTTGTATTCACCTATTTGTAGTTTACAGGAATTGAGCTGCACTTGTGTTGTCCTGTCTCAGTTTCTATTGACTATCCAGTTTACTTTTAAAGTCGTGGATATTTCTTGCTTCTACAATCTCCGCACTTAAGTTATTCCACCTATTTATCGTTCTATACACCTCTCCTTTCTTTTTATCTCTTACTTTACCAGCGACGGCGAATCGCCGTCAGGAATAAAGTCACTCGTCAGTACCAACGACGGAAGATCACCGTCAGTACTATGCGGTAGTTGTAACTGCCAGTATCGAGCGGTACCAGGTACCGTGAGTTGTACACACTGTTTTGAGACCTTGGCAACACTTCTCAACTTATATTCAAGGTCTCACAGCCTAGCTGGCTCAGTATCAGGTCTCGATCTTTTCTCTCTTATAAAAATAATAATGATAACCTCTACAAGTTATCATTATTATTTTTGTATTTGTGCTGTTTGTTCTTAAATTATATTGAACTAAGTAGCTCTAACATACAAAATACTGTACAGTCATAATGAAAGACTCATTATACAGTAGTTACTTTTTGACTCAAGACACTGTGGCTTCGATACATCCGCCGCTAAAGTGCTTGTGTGACACTGGCTTATCATCAGACAATCTATCTATCTATATACTGTACTCAGGCCCAATCCCCACTTTTCCTTTTTTTTTGGGGGGGGGGGCATCAGACAAGGCCAGTACTTATGGTACTCAATGTTGAATAATCAACATTGGCTGTGACAGATAAGGTAAGGACACAAATGCAGAGTAGGACACAAGTTTATTCAACGTTTCGCTAGACACGGCTTCTTCAGGAATAACGTTATTATTCCTGAAGAAGCCGTGTCTGGCGAAGCGTCGAATAAACTTGGGTCCTACTCTGCATTTGTGTCCTCACCTAGTCTCTCGGTGTTGCTGACTGTCCCTTACAGCAGTGACTCGGCTCCCTGTAGAACCGTCATGGATAAAACACAGGGTGAACCATACTATTAATCTCTTCTCTATCGTGTACGTCTTTTAAATTTTTATTCTAGCTATACTGTACAGTATTTAGATTTTTGTTTTGCTTATTAAGAAGGATATGTGGTAGCTCAAAGGATTAAATGATATTCTGAAGCCTAATAATTGCTGCAGGCCCTTTGTAAACTGAATTAAATCGTCTAACAATAGCTATAATAAAATTAAAAGATGTCTCCGGTACAGAAGGGGTTATACATACTGTACAGTAAAACCCCTCCCGTCTTTTGGAATAATCTAGGGGACAGACTCTCTAGAAGTGCAAAATTTCTGGAAATATGAAACACTTCAGTCTTTTAGACTTTTACCTGTCTCTTGGATTTTGTCTTAAAGACTTAGTTGGTAGTCTAAACTATAGTCCATTCATTATAGGTAGACCAGAAATCATGAACCCTAACCTCTAACTAAAAAAGGGCTAGAGCAAATGGGCTGTAAATTTCCACACTTATTCCCTGGTAGACCTATCATAAACGGTAGAATTATTAGCTTGATTAGTCTAGTCCATTTTTTTTGTAGTTATCAAGGTTAGTGGTCTAAATGTTATCCCTAATTATAATGAACCTACTATAGTTATCAGTTGTTTGGACATTTACCTCTGTATTTTGGACTTGAAAGAGAGTAGATGTCTGGATCAGACACATAGATCAGAAGCCTTTAGCCGGTATCACACGAGAGCTTTTATAATCAACATTCAATGGTCAAAAAATTTCTGGCGACATATCTGGAATATTTTTGCCCTGGTATCGGAAACTAGACTGGTGGTGGATGAATTTAGGTGATAGAAATATTATAAATGTTGACCTTATAAGCTGCCAGACCAGTGTTGAGGGAAAAAACGCTCGTGTGATACCGGCTTTAGGTTTCTGGATCCCCTGGGTTTGAAAAAGGGGTTTTACTGTACGATCAAAGTCAATAGTTCACCAAAAACTGATTTTAAGTTGCTATCACTTACTTTCTCTTGACAGTCCTCATGTGATTTTATTAGCCTGGAATGTTTGTATTTAGAAGTAATTAAGTAATGTCCTTCACTATAATGAATATAAACACCATATGAGGACGAGCACTTTATATACCGCATTTTTGCATACACAGGTCTCCCTCACTGTCCGATGCCCCGATTTACAATATTATTATAGGTTTTTAGGTGTTTGTGTTTTGGCTGGTCTGAGAATGCATCCCCATTTACCCCATTAACTTCAAGGTTTGCTATAATTTTTTTTTATTTAAGATCGGGTTTTTCAGCAACCTAACCCAATCGTAAATCAAGGGAGACCTGTAGCTTCATCAGGGCAATAAAGTGCTCCTCCTCCTATGGTGTTTATATTAATTCTGTCAAGTTTCCTTCACTAAAGTTTTCACACAAATTACTGTTAAGGTTTTTGTGACACTATTGATTTTGAGTGTGCAGTTACCCACATAAGTACTGTTCCTCTCTCTGATTATAAACTTAGAAATATAATACAGTACACTTGATTGAATTACAAGTGTAGTTTCTTATGCAGTGGTTAAATCATCTGACTAGTCAACTGATAGTTAAATAAAAACACTCGCAAGTCATTCATACTAGTTTTAATTTCATACATGAGATCTCGATGAGGAATAGTACTTACGTATGTACATACATACATACATGAAATCTGATATGTGGTTCTGGTCCTGAAGGCTGGTCTGGGTGCACGGCGCTGTGAAGAGGTTGTCCACTCATCCTTCCTAGAGGGTCGGATCACTGCAGCACAACCACGGCCGTTACTACAAGGAGGAGCATCACCGCGGCCGATACAAGCAAGTGCCCCTCGATCAATACATCCCATGACCCTGGACGACCGTGTGAGGGAGAGACGACTAAGAGACACCTTGCATCTGGCCTCTCCTCATAAACAAGCTAAAGGTGGACACAGGCTTTTTCGTCACCTTCCCGCTATCACCAGCAGCGCCGCCTCCCCGTCGCACCCTCCGTCACCGGTGAAGTGCGGTAACAGTCGCGTCGTTAGCGTGGGGTCGTTACGTCGGACGGCCTCACAGCCTTGTCTTGTGAGTGGACCTCGAGGACCAACCAGCTCTCGTACAGCCAATGCCAGTCCACGATATCTTGGCAACCCTAAGTTCTTCAAGTACAAAGACCATCCACTAAGGTTCCTCATATAAAACCATTAACCCTTTTGCGCACAAGGACGTGATTTGTGCCCTTTCTGGGATACTTTACTCTTGCTGTACCAGCGATGTCCGTTATGTTTTAAATCAGCTATATTTAGACTTTCATGATGCTTAAGAAGGATCTGCGGTAGTTAAAAAAGGTTGATTGAGATAGTTCGAAGCCTGTTAATTGCTGGGAGGCCCTTAATAAAGTCAATAAAATCATCTAATAGTTGCCAGAATATAATGAAAAATACTTCACCGGTACAGAATGGGTTAAAAGCCTTTGTGACCCTCAGGGGTGTTTAGAAACCTTTAGTGAAGTTATTTCAACCTCTGCAGTTGTCTTTGAGCGAGCTGTGGGCAGAAAACTAATTTTGGAGAAGTAATTATGAGATTAAGAGAACTCTATTTCTGAATACTAAATGGCAACCCCCGGTGTTTGAAAGGGTTAATCATGACATGTTAACTGATGATCTCTTGATATAGTTTATGAACCAGATCCCAAATTTCACTAATTGGTACCACCCTAAGACCCACATTTTCAAGGTAACTTCAATAAACCGCTACCAAGTGATATAGAAACTCATTGGTTATCACATCAGAATTACTTCTCCCAGAAAATATGACTAATAACTAACCCTCTGACCCTTTCTAATCTGAATAGAATCGTCAAATGATAGCCAGAAAGCAGAAAAGAATTGCGTAATCGGATCTTGAAAGGGTATTTAAAAGAGAACAATAATTCAGAGCTCCACCAATGTACATAGCAGTTGGATTTCCTTATTGGTATAGGCTACTAAAGCAAATCTTACTTGACGTCTCTTAGTTCATACTGTACTCTATTCAAATCAGCTTGGCAGCAATTCCTGACTCATCAAGTATAATTATGAATGAACATGATTGGTTGTTAGTGTTGTGTGGAGTGTACTCAAGGGTTTGAGTACATAATTAGATTTTTTTTTTTTTTTTTATGACTGAGGGAGACAAAAGGCAGAACTGCCTGTAGTGAGTGCCTCCCCCAGAGTTGAATGAGTGACAGGGCCTAAATCAAGTCAAGGGACGTTCGAGCCAAAATGCCTGGACACACAGAGTTTGAAGCAATTTAAGTCATAGGAAGAGGGAAAGACTGATTCTGAGAGAGTTCCAGAGCTCAGCAGTTGAATAGAAGAAAGACTGAGAATAGCGGATCACTTGGGATGGAGGGTTGCACAGAGTAGGGGTAGGATTGTGTTGCTAGACGGGTACTACGTACCCTACGTAGAGGAGGCGGTATACACTGGGAAAGCTCTGAGGAACACTGATTATTTTAGTAGCGATAGAATAGCGAGAGAGATGCAACATTGCGGCGAAGAGAGAGAGATTGCAGAGAGTTGGTGAGTGGACAGGAGTTAACCCTAGTCTAGCGGGTGGTCTGTGGCCGTTTTGGGCCTTTTCAGGCCATTCTGACTGCTATATCAACCATCAGCATGAAAGGAACTGTATTGTGCCGAAAACTAGGTGGAAATCGCTACACAATGACACCACATACAGCTACGTAGCACTCGTGGAGCACTGACAGTGTTACCTCAAAGATGGAAGTTTAGTGGATTTTGCTACATTGTTCACTTTTAGCGAACTATTGGTCACACTGTCATCCTCCCGTGCGGTGGGGGAACTGGAGTTAGTGTGGGCCGGGAGGCCACAGATGTCGGACGTATGGTTCATTACTGTTCCACCCATTTTAACTCGATTTTCACCCATTTTTCACCCGTTTTCACCCGTTTTTTGCCAGTTTCTTTAACTCGACTTATGTTGCGCGCCGCTCTTTAAGGGTTAATGATACGGAAGGCTTTCGTTTCTACTTTATCTAGGAGTGCGGTGTGAGAGGATCCTCCCCACACATTTGAACAATACTCAATACAAAGACGCACTATGCATCTGTACAGAGCAAGAAGCTGTGCAGGGGTAAAGAACCCCTTGAGGCAGTTTCGCACACCCAGCATCTGGGAGACTGCCTTAGTAAGACTGGTAATATGGTCCTTCCAAGTCAGATCAAAAGAAAAGGAGACACCGAAAATATTGAGAGAAGATCAAGGATTGATTTTTGTATTGTTGAAGAGTAAGGGATAGTTCTCTGGAAGTTCCAAACGGGTAGTAAGATGAAGAAATTGGGTTTTGGAAGCATTATAGGTAACAAAGTTTTCTCTGCCCCAATTGGAAATAGTAGTTAGATCAGAAGATAAGTGTTGCATGGCTTCTTTACGTTTGTCTTTGAGGGATTGCTGGCTGGGGTGTTCGGGAATACTAATTGAGTAGTGTAAGGTAGAGTCGTCTGCGTATGAATGGATGGGACTGAAGGTATAGTTGAGAAGATAATTTATGAAAATTAGAAAGAGAATGGGAGATATCCAGTATTTGATAAATGGATATATAATCTTAGTCATGTGCTCAACCTTTAACTGTCTTGTACAACACCACAATGCCCGCCAACATCACTTCCAGGCAGGGCCCTTCATATATACACCGGCTCAACGGGCCGGGCACTTGACTGACTATTATCTAGTCCAACTGGCGCCCGACTTTCACTCCCTCTAAAATACAGTATGAACATTAATTGAACAAATTGGGAATAACTTATTGACTTGTGCATGTAGTTGTGTACACCCTATGTGGTGGATTGTGTTCTTTTATTTAATAATTTTCATTTTAGTAAGCGTTGTTTTCACATAGCGATTTTGATAATTTAATTTGACTTTATATTGTCCTTGTCCCAATTTTGGTTTGTTTAGTTTGCAAGTTTTACATTTTAATGTAAAACTTGCAAAATAAACAAACTAAAACTGGGACGATACAAGATAAATGCAACAAACTTATTACAATCGCTATGTGGAAACAACGCTTAATAAAAAAAATAAAATAAATAAAAGAACACAATCCACCACATAGGGTGTACACAACTACATGCGCAAGTCAATTTGTTTTCCAAGTAAACTGATCGCACATATAACATTGCACTGTCGTCACGTTCAAGGAATTAGTCAATTTGGGAAGTCGGGGACGTTCTGGTAAATTTTTACTAAACTGCATGAATAAAGAAACTACATTAAGTGTCAAAATGTTCTATTAAAATCAAATTTTCAACTTGAAAAGATAATAACAATAGTACAAAATACAAATATCACTATAAAGAGAAGTGTGGATTAAGATGCCAGGTTATTTTGAATGGAGTACAGGTATAGCAAATATATTGAGATTTTTTTTATCTTTTATACTTCCTGAACTCATTTTTACCTTTGTTGCCAGATATTTATATATATTTTCTTCACATCAAACCTATGGATATATATTTATATACTTCCCAAGTGTACTTAAGAATAAACTGGTTGAGAATAGATTAGAATAGATTGCTAATACTGTAATTGTATATAATGGTATAGTCTTTATTGATGTGTTATACAGTATACCCTGTTCCAAATACGTCAGAAATTGTGAACCCTATCCTTTATAACTCAAAAAGGGCTAGAGTGAATGGGCTGTAAATGTCCGCACCTATTCCAGTACAGGGCTCCCTCAATATTCGCGGGGGTTAAGCCGGTAATCACACAAGCGCTTTTTCACATAACATTTATACTCAACACTGGTCTGGCAGCTTATGTAGTCAACATATAAAATATTTTGGTTGCCTAAATTCATCTATCATCAGTCTATTTTCCGATACTGTTGCAAAATATTCCAGAAATGTTTTCAGAAAAGTTTTGACTATAAAAACACTCGTGTGATACCGACTTTACGTACCTGAAATTTCCGCGAATAATTGAATCTGCGAATAGTCACTACAGATCTCCCGATTAGCCCCACAAACCCTTCCCAAGCCCATAATTATAATGTAAAACTTGCAAAATAAACAAACCAAAACTTGGACGAACACAGTAAAAAGACAAAACAACTTATCAAAATTGCTATGTGGAAACAACGCTTAAGCAAAATAAATATTCTTTATAAATAAAAGAACACAATCCACCATAGCAAGGGAAAAATGTGACGCTTTGGCTTCCAATCTTGGTAGATTGGGAGGTCAATCCACGGAAGAGACGCCATCACTTGAGATCTAGAAAATATATAAGTTAAAGGAACAGTCAGAGTAAGCTATGGGTATGGCAGAGATTGCTCAGCTCTCACTCTGATAGACCAGCCCATCACCACATGACTAGAACCCAATCCTCTCAGCATCAGCTAGGAAAGGCCCTAGAAAGCCGCCTTTGGCGGGGGGATAGCTCCCCTATTTCAACCCCTTTCGGGGTTGGGCACCCTCAACTTTCTCTTCATAATTGCTGAGGGGAACAGGGCCCTGAGCGGGGCTTTGGTTTCCCGGGCGTTTCCGCACCCTCTTCAGCTCCCCGCCATGGAGTGGCTTCGGTCACCCAGGCTTTATTGTGGTCGGCGGGGAGGGTTCTGTGGGGGCACTCGGTTATGGCCTTGGAATTGCTCGGGGCCTTGGGACTGTTCGGCCAGGCAGCTTGGGGAACAACAACAACAACACAATCCACCATAAATAATTTTTGTTTTTGTTAATGCATGTAAAACATAATAATACAATAATATAAATAATAATATTTAGGTAAATAGTTTCATTAACCATGAATATTATAATTGAAGGAATTTTTAATAGGGTTAATTAATTACTGTAAGTAAATGAAGCACTCATCATCCCATTTAACCCGTACAGTACCAGGGACGTCCTTTTCATCATATTCCGGCAACTATAAGACAATTTTATTCAGTTTAGGAAGGACCTCTAGCAATAATAAGACTTCAAAAGATCTCAACCAACCCATTTGACTTCCACAGATCCTTCCTAAGCTGCATAATATCGTCTAAACAATAGCTAGAATATAATATAACGCACATCGTTCGTACTCAAAGGGTTAAGCTAATCAAATTCTAACCAAATGGTAACTATGAATAAATGAATCCGCAGACTTAGAATCCACGAATATTGAGGGTCAAAACTGTTGAACATTACTCTCTTTAACTCACAAACGACTAGAGTAAGCCAGCTAATACTTCTTCCATTTGGAAAGGGTCAACCAGGGAATAGGTGTGGAAACTTACAGCCCATTTGCTCTAGTCCTTTTTGAGTTACAGAGGTTAATGGCTACGATTTCTGGCCTACCTATTTGGAACAGGGTATAGTACTCATTACTTTTAAGCCAAGCTTTCAGAATACCGTACAGCCTACTAACTGTGAAGTTGAGGATTTGAGTCTCGGGGCCAGCCAGTGTGAGTTATTGGCAGATGCCAGTGCTGTTGGTGAACGGCGCGGTCTAGCAATCTATGGCAGGGTGTCAAACCGTAGCAAATTTGTTTGAAGACTTGAAAGAATATGAGAAGAAACACCAGAAAAATGAACATGAAATATAATTGTTTTGGCCATTTTATCACTTCCAAAGATGTAATTTGAACTATAAACTATAATTTTATCTTTACATATACAATTATAAAGACTAAAAAGAATGGATTCGGCTTTCGTTTGACACCCTAGTCTGTAGCAACTGTTCACTGAAGTCCCTGATCATCAGGGCACCCACCCTAGCCCAGCTCTTGAACAGGGAGTGCATGGTGGTAAAAAATGCAACAGTGTAATAATGAAGTGACTAAAGCTGGTATCACACAAAAGCATTTATATTGTTAACATTCAATGATCAACATTTTTCTGGCAACATTTCTGGCATATTTTGCACTGGTAACGGAAACTAGACTGATGATAGATGAATTTAGATAACCAAAATATTATGAATGTTGACCTCATAAGCTGCCAGACCAGTGTTGAGGGGAAAAGCGCTCGTGTGATACCGGCTTAAGTAAGAAATGCCTGTTTACCCTGTACTGTATATTGATTAAAGCAATTTAGATTTTTTTTTAGCTTTAGACCAACCTTAATTATTTTTAGCTTTAGTCCAACTTAAAACCTAACCTAACCTTTCCTAAAGATAATCTTAATCTTGTAGTAGGCCTACATTTAAGAAACGTTAGGTTAGGGTTTTGAATTGATGTATGTACAGTATGTATATACTATGACCTGTATGAATCCTCCTCCCTTTGTAAAATTTTCCTACTCAACGAGACAGAGAAAGGGGCGAAGGAATGCGAAAGTGGTCCTGGACCCTAAGAATTGGAACTTTAAATGTTGTTTCTGTTCGGGCTCTGTCTCGAGTCGGCTACCCCCAGACATGGGGTATATACATACATACGTACAAATGCTCCTCTTACTTATCTGTCCTCATAATTTATTTGTAATGCTTTAGCAGAATAATATTGTATGATGAAAATGTTTGTATAATTTTATTGTTTATATGTAAGGCTCACATTCACTTAATCTCTATAGCACGATGATGTCTTTTTACCTCGGATTCTAGCTAAAGTTATGCGATTTTATGCAGTTTAAGAAGGACCATAGACTACAGTAGATCTAGACTTGACACGAAAATGGAACTTTGCAGTAAGGGACCAAAAATTGGAGAATGAACCCCCAAGTTCGAACCTTGAAACCGTGAAAGTGTCACATTTTCACTCAGACCAAGAGTGAGAGCAGTGGAAATGAATTATTTAAGAAGTGCGTGCGGAGTTACATGGAGGGATAGACAGACTAATGAAGAAGTAAGAAGGAGGCGTGGTGTGGAGGTAGATGTGCTGGAAAGTGTGAAAAGGAACAACTTGAGATGGTTCGGCCATATGGAACGTATGGAAAGCGAGAGTGACTTAAGAGGGTGTACGAGAGCGAGGTGGAGGGACAGAGAGGGAGAGGTAGACCGAAGGAGAGATGGAAGCATGGAGTGAGGAAGTATATGAACGAAGGCGGTGCTGGTTGGGGGGAGGGGCGTCGACTGACTGGGGACAGAGATGCATGAAGGCGGTTCATTCGTGGCCACCCCTTCGGGGATCACGGCGTCGGGCAATAGATAGATAGATAGATGTCATCGTGCTGAAGGGGTTAAACCGTACAATAAGTAGCTACATTCGAGTATCACATATCCTTAATACAAGACTTATGGATTTTGGAATAATTTATTTACTGTAGTCAAATTTTCCCTCGGTCTATTTTAAAATTCCCAATTATTTTTTGCTACATTTCTCTTGATTGTGGAGTAACACATTCCGAGCACTATAGTTCGTTTATTCTAGGTTGAGCAGAAATTGTAACCCCTAACCTCTCATAACTAAAAAAGGACTAGAGTAATCAAGATGATATTTCTGCCAAATAGGAAGACTTGGCTAGGGAATATGTGTATAAATTGGCAGCTCATTTGCTCTTGTTCTTTTTGAGTTACAGAGGTTAGAGGTTACGATTCCTGCCCAACGTAGAATGAACGGACTATAGTGGAAGAACTGGCGCTTTCGAGAAACAAAAGACCAGCTTACTATTTTATTTTTGTAATTTTTACTGAAGTCTCTGAAACATATCAGGGCACCCACCCTAGTCCCTCTCTTGAGCAGGGATTGCATGGTGGTGAAAATAACATAATTATTATTATTTGTATTACTGTCTTGATAGCGTAATGCTTAGTGTGCGGAATTTTGGTGTGAGTATCCTAGGTTCGAGTCCTTGGAGTACCACATGTATTCAAAACTTTCATTGATTTCATTAGTTAGGTTTATTTGTAAATTAATTGGTGGGTTGGTGAAAACAAACATGAAATTATTATTATTATTATTATTATTTTACTTCTTTAATGCTAAAGAAACAATGTTTGTTATTTTTATGCTAAAGGATAACAGTTTTATTTACTTGGATTGTTTTATATAATCTTGTTAGGGATTTCTATTTTATTCAAGTGTCACTGGTTGTAATTGAGGTATTGTGCTTGTTATGGTGGGTACGATCTTTAATTATTTATGATTGAACATCGTATGCAATGTTATGAGCCCGGTATAATTAATTCGACCTGTAGACAGCTTAGTTTCATATAGGAAGATATTTTTGTTCAACAGTGTACAATAACTAGTGAGGTGGTCTTGGGAGGCTTCGTGCAGACTAACCCCCCCTTTCGTTCACATTCCATTCTACCCCCTATCGTCCTACACTCGTAACCCTATTCATTCTCCCCCCTTTCTTCCAACCCCCTTGCTCTTCTTCGTTGCCTGACGTACGAATGATATTGATTATAACTAGGTAATAATGTATTTGGCTTTTCTAATCATAAATAATGTTTACAAGATATATCATAGAGTTCTTGGTAAAAGTAATACTTTAATTCAGCAAGTATATAATGAGTTGAGATTAATACAGTTAGAGAAGTTGGTATCAGAGCCAGGTGCGCTAAGGGTATATAAACCGCTAGTACCGTAACCACAGGTAGTGTATTATCCACCACCATCATAAGCTGCCCTGCCCTGAGTTCGTTTGTAAAAGAATCACCATGAGTTGAATAAGTATCGCCTAGGATTTTTTCTATGTTTATTGATTGCTTTCACTTACTCTCTTGGAGGGTATTTATATAACTATTATTGATATAACTATGTATTATTTTTCTTAAGAGTTTCTTTATTATTTCTCATCAATGTTTCTCAAATTTGATATTTTCACTAGAAGTAACTTTTGTGTATAATTAATCATTTAAATAAATTATAATTATATTTTACATACTCTTTACATTTTACCTTTATATGCTAATATATTATTCTTTTGATTGTTGGGATAAATCTAAGTCAAAGTAACTAAAGATAACTAATTCTGAACGAGTGATAAGAAAGGAATAACTTTGGGTTTTTTAGGCTAAAACAGCCATTTGATATCAACTGATATTTTATACTTGCCACATCTTTTCACCTACCAAGGTTTTAGTGACTACAAAGAGAGTTGCTAGTTTTTGTGGAAGTTTAACATACCACTTATTTTTTACTGAAACTGATAGTCATATTTTCCGCATTTTGTGAGGCTAAATAATAAGTCCTCGTTTTGTGGTTTTTAGTGGAATGTTTCTTTATGTTATGGGTTCGAACCCCGCTCGTAACGTAACATGGTGCCGTGTGACCAGGATTCCTTTCTTTCCCTCGTTTGGTAGTAATTGAGAACATTAGTGAAACATTAAGTCCCTCGATAGGACATCGCATACTCATTTCATCCATCTCGTTTTGTTCTGTTTATGAGTTGAGAGAGCTGTGTCAGCCTCTACGTTCTTTAACACCTTAAGAGCGGCCTATGCGGTTTATTTATATGTACCGCCCAGCGGGGTGTTTTTAGCCAAAATAGGGCTGTTTACGTGATCATTTTCATGCCTAAATAAGACCCAGAACGTAAAACAAGTATCTATCCCTGAAAGGGCATAAACAGAGCTTTCGAATTACACCATAACGATCCTTTTATGATGGCTAGTTTTCTTGCAATAACCGTGCAACGCGAGTGCAAAAAGCATGTAATTAGCCACTTTCCCGATACAATTCCTTATATAGCGAGTGAGAGAGGGAGGAGGGAGCTGGGATTCGTGTCAGTATGTTCGCCGCGGTGGTCTGGAGCAGTCATACGCTCGCTACTCTCCTGCCACCACTTGTCTCTCTCTCTCAGCAACATTACGTGCTGAAATTGCCACTCGACCTATGTCGAGCGCCGCCACATAGTCCAGCTTTATTAAATACGACTTATGTGGTGAGCCGCTAATTAAGGGTTAATGCCAATTATTCGCGTTTCACACTCTTCCTAATTAGTCACTACAATACACTATTTTCAACCCTTAGTCTCTTGCATTCATAACCTACTGTATGTGTATTTGATATTATTATTATTATCATTATAAATAAATAAACAGGAATGAATGGAGAATGCTTGTGAATAGATGAGGGAAAATGTCATTTGGGATAAGGGGTCGGGCATCGAGGTATCCGAGAGTGTACTGGTGATGGGCTGGTCTATCAGAGTGAGAACTGAGCGATCTCTGCCATACCCATAGCTTACTCTGACTGTTCCTTTTACTTTTATATTTTCTAGATCTCAAGTGACGGCGTCTCTTCCGTGGATTGACCTCCCAGTCTACCTAGATTGGAAGCCAAAGCGTCACATTTTTTCCTTTGCCCCTCAACTTTCTCTTCATAATTGCTGAGGGGCACAGGGCCCTGGGTGGGGCTTTGGTTTCCTGGGCGTTTCCGCACCCTCCTCAGCTCCCCGCCATGGAGTGGCTTCGGTCACCCAGGCTTTATTGTGGTCGGCAGTGAGGGTTCTGTGGGGGTGCACGGTTATGACCTTGGCCTGCTCGGGGCCTTGGGGCTGTTCGGCCAGGCAGCTTGGGGAACAACAACAACAACAACAACAACAAGGGGTCGGGCGCCAGTTCTACTAGATAATAGATTTGATTTCTCTCGGCCAAAACCTTCCCTACATGGTTGTAAATTCCATTTTCGACCTGCCATTCTCCCAGAATTAAAAATTATTTTTTAAAAATACCTGGGTTTTAGTCCAGGCGAAGACGAGTACCTTGGCAGGTTGTGTTCGAATTTTGTGTTTTCAAGGGAATACAGTATATGGATTCGTATCGTCGTTGCGATTCCAACGGTATATGTTTTTATTTATTTCGACCAATTTTTGGCCCATTAGGCCTATTTTTCAGTTTGTTTTATTTTTAATTTTGCATTTTCTTTTGAGGCAAGTATATTGTTACATAAATTTAATCTTTTTAGGGTCAATTATTGTGACGTATTCTAAAATTTGACATCAATAATTTTAATCAAGCATTTTTAACGAAGTTTCTTTTATAACCTCTGCTTACTTTTTGTCTGTATGTATTAATGTTTATCATTTTCTATTGTTATTATTAATTTTTATAATTAATTGTTCTTGTTAAAAGAGTTGTTTAAATTTGTTGTGCCTTCATATTTCAAATATTTGTATTTATTATATTGTATCTATTCATTGTCGATAGGATCAATTGCTTGCTTTTGCGATTTCCTTAGTTTATTTGTACAATAAATGTAGGTTATTAGTAGGGTAGTAACCAAGGGGTGGACCGAGGAAGACCTGGGATCGGACTATACGTGCCGATCTCAAATCCCAAAACTTGACAAGTGAAGCAGCCCTTAACAGGGTTGCCTGGAACGCCGCCATTAGGAAAAGAGACTGAAACTGCACGTATGTGTGGAGCACTCCGTCTTAAAATTTTATGTATGTATGTTAGGGGTCACTTGAAGCATGCTATGCTTACAGGTACCTACCCGATAGCACTATCGTTAGTGAGTGATGTATGTTTTATGTACTTATGTTGATATCTTGTCAAATTACAAATTTTGCTTAATATAAATTGTAGTTTCTTTATTCATACAGAATTTAGTAAAATTTACCAGAACGTCCCAGACTTCCCAAATTGACTAATTCCTTGAACATGACGATGGTGCATTGTTATATGTGCGATCAGTTTGTTTGGGAACCAAATTGACTCGCTCATGTAGTTGTGTACACCCAATGTGGTGGATTGTGTTCTTTTATTTCAAAATTTTATTTTATTAAGCGTTATTTCCACACAGCGATTTTGATTAGTTCTTTTGCATTTATCTTTTATCGTCCCAGTTTTGGTTTGTTTATTTTGCAAGTTTTACATTATAATTTATAAATAAAAGAAAAGTGAGTAATATATAAGGATAAAAAGTGTAGCATCCTTGAATGTCTGTTTAAGTTCTAAATTTTCCTTCAAATAAATTCACTTGCTCATATAGTGATGTACAGCTATTGACAAATGTTCCTGAGCTCTTGTGATTTTCTATATACAATTTTTATTTTATTATTTGTTTTGCCAGACGCCATAATTCCCGAGTTGGGGTGGCCATGATCATTAGGCGTTTGTCACGAATCACTAGGTCAGGTTGCCCGGGCTTGACGTCTACCAATAACATTTTGACAGTACGGGCTCAATCCGCCGACCCTTTGATCAGCAGCCAATGCTCTACTGACTATAGTCTATTTGCTGTAAGTAGGCAAGAAATCATGACCTCTAACCTCTGTAACTCAAAAACGACTTGAGTAATCGAGCTAATATTTCTACCATTTGGGAATAGCCAGTCAAGGAATAGATGTGAAAATTTACAGCCAATTTGCTTTTAGCGCATTTTGAGTTACAGAGGATAGAGTTTGTGATTCTTCGCCTACTTACAGCGAATAGACTATAGGCCATATACAATTCTTGAGTGTCTGTATAGGTTCTAAACTTTCCTTCAAGCAAATTCACTTGCTCATGTAGTGATGTACAGTTGGCCATATAAGTTCTGTTCCTCTTCGTGATTTTATGTATGAAAGTAAAATTAGTATGAATGACTTGCGAGGTTGGTTTCCTTTAATTATCATTGACTAGTCAGATGAGTTCACCACTGCATAAGAAATTACACTCATAATTCAATCATATGAATTATATTTCCATGTATAAGATCACAAGAGAGGAACAGAACTTATGTGGCCAACTGTACATTCTATATGGTTGTTTTGTGGTTTTTTTTTATTTCATGGTGTTGTTTTGCTGAGTCTTCAATGCATTATTTCCACATAGTGATTTTGATATGTCCCTTTGTCTTTATATTATGCTAGTGCGGTTCCTGAGTAAGTATTTTTTTATCTATTGCAGGTTATTTCATAGTTTTTCACCAACAAGCTTTACTTCTTAACTCAATTAATGAAATCAACAAATACATGTGGCACTCCAAGGACTCGAACCTAGGATGCTCACACAAAAATTACACGCAAATATTTATGTATTACGCTATCAAGACAAGACGGGACGGCCTCTGTTATTTTGCAGGTTGATAGATAGGTTATGACATTTGTATTTTCTGCAGGTTGATACAATAGGTAGAATATTAATTATTTTTATAGTATTCTCAAAGGTAGAATGGTTAGCCAGGAAGTCAAAAAGTCACTGAAAAACAGTGTGCTGCTCCCAACACTCGTATGGAAGCGAGACATGGACGGCAAGTGACGAGGACCTCTCCAAACTGAGAGCTGTGGAGATGAGCTTTTTCAGAATGGCAGCTGGCATGAATAGGCTAGATGGGCCAAGTAATAGGGAAGTGTACGAGTCCTTTGGAATGGAAGAGCAGGCTTTGGGCATTGATTGTGGTGTGGTTGAGTGGATAAAGAGAAGTACTTTGAGGTGGTATGGTCATGTTCAGAGAATGGATGAAGACAGAATGCCAAGAAAGATATATGGGAGTCAGGTGAGTGGAACCGCTATAGTCAAAGTCACGGGAGAAAAGAAATTCCCATTTGGCAACCGTCTTCCAACTTGTTTCAGTTTGTGCATTCTTGTGGTGAATAGCTAAATGATATACAATGATGCTAAAGACAACAGACTTCAGTGTAAAACAGTAAAATAAATTGCATTTACCTTTTTTCTAAACACAAACCTAAATGAAACAAGTATTAGCAGTCAGCTGATGAAATACATGGTTGTGGCTGAGCGTAGGAACAAAACAGTGGCGGAGTAAAGGGGAGGACAGAGGAGGATGTCAGATAATATACCATATATCTCTCATATAAAGCAATATTATTATGTCACATGTGTATGGGTTTGTAGTACTAGGCACATGTGAACAATGAGCATCCTGAACATAGGTATAAAGGAACATTATTGTTGATAATATGCGAAAATAATGTAAAGGGAGGGAAAGGGGAGGGAGTATCCCGCGAAGGAACGAAACCGTTGTGGAGGAAGGAGGAGGGTGTTAGATAATATACCATATATCTCCCATATAAATCAATGTTATTATGTCACATGTGTATGGGTTCGTAGTACTAGGCACATGTGAACAATGAGCACCCTGAACGTAGGTGTAAAGAAGATAATTGTAAAGAAAATACAAAAATAATATTGAGGGTGGCCAAGGAATTCCAACTCATTTAAAGACCGCACCACACACGGGAGATCTCCTCCCCTTTCCCTCCCTTTACATTATTTTCGCATATTATCAACAATAATGTTCCTTTATACCTATGTTCAGGGTGCTCATTGTTCACATGTGCCTAGTACTACAAACCCATACACATGTGACATAATAACATTACTTTATATGGGAGATATATGGTATATTATCTAACATCCTCCTCTGTCCTTCCCTTTACTCCGCCACTGTTTCGTTCCTACGCTCAGCCACAACCATGTATTTCATCAGCTGACTGCTAATACTTGTGTTTCATTTAGGCTTGTGTTTAGAAAAAAGGTAAATACAATTTATTTTACTGTTTTACACTGAAGTCTGTTGTCTTTAGCATCATTGTATGTCAATTAGCTATTCACCACAAGAATGCACAAACTGAAACAAGTTGGAAGACGGTTGCCAAACGGGAATTTCTTTTCTCCCGTGACTTTGACTATAGTAGTGGACTATGGTATGGGAAAAGAAAGTGGAAAAATATATTGAAGAAAAACTTCCACGTAGTGGAAGGGGCATCGTGGCACGGGCAAGGAGGCATGTCTTGACAAGGTAGCTTGGAGACGTTTCTGTCATGGCCATCCTCTAGCGGGGGTTTCCCAGGGGGAAACAAGGCGTCGGAGATGATGATGATTTTTCTGCAGGTTGATAGATAAATAATTTGTTCTTGTTTTTTTTTTCTGCTGGTTGATAGATATATTATAATGTAAAACTTGGAAAATAAACAAACCAAAACTTTAGATGAACACAGTAAAAAGACAAAACAACTTATCAAAATCGCTATGTGGAAACAACGCTTTAGCAAAATAATATATTCTTCTTTTTTTGCTGTTTGATAGATTATATATTTTTGTCTTTTCTGCAGGTTGTGCCAGAGTTGGACGGCCATTGTAGCCAAAGGTTCCAGGGTTAACCCCTCAGCCGCCGCACCTCTTATGTCGAGTGATTGCATTAGTACTGCAAGCCAAGTGAGTCTATATATATGTACAGTACTGTGTTGGTGGTGTAGGTGCTTATGTTCTGGGTGTGGTGTCCTGAATTTGAATCCCGGGAGGACCATATGCTTTCATTAGTTTATTCAAGTAGGCCTACATTGGGGTTTGTAATTGATGATTAATGTTAAGAACGGGGTGTTACTTATATGTACAGTATACAGGTCTCACTCGATTTACGATTGGGTTACGTTCCTGAAAACCCAATCTTAAATAGAAAAAGCGTAAATCGAACTGTAAAATTAATGGGGTAAATGGGGATGCGTTCTCGGACCAGCCAAAACCCAAACCCAAACGCCTAAAAACCTATAATAATATCGTAAATTGGGGCATCGGATAGTGAGGGAGATCTGTATACTGTCCAGGGTTTTGAACGAAAACCAAATCCCTTCTTATCCCTTATTATTTAATATGCATGTACAGTATGTATATACTCAGGCACAGACCCCATGGCTGGGGGTGGCCGACTCGAGACAGAGCCCGAACAAAAACAACATATAAAGTTTCAATTCTTAGGGTGCAGGACCACTTTCGCATTCCCTCGTCCCTTTCTCTGTCTCGTCTAGTTGGTGAATTTTACAAGGGGAGGAGGATTCCTAGCCACCCGCCCCCAAAGTAGGAAAAGTAGTACAGTACAGGAAAACAGACCGACAGAAATGGCTAAGGTTGGGTAGAGGATGACAAACCTCACTCGTGACAGGATCATTTTGATTATGTCTTTGAAAGTGTTATTATTATTATTATTGTTGTTGTTATGGAAACATGTTATGTTAAACAAATGGGATATGAAAGGCTTACAAAAAGAATATATGAGTCAGAAAGAAGGGGAAATAGATTGAGAGGAAAACCTTGGATGAGATGGAGAGATGGTGTAGTACAAGCGTTGAAAGGTAGAGAGATGACTAGAACCGGCAAGAGAAGTGGTGATAATGCGTTTTTTACCACCATGCACTCCCTGCTTATGAGCATGGCTAGGGTGGGTATCCTGATGATCAGGGACTTCAGTATTGAATAGAAATGAATGGAGAATGCTTGTGAATAGATAAGTGATAACGCGGTTGTAGGGAGATGGGGTCGGGCGCCAGTTGGACTAGATAATTGTCCGTCAGGCGCCTGGCCCGGGGAGCCAGTGTATATGAAGGGTCATGCCTGGATGTAAGGTCGGCGGGCATTGTGGTGTGCTCTGCTGCATGTCTGCCTGCTGGGACCGGAACTTCTACGGGAGATCTGGGACCTGGATATCTTATGCTGGGGACCCCTCATGGTCCTTGGTCTCTGGGTCACCTGGGCAACCTAGATGTGTGTGAAATTTCTATTTTTATAATATTTTGTTGTTTCTGTGCGGGCTCTGTCTCAAGTCGGCCACCCCCAGCTATGGGGTATGTGCCTGAATATACCTTACCTTACCGAAGTGCCGTGTCAATGTTGACGTTGGCAGTAATAGAATGCCACTCAGTCCTGTCTTCTGCTCTCCTTGCATACATACTGTAATTACATACATAATTACTGGACATTTTATTCCGCAGCCCCAAGCTAGGATGGCGAGATGTGCAGCATTTGGTGGCCAGGTTAGCCACCCCCACACCTCAAGCTCTGAAGGAACGTGGATGGTCGGTTAATGCAAGGGGTCGGGCCTTCCATCTGATGCAGGTAGGGAGAGAGAGAGAGGAGAAGGAGGAGGAGGAGGAGGAGGATAAAGAGGATAAAGAGGATAAAGACAGAGAGAGAGGTTAGCCACTCCGACTGTAGAAGCACTAAATAAAAATGGATGGTTTGAATACAGATGAGAGAGAGAGAGAGAGAGAACGAAACAACACATGAAGTAAGCATTGTAGAGTGAGGATGGTTTGAATACAGATGAGAGAGAGATTTAATGAAACAACACATGAAGTAAGCATTGTAGAGTGAGAGGAAGGGAGAGAGATTACTCACTCTGACCCCTACAGCTCTGAAGGAACGTGGATGGTCGGTTAACGCAAGGGGACGGGCCTTCCATTTGATGCAGGTTTGAATACAGGTAGGAGAGAAAGAGATTGATAGAGAGAGAGAGGGGAGGAGGGAGAGAGAAAGACAGAGAGAGATTGATGGATAGATAGAGAGAGGAGTAGGGAGAAAGGAATGGAAGGATAGATGGAAGGCAGGTAAAGACAGTGAGGAGTTAGCCATTCCAACCTCAGAAGTTCTGTCACATTGGAATAACGATATTCTGTTTCATTTCATCTGGCGGTAAAATTAATTTCTCGATACTTAATGGAGAAAATAATATGAACAAACTATGTCTCTGCATCATATTAATAGGTAAGCCATACTGGAAAAGTGTAGCCCTCCCTGCAATACTGTACGGAGCAAATATATTAGATTAAATAAACAGGAGATACAACGACTACAAAGGATAGAGAATAGCGTAAGCAGACAAATATTGGGAGCTCCGAGGTATGCGCAAGAGGCAGCAATAAGAGGAGAGATAGGAATTTCAAGTATGAAAGCAAGGATAATGGAGGGACAGTTAAAGTATTTCCAATATATTTTGAGAGAAGGGAACACATTGCTTGGAAGAATAGTGGAAGAGATGAAAGAGCGAAAGAAGAATAAATGGATAAAAGAATTAATAGAGGATAGAAAAATTGTAGGGATAAGAGGAGAGAAAGTGACAAATGAAGAGATAAAGATGAAGGTGAGAGAGTGGGATACTAAAGTATGGAAGCAAGAAATGGAAGAAAAACCAAGTCTGAAAATGTATAGAGAATGGAGAAGAGAGATAGGTGGCCAGGAGAATGTGTATGATAGTAGGGAGGCTTTGGTGATCATGTTTAAATGCAGGAGTAACAACATGAACCTGGGGAACAGACGGAGATTTAGTAACGAGACGACAGAGTGCATCATGTGTGGCTATGAGTATGAGGACCTGAACCACTTTGTGCTGCACTGCCCTGCGTACAGCGAAGAGAGGAGGAACAACCCAGCACTGCAGCAGCCCTACCAGGAGGATGAGGAGTAGACTATTGGCCGCTTACTATTCAACAGAAATACAACAGAAGAGACAAAAACAACGGTATATTGACTTTGGCAAATAAGAAATAAGAAAATAAAGGAATTATTTAGATAAAGTAGACCCGGACCCAGATCGCAAGAAGAACCCCTACATCAGGGAGTGCCGCTTTAAAGGCATTACTCCCGCCAATCAACTGAACTGAACTGAAACAAGAACAACAAGTGTGTGTGCCGCGTGCGTGTCGATTCGGTCTTGTCGTTTTGGATCCATTATGGGCATTTGGGTAGTGTTCGTTTTCGGCCTGCCCACACATCCCTACAACCAACAATCAAGTGTTCGTTTTCAAGTTGCACACATGTTCAAGATGAAAATAGCAGACAACGAAAACTGCCAATTTTGTCAGACCCCAGAAACAGTGGAGCACTTCCTACTCTACTGTCACCGCCACTGCCACTACAGCGCCCGCATGACTCTTCGAGAAGAAATTGCTCGAAGAGGAGGAATATTTAACTTAGAAAACATACTGGGTGGAGGCAACCTACCCCCAGCAGACAAAAAATCAATAGCCAATGCTTTGGGGACATATATACGCATAACCAACAGACTCTCCGACATATGAATCACAGTACAGTACAGTACAGTACGTACACACAAATAAATACAGTACCAATCTACAAACTCACCTTTATTATCATCCAACCAAGACAATGCTTAACTTAACTTATGAGACAACTCGACATTAATGACAAACAAGAATACAATTGACTACCATTGCTATACCAATACTAATCGCAACCAATATTGACCACCTTGCTATACCAATACTAATCCCAACCAATATTTTCATATCTAACACATCTATCATCTATTTACTTCCAGACAAGACATAAAGGACTTACAATGCTGTACTATCTTACTTTAACTAACCCAACCAACACATAAAAAGCTGTCCAACGCCAATAACGCCTGTGCAAATATCTGGAGATTCCTACTCCGTGTACATTGCACATCACAACCCTAAGAAGAAGAAGACAAGTTGAGGATGAAGCTGTATTGAAGCAGAACAATTTTCCAGTCGTAGGCTAATAGTGCATGCAGCACACATTACAGGTAAGGCTTCTATGTTGATAGGCCTAGGCCTATTGTTGTTTTTCTGGTATTATTCTATAATTGCACCTATACGAGCTAAACAAATTATTATTGTATTTAACAGGAAGGTATGACGAGGTATGTACCGTATGTGATGTGGTATATGTGGCAATATGCGGAAATGGATTATAAGGGCATTCCGCCCCCTCTGACCCCCTTACGAAAATCTACAGTTACTCACTCCACCCCAACTGGATTTCTACTGTTTTACCCAACCAGCGGGGGTGTGGGGGCGGCAGCCCCCTCCCATAATACTAGGTTAGGTTAGGTAAGGTTGTTAGGTTAGGCTAATGTCTCTGAAACAATGTAAAATCTGCGTCACATCTAGATTGATAGACTTTTGTCAGAGGGGGCGGAATGCCCTTATAATCCATTTCCGCATATTGCCACCTAGGCTATACCACATCACTTACCTCGTCGTACCTTCCTGTTAAATACAATAATATATTTTTTAGCTCTTAGGCCTATAGGTGCAATTATAGAAATTTACCGTTTTTCTTGCTGCAGATGATATTGCTATGCTTGAAAACCCCAAACAACCTGCACGGTGTGTCTAAACCATTATTCTTGTTCTTAAATCAGGACCGCATTTTCGCGAGTCCCTGAGCTTAATTAGCCTAGGCCTAGGCTATATTTGAATAATTTGATATCTAGGCTAGGCCTGCCGCCTACTTAAGTTTGTTTTGATGTCAGCGCCTAAACAGCTGGAACCCAAATAGCCTAGTCCTAGGGTAGGCCTAATTTTAAGTTCAGAAACCCATAGGCCTAGGGTAGCCTAGGCTAATACAAGTTTGCTGACAATTACCTAAACCTAGGCTAATAGCCTAGGCTCCAGTTAAACAATTTGAGTATAGGCCTAGCCTAGGTGGTATTCTCATCTATTGGCTAAATTGCATTACCGGGTAGGCAATTTTGGTAGGCCTATAGCCTATTAGGCTATGAGGAAGAAGGAATAAGCGTGTGTACAGTGTAGGCGAGCTGGAAATAAATAAAGCATAGCCTATTGGGTACCATTCAAACCAACTAGGCTAGAGCAGCTTTAGGTAAAATTCTAGATCTGGTTTCACAGCGAATTTAGCGTTTTGTGTTTTTGTTTTTCTCAGTTTTCTTAAATAGGCCTAGGCTATACAGTGTTGTTTTATACTAAGGACTGGCGGAAATGAGTATTTACCCATTATCCAACAATCTAAAAACACGGCCCCCACTAGTGAGGAGGGCTATGAAGATCAGGGAAATTGCAGGGTAAAAGACGAAAATAGGCCTAAGGGGTAATCTTAGCCTAACCTAACTTAGTATATTAGGTGGGGGCTGCCGCCCCCACACCCCCGCTGGTTTGGTAATAAAATAATAAAAGATTGACAGTCACCGAAAAAAAAAGTTGATGAAGTCTACGGTATTTACTCCGCAATCTTCAGCTTTGGCTGTGGATAACAGGAGGTAAATATTAACTTTTTCACAGTAATTATAATTCCATCTGTGCCGCTACTGACCGATATAGGAATGAAGTATGGTATATGACAGTTTTATAGAAGCCATATAAATTGATGAGTGTGCTGTGAAACCGGATCTAGAATAATACCCAGCCTTATTTACCGTACCACGTTTTCTATATATATTTTTCGAAGAATAGGCCTAGGCCTAGCCTATAGTGTTTTATTGCTGGTTTTCATGGTTTGAGTCGAGTATTTGCATTAACTTGTCCATCAATCTAAAAAATAGCCTAGCCTACTGCGCCATTTATTGGATGAGTTGCGCTTGTACAGTAGGTAGCCTAAGGAAAATTGGAAAAATTTCACTTTTATGGTCACTAATTTTCCCATGGATTTTTTTTGTTTTTCTCTTGTTAGTTTTGTTCAATATAGGCTATAGTGTTTGGAAATAATTACAAGCCTCGGAAAAAACGTTGGGAAGGATGTAGTTACTAGGTGTACCACTACTGACATACAACATAAATCATCTATAAATACTTATAATATAATAAATACCGGTACTTATACCGAATGAGAGGTGGAAGGATGGCGTGAGGAAGTACATGAACGAAGGCGGTGCTGTTTGGGGGGAGGGGCGTCGACTAACTGGGGACAGAGGTGCATGGGGGCGGTTCGTTCGTGGCCACCCCTTCGGGGATCACGGCATCAGGCAATAGATAGATAGATAGATAAATCTATAATACTAGGTTAGGTTAGGTTGTTTATACATACATACAGTACATACATAAAATTTTAAGACTGAGTGTTCCACACATAAGTGCAGTTTCAGTCTCTTGTCCTAATGGCGGCATTCCAGGCAACCCTGTTAAGGGCTGCTTCACTTGTCAAGTTCTTAGATTTGAGATCGGTGCGTATAGTCCGATCCCAGGTCTTCCTCGGTCCACCCCTTGGTGCAGCTCCCTCCACAATCACAGACCTGCATTTTTTCACCCAATTTTGTTGATCCATTCTCTCCACATGTCCATACCATCCCAGTCTACTTGTACGCATCACCTCGCTAATACTCCTTATACCTAAACGTCTCCTCAGCTCAACATTTGTTATTCTATCCTGTAGCCTGGCCCCACACATCCATCTCACCATTCTCATCTCATTACACTCCATTCTGTTGACATACTCTACTTTAATTAACGGCCCATGTTTCTGAGGCATACGTCATTGCACTTCTAACACATGAGGCTTTGGGTAGGGTAATGTATTTTTATATCCAAAGGCAGTCAAAATAGACGGGAACATGATGGTGAGCGTCTGCGTAGTGTAAACAAGACGGGCGGTACACCCGGTAACTACATTCTTGCCAAAACGTTTTTCCCATTTTCGATCGATGTTGAGACACTCCCCTGATAATGGGGAGGGCTATGATTTGAAGACATTAGCCTAACCTATCCTAGTATTATGGGTGGGGGCTGCCACCCCCACACCCCCGCTGGTTGGGTACTAATCCCTTAGTAAAAAAAAAAAAAAAAAAAAAAATTGGCTATCGAAAATACGAAGGCGAAAGAATAGTCGATGAAGTCTACAGTCTCTGCAATCTTCAGCTTTGATTGTACGTTGATAACAGGAAAGTACCGTATTGACAACCTTGTTACGAAAATTACATTTTAGTAGCATACTTTAATTAATTTCATTGAGGGTGTTTGGTGTTGTGGTGAAATTAATAAAATATAGAATATTAGTTTTTTACGAGGGTTAAAACACGTTTTCATATAAACCTCGGGAGACAAGTGAAAATGGCGAGTATACGAATCGGTGCCCTCTATAGGAATGTATTGACAACCATGTTTCAAAAGAAAACATTTTAGTACCATATATTTTTATTAGGTTTCACCGAGGGTTGAAACACATTTTCATATGATGTTTAGAGCATATAGATTCCATATTTGTCTTCAAATATTGCAAAATAATTTGTGACCATAAAATTCAGTAATACTACACATCATCACTTGGGGTAAATTGGATACATGAATGGTTGAGGGGGGCAGCAGCGCAGCACCCCCCTTGACTTATTGTCATGTAGCCTATGTTGATCTGTACGGGGGCAAATACAGGTTGCCGGTACTTTGGTTTGCAAGGATGTAGTATTCGGGCGTACCACCCGCCTTGTTTACACTTGTACACGGACACTTGCGATCATGTTCCCGTATACTGTATTTTGATTGCCGTGGGATACAATAATTGACTGATTGTCATCATCATATATATTTCCAGCAGGGGGCAAATAACAGAAATATTAAGACAGGAACTTAACCGCGAGCTATCGACCTATGTAAACATGACTGTACGCCCGGATACTACAGTACATGAGTACTGCAGCAGTGGTGTGGTCCCCGCATCTAAAGAAGCATATTCACAAGTTAGAAAGAATCCAGAGAGCAGTTACTAGATTGGTTCCAAGTCTCAGAGAACTGCCATATGAAGGGAGGCTAGACAAATTAAATCTACCGAGTCTAAAAGAGAGGAGAGAGAGGGGAGACATGATAATGATGTACAAATGCACCCGGGGGCTGGAGAGGCTGGATAGGGAGGATATATTAATTATGGATACAGGAATAACTAGAGGCCACAGCTATAAAGTAAAAAGACCTACCTGCAATAACGATATCAGGAAGTTTAGCTTCCCCTATAGATGTATTGACAAATGGAATGGGCTGGAGGAGGAGGTGGTAGGGGCAAGGAATATCCATATTTTCAAGAAAAAATTGGATAAAAAGTAGACTGAGAGACGGGACAACACGAGCTTAGCTCAACTCCTTTAAACTACAATTAGGTAAATTAGGTAATTAGGTAAATACATCCTTCCCCTTTATTTTGGTGAGTAGGCCTACGGTAACGCTCGTGCCATTTATTGGGTGAATCGCGTGCCGCCTCCTACAAAAGAAGCAGAAGGAGGTCAAGTCGACCGTTTACTGTTGACGGAATGCTTTGTTTACATACGGGACTGATTTTTTTATTTTTTTTATTTAGGCCTATTTATTTATTTATTTTATTTTTTTTAAATAAAGATTTTTTGGTAGCCTACCGTAACATTCAACAAGACTACATCGGCCTTATTTACCATGTTTTTTTTTATTTTTGTGTTTTCAAGGAATTTAGTGTTTCATAGTTGTTTTTGGGATGGATGTAGATTCCGGGCGTACGTTCGTCATGTTTACATAGGGCGATCGCCGCGTTTAACTTCGCGTCTATTTTGACGGCGATTTTTTTTCGGTTATTTGCCCCCTGCTGGCAATATATATGATGATGACAATATGTCATGGGGGGGTGAGGGGGGGTGATTGCAAAGGTCCGACGCCTCCCCCGCCGCCGTCATGTTTACATTTGTCGATCGCCGTGGTTAAGTTCGCGTCTATTTTGACGGTACTTTGCCCCCTGCTGGCAATATATATGATAATAACAATATGTCATGAGGGGATGAGGGGAGCAACGCTCCCCCTCAACCCATCATGTAGCCAATTTACCCCAAAATTTCCCTTACCTACGGTACTGTAAAAGTGCGATTTACACAATAAATGGCGTGATTTGATGCCGTATCTTCAGATTGATGGACAATGGATAAGTTTATGCAAATCCTCAACTCAAAGCATGCAAAACAGGGGTAGAATGTAGAGTTCAGGCGTACCGCCAGCCTTGTTTACACTACGCATAGTGGCGTTGGACATTTGCCATCATGTTCCCGTCTATTTTGACTGCCTTTGGATTGGATACAATAATATGTTAAGGGGGGGCTTTGCCCCCCCTCATCCCCTCATGACATATTGTTATCATCATAACCAACGTCCATGCTTCGCTTCCGTAAGTCAGTGTCGGGATTACCACACTGTCATGCAAGGACTTCTTCACTTCCATACTGACCACCCTATTTCTTGTTACTGCTTTTAGCATTCCTACAACCCTCTTCCCCTGTTGTACCCTCTCCCGCACTTCTTCATCCATAGTCCCATCTTTACTCAACACACTGCCCAAATACTTAAAAGAGTTGACGATCTCCATAGCCTGACCGTTCACCTTCACCTCACACTCTGTGACTTCACCCCTTTCGAATACCATAACCTTGCTCTTCCCCGTGTTTACCTTCAAATTCCGTTTTTCGCACACTATTCCAAACTCATTTATCAGACCCTGCAACTCCCATTCATTATCACTCATCAGAACTGTATCATCCGCAAACAGCAGTATAGGTAGCTTCCACTCAATTCCCTCCCTTTTCAGCGATACACCAACATCCACTGCTCTTGATAGGATTTCTTTCATGACTCCATCCATATATACAGTAAACAACCACGGGGACATCACACACCCCTGTTTCAAACCAACATTCAGGTCAAAGAACTCGCTCTGCTCACTCTCCACACGTACTGCCGCCTTTGCACCCTCATACATGCTCTTCACTGCTTTCAGCAACTTGCCCTCTACTCCGTATATTCTAAGTACTTTCCACAAACCTTCTCTATCCACTCTGTCATAGGCCTTCTCCAAGTCCATAAAGGCAACATACACCTTTTGTTTCTTCTCCAGATACTTCTCCATAACACAATTCAGGGTAAAAATCTGATCTACACATCCTCTTCCCTTCCTAAAACCTCCCTGCTCGTCGCCTATCCATTTCTCCGTTCTCACTCTCACTCTCTCAATCACTACCCTACTGTATACCTTCCCTACTACGCTTAGAAGACATATTCCTCGGTGGTTACCACACACTCCTCTTTCCCCTTTACCCTTATATAGGGGGACTATTATGCCAGTCTTCCAGTCATTGGGTGCACTCCCCTTCTCCCATGCTAGTTTGCACATTTTCCATACCCATTCTATCACTATCTCACCACCATACCTCAACATTTCCCCACACACTCCATCTGTTCCTGGTGCTTTCCCCCAACTTCACTCTTTTCATGGCTTCCCACACTTCTGACCTCCTGATCCCCACCTCCCTCCTCCACTACTACTTCTCTTCTTCTCCCTCCCATACCATATCCAGCTATGTTTGCTGGCTCTTCATTCCTTACATTTAGCAACTCACCGAAGTACTCCCTCCATCTTTCGACTCTCTCTTGCTTCTCGGCTAGCATTCTCCCATTCTTATCTTTCACACCCTTACTGTTTCCCTTGCTACCTTCCCTAACTTTCTTGACTTCTTTCCAGAACAGTTTCTTACTCTCCCTCCATTTTACACTCAGATTCCTTCCAAATTCCTCATCTACTCTTCTCTTACTTTCTTTCACTACTCTCTTCACCACCCTCTTACTCTCCACGTACCTCGCTCGTTTCTGTCTCTCGGAATCTTCATTCCCTCTACTACCCAACCACTCTCTATATGCTTTCTTCTTTTCTTCCACAGCTATTCTTACCTCTTCTTTCCACCATGCTGTACCTTTCACTCCCCTCCCTCTTCTCCTCACTCCTCCTCACATGCTGCACAGATCTCATCCTTAAACACCTTACTCATCTCCTCCACTTCCTCCACAACTTCCAGGTCGAACCCACCTAGTCGTCTTTCCACTGCTCTCCTGTACTCCTCCCTGACTTCCTCCTCCTGCAACCTCTCCACCCTCCTCACCATTCCACCCTCCTCTCGCCTCCCTCCAGCTCTCCTCACCTTAGCTACCACTACATACTGATCAGACAGACAATTAATTATGTTATATTATATTAATTATACATGTTGATTTATTAGGCTGTATGGAATAAAATCTGATGTCGAAATGGCCATGGAAAGTTTGCGTTCGAAAATATATGCTATACTCACTGTGACACATGCCTCTTACCCCACCCAAGGATTTTGTACCGTACACTGAATTTGGTGAGGATTATTAAATTTGCATACAACACCACTTCCAAGGATAGTTCATATGACGAAGAAATGCAGGTGTTCTACCAATTTTCTTGCTTTCTTTCTTTCTTAATTTTTGTTTTGTTTATTTATTGATTTATTTTTTATTTGTTTACGATGTAGGCCTAGGCTATTCTGGTAATATAATGTCCGACTCCTGCGGGCCATCCTCATTTTCAGAGGCTTGTTCTTTATCTTGGCGTCTTCACGATAGCCTATCCCATGGTACAGTAGTTACCGGTATATGCTAGATACTAATGATCTCTATACGTGTCTATAACCATCTCGATTGCAAGCTCCCAAGTTTTATATTACGATAGTTGTAAGACAATATTTTTAGGTAGGCTACCGTAGGGATGGCTATCCTCCGGGGCAATGCCACCAGCGTCATGAGCTCAGTACGACTGGACTGGGTCATGCCACTGTGTGAGGCCCGGGCAGGAGTGGTGTATCCGTAGTCTCTCCACTGTAGGGTAAAAAATAAAATAAACTTTATTTGTATTTAACATGTGTGATGCACATAAATAAAAGGGGATGTGTCGGATGGTTGAAAGCCACAGTTGCTCGCGCGTTTGGGGCTAGCAACACGTATTATGAAAAACATGTATCCTCCTTCATTCACTGTCCCCCCCTTCACTCACTCAACCCCATAATTTGCCGGAGGATAACAGGTTTTTCACAATACGTAGACGGAGGTCTTTTTTTTAAATATAAAACTTATAACTAACTCATGACTGGGAAGATTATTTAATTCTAGATAAGCTGGAACAGTGTGGTCAAATTAACCAAGTACCGTAGCTCTTAATTGGTAGTAGAGCCTTTTGGCCTTACCAGGTTTACTTACCAGGTAGGGCCACACACTGACCACAGAGCTAGTGGCTGTGTTCAGTGGGGGCCCAAGACATGAATACGGGCACTCTAACTAGATGTACGATTAGTAGCAGTTACTGGGAGTCTGACAGAGATAGTTAAGTTTATTTTGTGCCCTCATTGGAGACTAGATTTTAGTTGTGTCTGTTTGTTTGAGATGTTTGTTTAGGTGTTTGAGATGTGTGTTTTATGTGTTTAGTGATATTCGTGGAGGGAGTTGTGTATTTCTGCTTGGAGGCGTTGCTTGAAGAGTCTAAGATTTGGTGCTGTAACGGTGTCCTCTGAAAGTGAGTTCCACCTCTTGATGACTCTATGGGAGAAAAATCTTCTTCTGGCTTCGGTGGAGCAGTGCTGTACTTGGATTTTGTATCTGTGGCCTCTGGTGCCAGTCCTAGTGAAGAGGTCGGTGGGGTTGATAGGTGAGAGGCCATGGAAGATCTTGTAGCAGTAGATTTGGTCGTACCTGATCAGTCGGCCCCTGACTGAGTGTAGTTTGAGTCTTTGTAGGCGCTCGTCGTATGGGTAGTCGCTAGGGCTGGAGATCTGCTTTGTCCATCTTCTCTGGACAGACTCTGAGTCTGCTTCCGGTCAGGTAGTCTTGGTTCCAGAGAGGGGACGCAAAGTCTAGGATGGGTCTTATGCCGACCTTCAGGAGGGATAACATGAATTGGGGGGAGCGGTTTACAGTGCTCTTGAGCAGATTTTGGGCGACTTCTCCAGCTTTGTTGACCGCCTGGCGAATATGGTGGTGAAATTTGAGGGTTGTTGGGACGGATACCCCAAGGTCCTTCTGCAGGTTTGATGGCTGGATGGGCAGGTTTTGGAGGAAGTAGATGGGTTGGGTAGGCTGATTCGTTCTGTGGCAGGAGAAGCGCATGTGAGCAAATTTTTCAGTGGCGAACCTTAGACCCCACGAAGAGGCAATTTCATGCAGCCGGTCGATGCTTTCTTGGAGGGTCGCCATACCACCATGTGCTTGAGTTGAGGATGATGGGCAGCTGAAGTATATTTTCAGGTCATCTGCAAATATGAAGTATTTGCAGCTTAGTAGTGATCCTATGTGATTTATGAAGATGAGGAACAGCAGTGGGCCTAGGACGGAGCCTTGGGGGACCCCACTGAGTACTGGTCTTGCGGAGCTTGTTTTTCCGTTGATGCGCACCTTCATTTTTCGGTCGAGCAGGAAGCTCTTAATCCAGCTAAGGAGGTTCCCCGATATTCCTATGTCTCTCAGTTTGTTTAGCAGGGTTTGGTGGTGGACTTTGTCAAACGCTTTCTGAAAATCGAACAGGATGAGGTCTACTGTTTCACCTTTGTCATATTGTGCAGTGATGTAGTTGTATGTCAGTAGTAGTTGGTCGACCACGGATCTGGAAGGCCTGAAGCCAAACTGGTTGTTGTCGAACAGGAGATGGTCATCCAGAAAGCTCTAGAGAGATTTAGTGATCATTCGTTCCATGGTTTTGCATACAACTGAGGTTAGGCTTATGGGGCGGTAGTATAACGGGTTTGATTTACTTCCTTTATTGAAGATAGGCGAGACGTGGGACTTCTTCCAGGTTGGTGGGACTGTCCCGGTGGCTAGAGAGAGGGTGAAGAGTGCAGTGAGGGGAACGGCAAGTTCTGCAGCGCATTCCTTCAGGAGGCGGGGATGGATGAGGTCAGGCCCCATGGCGCTGTCGGGTTTTAGGGACTTTAGGAGGTTCAGTACTTCGGAGTGCCTGATGGGGACTGTCGGGAGGGGGGAGGCTCCTATCTGGTGGGGGAAGGGGTTCACTGGCTGGATTATTTCATACACCCCGGAAAAGGCTTCGGCGAAGGATTCTGCCATTGCTTCGGGTGAGTCGGTGAGGATGTCGTTGATCATTAGTAGGCCTATCCGGGTTCTACTTACTTTTTTGTTTCGGATATATGAGTGAAATAGTTTCGGTTTGAGGCTGTGATTTCTGGCTAGGTTGTTTTCATAGTTGGATTGTAGTGAGATTGTTGTTGCTCTCAGTCGGTCGTTGGAGGAGTTGAAGATGTAGAGAGATTGCTGCGCTTGATGGGACTGTCTGCCATGGATTCTCCTCATTTCCTTGTACTGCTTCCATTGGTTGGATCTTAGTCTTGTGAGGTGTTTGGGAATTTTTCTGAGCCAGGGGGGCCGGAACATTTGGGTTCCTTTAGCGGGACATGTCGGGTGACTAGGTCCTGAAGAGTGGAGGTAAGGAAGGAGTTGAGGTTATCTAGGTCACGTGCTTGGAGTTCATAGTCCCAGTCAATCTGTTTCAGGTAGTTTCGGATCTGGTTGTAATTTCCTTTCGCCCAGTCTCTTATCATGGTTATATTGTGGGGGGTGTTGGGTGGGTGCCAGTCTTGGAACAGGTAGTTGAGGGTTATGACAATGTGACCGCAGTGGGGGAGTGGGGGGGTTGGTGGTGATGTTCAGTAGTCTGTCTGCCTCTGTAGTTAGGACTAGGTCAAGCCTATACTCGAACGACTTGCTGGTACCTGTGTTGTTAGTACTGTATAGGCCTATACCTTGCCCTTCTGTACATGTTTCGACACCCTTGGCAACATTTATTATTGAAAGGGGTGTGTATTTGTGGGCATACTTGTCTGTGTGACTATTGAGTTCATATGCATACATTTTTAATCACCCTCAGAAGAAACCCCAACACTTGGAGGCGTTGTTACTGCAGGGGTATGTTTTTATGAGTGTAGTTGTGTGTGTGTGTGTGTGTGTGTGTATGTATGTATGTGGGTGTTGTGCGTGTATAGAATGTCAAATTGTACATACATTTAAAGTACGGTAGTTTGTCCTAACTATTATGGTACCGTACGTTTTCTATGAAAGGGTAGCAAAGAAAATCATCCGAGGTACGGTAACTAACCAATAAAACATAAACAACACCTAACCCTTTCCAATCAGATCACGATTTCTGTTTTATTATTAGTCTACTACTGTCAGAATTTAATCAGTTTAGGAAGAACCTCTGTTAATCATAATGGTAATTGGTGGGGAGCCTTTGCAGTTTTTAAATTTATACTGGTAGATAGTTCAAAGTTGGGTAGAGTTTTCGATGTAGGCCTACACATGTTCGGGTTTTTCAGACAAAACATTTTTTTTCCTACTGTTTTTCCATGTGATTCATGCGATTTTATCACCCATTTGTTGAGGAAATGTTCCGTTTTTCCATACTCCATCACCCCAACAATTTCCATAGTTTTTGTCAATACACTTACACTTAGTTACACTTAGTTGTATTCCGTCCGTTAGTGACACAGTTGAGCTGGGGCTCCACTGCGACCAGGCAGCTCCCTTTCTTCCACTCTCCATTCCAGAAGTCGGTTGGAGTTGGTGCTGGGGTATCCTGGTGTTGGTGGCCGGTCCGGTATTTTGGCCAGCCACATGTCCAAGTGTTTCTTGAAGGTGTCTGGAGACACCCCGGTCATGTTCCTGAGAGGGGCTGGTATACAGTTGAACAGTCTGGTTCCATTGTATGTAAAGCTGTGATGGATCAGGGATTTGATTTTTTGTGTTGATCCCGGCGTAGTCCTCACATAGCACAGCCTCCCTCGCCTTTGGTGCTGAGTCTCTTGGATGTTTGGATTTGGTACCTTTTTTTCCAAAATCTTCCAGACGTAGATGATGATGTATCTCTCCCTACGTCTTTGAAGTGAGGACAGCTGCAGCTCCTTAAGTCTCTCCCAGTAGTTAAAGTGTTGAAACCCATGGATTTTACTGGTGAATGTCCTCTGGGTGGCTTCAATTTCTATTATTTCTCCTACTTTTTGGGGAGACCAGAGCTGGGAGCAGTACTCCAGTCGTGGTAGGACCAATGACTTCCACAGTGTTAGCATACACCTCTCATTTCTTGTGTGGAAGGTTCTCAGGATCCAGCCTGCTATTTGTTTTGCTGTTGTTGTGGCTTTGGTAATATGCTGGGAAAAAGTGGCGTCACTGCTCATATTTACTCCCAAGTCCTTCACTGTGTCCTTGGCGGTAATTTCTTGCTGTCCACTTTTGTAGTTGGTGTCGTTTTGTAGTGCTCTCTTGTTCCCGTACCTTAGAAGCTCGAACTTGTCTCCGTTTAGGGCCATGTTGTTTTCTTCTGCCCACTTCAGGATTTTGTCCAAGTCTTGTTGTAGTAGCTGAGCATCATGTTGTGAGGTGATTTTCTTCATGAGTCTGGTGTCGTCTGCAAACGATGTGGCTGTTGAGTGTTCCAGGTCCCTGTCGATGTCTCCTATCATGATGAGGAATAGGAGAGGTCCCAGTACTGATCCTTGTGGTACTCCGCTGATGACCCCACCTGCTTCTGATAGGCTTCCTTGTACCGTGACTCTTTGTTTTCTGTTGGTGATGAAGCTGTGGAGCCATCTTCCAAGGTCTCCCCCTATTCCCAGTGATTTGAGTTTATGTAGAAGGATCCCATGGTCCACCTTGTCAAAAGCTTTGGCGAAATCTAGATATATGACGTCTACATTTTCTCCGTCTTGAATATCCTGTAGGATTTTGTCGTAGTGTGATAGTAGTTGTGAGAGGCAGGAGCGGCCTTTTCTAAAGCCATGTTGCCCCTCGTTGAACGCCTCGTTATCTTCCAGGAAGCTGACCATCTTAGCTCGTATTGTTCTTTCTATGATTTTAATAAGATGTGACGTCAGCACCACTGGTCTGTAATTTTTGGCTATGCCTTTACTACCCCCTAACCTAACAACCTAACCTAACTTAAGACCCCGTTGGTCTTAGCATTGATATATAGGATGACAAAATACTAAAAATACGGTGGAAACGGGAATATACTTAGAACTCCACTGATTCAAGATGGCCGCCTTTTCCTTATTGAACCCACATATAGTCCCCCTATATAAGGGCAAAGGGGAAAGAGGAGTGTGTGGTAACCACCGAGGAATATGTCTTCTAAGCGTAGTAGGGAAGGTATACAGTAGGGTAGTGATTGAGAGAGTGAGAGTGAGAACGGAGAAATGGATAGGCGACGAGCAGGGAGGTTTTAGGAAGGGAAGAGGATGTGTAGATCAGATTTTTACCCTGAATTGTGTTGTGGAGAAGTATCTGGAGAAGAAACAAAAGGTGTATGTTGCCTTTATGGACTTAGAGAAGGCCTATGACAGAGTGGATAGAGAAGGTTTGTGGAAAGTACTTAGAATATACGGAGTAGAGGGCAAGTTGCTGAAAGCAGTGAAGAGCATGTATGAGGGTGCAAAGGCGGCAGTACGTGTGGAGAGTGAGCAGAGCGAGTTCTTTGACCTGAATGTTGGTTTGAAACAGGGGTGTGTGATGTCCCCGTGGTTGTTTACTGTATATATGGATGGAGTTATGAAAGAAATACTATCAAGAGCAGTGGATGTTGGTGTATCGCTGAAAAGGGAGGGAATTGAGTGGAAGCTACCTATACTGCTGTTTGCGGATGATACAGTTCTGATGAGTGATAATGAATGGGAGTTGCAGGGTCTGGTAAATGAGTTTGGAACAGTGTGCGAAAAACGGAATTTGAAGGTAAATATGGGGAAGAGCAAGGTTATGGTCTTCGAAAGGGGTGAAGTCACAGAGTGTGAGGTGAAGCTGAACGGTCAGGCTATGGAGATCGTCAACTCTTTTAAGTATCTGGGCAGTGTGTTGAGTAAAGATGGGACTATGGATGAAGAGGTGCGGGAGAGGGTACAACAGGGGAAGAGGGTTGTAGGAACGCTAAAAGCAGTAACAAGAAATAGGGTGGTCAGTATGGAAGTGAAGAAGTCCTTGCATGACAGTGTGGTAATCCCGACACTGACTTACGGAAGCGAAGCATGGACGTTGGTTGAGAGACTCAGACCAAGAGTGAGAGCAGTGGAAATGAATTACTTAAGGAGTGCGTGCGGAGTTACATGGAGGGATAGACAGACTAATGAGGAAGTAAGAAGGAGGTGTGGTGTGGAGGTAGATGTGCTGGAATGTGTGAAAAGGAACAACTTGAGATGGTTCGGCCATATGGAACGTATGGAAAGCGAGAGAATGACTAAGAGGGTGTACGAGAGCGAGGTGGAGGGACAGAGGGGGAGAGGTAGACCGAATATGAGGTGGAAGGATGGAGTGAGGAACTACATGAACGAAGGCGGTGCTGGTTGGGGGGAGGGGCGTCGACTGACTGGGGACAGAGGTGCATGGGGGCGGTTCGTTCGTGGCCACCCCTTCGGGGATCACGGCGTCAGGCAATAGATAGATAGATAGATAGTCTAATACACAATAATATAATTTCCGCAGGTAATAACATACTGTATATATGAATGATGTATGGGTCATAAATATTGTATATACGGTACCGGTATGTTACAAAGATTGAGATATCTCGACGTGCATTTGTAAATTGAAAATAATTCCGATAGACGAGTTATTTGTGTTTCTTGTGTTCGTATTTTGCTGTGTTAGGTGTTGTAAGGTAATTGTGGTGATATGATGTTTCACCACTTCCATGATTGGCGGCAACTATTATATTCAGGTGAAGGTATTGAGGGGTAAACCTTTACAATGACCCACCTTATTTACCGGTACTTTTCGAAGGGTGTTGAGAGAGGAGAAAGGGTGTTGAAGAGAGAGGAAGCTGTTGGAGTGGCTTTGTTGTTTGTGTTTGTATTAATACCCGGTACGTTATGGAGAGGATAATGTTGTTAAAGGGAAAACAAATTACAAAACAGAAGCTAACCACATGATAGAACGTAAAGACAGCGTGAAAGACCTTGGGGCATTAATGTCTAAAAATATGAGTTTCAAAGACCATAACCAGGTCAAAGTTGCTGCTGCAAAACGGCTAACAGGTAGGATTCTACGTGAGTTGCCAATTATACCGTTCTTCAAATCCCTGGTTCTACCGCGGCTAGAGTACTGTAACATATTAAAATCCCCATACAAAGTAGGTGAAATAAATGACTCCCAACAGAGTGTACAGAGAAACTTCACCTCACATATAAATTCAGTAAAACATCTACACTATTGGGAGCGTTTAAGAACACTGAAACTATACTTGTTGGAATGTAGAAGGGAGCGATATTCTATTTTTTATTAATTTCACCACACCACCAAACCCCTCCAATGAAATTAATGAAAGCATATATGTGATCCACCGGGATTCGAACCTGGTTTATCACACACAGATTTTTAGACACCTTAACCATTACACCACCGTATACTTTGAACATTGGTAAAGATATAACTAGTACCGAATGTATACACCCCGATAGTAATGAAGTTCAGAGATAGACGAGGTTGGGAATTCGATATCCCAAACTGCAATTTTGTTTGAATAGCCTATTTAATGAATAGGAGGAATACACGAACTAACATTGTTTTGGCCATTTTATCACTTCCAAAGTCATAATTTGAACAATCAACCACAATTTTATCTTTGCCTATGCAGTGATAAAGACTAAATAAAATGGGTGTCAAACGAAAGCAAAGTCCATTATTCTTTCACCTTATTGTTGTATAGGTGAAGACAAGATTATGATTTACAGTTTTATTGTGTCTTTGAAAGTGATAACATGGCCAAAACAATGCTATTTCAGGTTCATTTATTTGCATTCCTTCTAATGTTCACTCAAGTCTCCAAACTAAATTGCTCCGGTTTGGCACCCTGTTTTAAAAAGCCGGTATCACACGAGCATTTTTTCCCTCAACATTTATCCTCAACACTGGTCTGGCAGCTTATGAGGTCAACCTTTAATATATTTCTATCACCGAAATTCATCAATCATTAGTCTAGTTGCCGATTCCAGTGCAAAATATTCCAGAAATGTTGCCAGATTTTTTAAAATTATCGAATGTTGACTATAAAAGCTCTCGTGTGATACCGGCTTAAATCTCCCCTATGCTTGCTTTCAGACGACTCCTCTCTCACGCACTAAACCCATTCACTTTTCCTCTGCCGTCATCAAAGCTGTACTGTGTCATGGAGTAAGAGCGTGATGACAGGGCCTATCTTTCTTCCATTCAAAAAATTTCTCCCAATAATAGCTATTACTTTCACTTGTCGTATTACACTCATTCGTATAGGGTAGCCAATTCCTACGCGGTGTTCCAATTAGTGCGCAAGCGGCAAAATCTATAAACAAACAATTTACAATTACCCACACACAAAAAATTACGAGTTGGATTATTTGTGTCAAAATATATGGTGGTTATGATATATTTTGATGTTATTTGTATGTACCGGTATCTAACTCGGATAATTTTGTGTAAGTATTTGTTACCGTTAATTAATATCGCCTGAATGTCAATGGAGAAAATCACTGCGCCATGCTCCAGAGCTTCTTTCTCAAATTACTGCGCCATGCTCCAGAACTTCTTTCTCAAATTACTGCGCCATGCTCCAGAACTTCTTTCTCAAATCACTGCGCCATGCTCCAGAACTTCTTTCTCAAATTACTGCGCCATGCTCCAGAACTTCTTTCTCAAATTACTGCGCCATGCTCCAGAACTTCTTTCTCAAATTACTGCGCCATGCTCCAGAACTTCTTTCTCAAATTACTGCGCCATGCTCCAGAACTTCTTTCTCAAATTACTGCGCCATGCTCCAGAACTTCTTTCTCAAATTACTGCGCCATGCTCCAGAACTTCTTTCTCAAATTACTGCGCCATGCTCCAGAACTTCTTTCTCAAATCACTGCGCCATGCTCCAGAACTTCTTTCTCAAATCACTGCGCCATTCTCCAGAACTTCTTTCTCAAATTACTGCGCCATGCTCCAGAACTTCTTTCTCAAATCACTGCGCCATGCTCCAGAACTTCTTTCTCAAATTACTGCGCCATGCTCCAGAACTTCTTTCTCAAATTACTGCGCCATGCTCCAGAACTTCTTTCTCCCGCGACTATAAGTCCTGGCCAACGTCAATGAGGTCATCTTTCAACAGGATGGTGGTCCTGCACACTATTCCTGGGATGTTCACACCTTCCTGAACGCTCACTTTCCGGACCGTTGGCTCGGTCACCTAATTTGACCCCCTGTGATGTTACGGTACATCTTGAGCAAGGTGTATTAAAAGGAAACTATGGGACATAGGAACGGTGGAAGCAAGAAATGAAGCCTGTACCGTACATCAGTTTCAGAGGAGCTGTTGGGAAGTGTTGGGCAAACTCCGGTGTAGCACTAGCTTGATTCTCACCAGTTCCCGTTCTATTACATAAACTATACATCCGTCCAACATGCGCTATATTCGTGATTTAATTGCTTCCCTATATTATATAAAACAAAGTTTTTTTTTTTGTGCGCCGATACCATACCAGTAATGTTTTTTTTTTCTTTCATATTATTATCGGTGTTTATTTTTGTGTTTCAACCTTATTTTCTAAGGCAAAATAAAATCCATGCTCTTATCTAATCTAACTCCTCTAAACTAGCCTAATCTAACTTCTTACATACCGGTACTTTTAATTTCAAAGTCAAAATGTAATTCCATGCTACCGGTACATCTAATCTACCTCTTGTAACTTACAATACTCTAACTCATTTTGTTTTGTAGCGCTAATATCAAACTCAAAATCATATTCGTACTACCTCTAATCCTAACTATAGTATCTCACTCTTACTCCTTTTATTTGTCACCCTTCTGAACTCCCCTTCACAGAATTTTCTTTTTAATTCACTACATGTAGAATTAATACCATCTGGTCCGACCTCTTGTGGGTTATTATGATATTTTGTTTAATTAGTATAGAGGATTTTGCTTGTCTTTGCATTTTCGAGTAATGTATTTTAGTTAGTTTCCTAGGCTAAGAAAACACACCTTCCTTGACTGTTTTCAAACTAAGCAAAAAATGCCCACCCAGAACTGCTTCAAGCTAAATTTGAATATTTTTCGATAGAGAAATGTCCCGGCCGAAGGCCGATTTCTTCTAAGTTACAGGCTCGTTATCGCTCGTCCAGAAAACAAATAATCGAACGTGAATGGGGTGAAGCGTCTTATTATAGCCAAACTAAGGGAAGAAACGTCTTAATATGTCAACTCTAATGGAGCGAAACTGGGGAGCCCCAAAAGGACCTCCTTCGGACCAAATAGGGTTTAGCCCGGCCCGGCGGCCGATATCACATGATCGCCTTTTCCTTCAACATTTATCGTCAGCTTTAGTTTGGCAGCTTAGGAGGCCACCTTTTTTACCCCTTCTGTACCGGCGACGTCTTTTTAATTTAATTCTAGCAATATTTAGATGATTGTGTGCAGTTTAAGTAGGATCTGTTGTGGTATAAAGGATTAAGTGAGATAGTTCGAAGCCTGTTAATTGCTGAAGGCCCCTTTTAAACTTAATAAAATCGTCTAATACTAGCCAGAATCATCATCAGTCGGTACCAGTGCGGAAGAACCCGGAAATGTCGGATAAATTTAATCATTTTGACATTTTATTCTAGCTATCATTAGATGATGTTATGCAGTTTCGGAAGGATCTATGAGAATTATAGGGGTAAATATTATCTCAATTAACCCTCTGATTTCCATATATCTTTCCTAATCTGTATAAAATCGTCTAATAATAGCTAGAAAACAGAAAAGAAATGCGTCGTCGAAACTTCCAAGGATTAATGTTGATCATAGAAAGTGGTCGATAAATGCTCTCGTGTGATTGGCCTATACTGAAAATTTACGGCCTATGAAAAGGGTAATTTAAGTGTCCACAATAATTTATCCATTTAAGGGGGGATGGGCTTATATATTTGCTCATTTATAGGCTATATTTGTTATCATGTGTTTTAGTTTTCTCCTTAGACCTCCATCTAGGTTAAAAAAAAAAAAAAAAAGTCCTCCTTGAAGATAAATTTGTATTTTTTTCTCGATAGGGCTGGTTCCTCTTGAATTACAGGCTCGCTATCGCTCGCCAGGACAAAATCGGCACCTGAATGGCACGAAAAATCCTAATATTTACTAAGAAATGGGGCGGAAGGACTTAAAATCGCTAAACTAATGAGCCGAACATCATAAAATCGCCAAACTACTGGTGCTAAACATGAGGAAGTCGGGGGACCAGAAGAACGACCTATCTCCCCTTAACCCGGCAAGCGCGATAGGCCTCACGGAAGGCTTCCTATAGGGAACGCGATAGGCCTCACGGAAGCAGGACCATAAAAAAAGCCTTCCATAAAAAAAAAGGGCCTATCAAAACAAAGGAATTTGTCTCTAGGTGAGATAATTCCCCTCCAGTACTCATCCATGTAAATCTCACCCACCCCCCTCCCCTCCTTCCCCACCTTATTCCCCCCTCCCTCCCCTCCTCAATTATCACCTATTTTTCCTCTTATTATCATCATTTATCGGTTATTTTTCTCTCCCGCGATAATGTAGCACAAGTGGGTTGCATAAAAGATCGTTATGCAACACCCAGACACCGGCACACACCGCTCCGCTCGTCTCAGTTGACTCCCAGACAGCGAGAGGGGAGGGCTGCCTGTCTCTCTCTCTCGCCTGAGATTATGACCGGGTGGCCAATATCTTCGTTTTTCACCACCCAAATGCTTTTCCCACTTATTTTAGCACTCTTGAAGGTTCATATATACATCATATATGTAAAATAAAAGCATACCGAAAACAAATAATGGTTTATATTGTAAATATAACGAATTCTGTCAGAATCCAGGGCTAGAAATGCACAAATAACTACCCTAGCACCTACGTCTATATCGCGCTTGTCAGGTTAAAGGTACTGTATGTTGATGTTAATAAACCCATCTAATCCAAGGGTAGAAAGGTGAATCGACAATCATAATATAGCCTACCGTTACTCAATAGTATAAAACAAAATCAAAGCATTTTTATAACCTTGATTTTTTTGCAAGTTAGCCTACCCCCTTTTTCCGTGGTCATAAAACATTCATAGAGACGAAAACACTTACCGGTACAATAACTTCATATTATCACCAACCTACCAATTGACTTATAAATAAATCTAACTAATTAAATCAATTAAACTAATGAATATATACTGTACATGTGGTACTTTAAGGATTCGAACCTATGACACTCACACCGAAATTCTGCGCACTAACCATTACGCTATCAATACATAGATTGGTAACATTAGTGTAGCTTCTAGGTGGCATCACACGAGGGCATGTATCTGATACTAGGATCGGAGTCAATTTATCAGGTTCAAAACATATTATAGAAGAGGATATTCGAAGAGCTGCTTCCATTTAGACGATATTTTAAAGTTTGTAGCTTTAAAAAAAAACAAAAAACGAAGAAACGCTCAAGAAAGTCACGTATAAATTACCCAATTACTGAAAATGGATATCAGTTGACCTCACCTTTACAACAAATTAACAAGGTGACTAATGCTATAAGTCTAGGCCACTCAGATTATTCCACCGCAATCAACGCTTATATAAATGTTTAAAGGATATACAGTAGATGAGCGCCTTTTTCCACAATTATTTCCGCAACCCTGATCTGCCAGCTGCCATTTGTCATGAGCCATAATACCATTTGAATGTTTGAATCTTTATAACCAAGTTGTGTTACCTCTGAGATTGGGAGCGTTTAAGAGCACTGAATCTGTACTCACTGGAACGTAGAAGAGAACGTTACCTAATAATATACACGTGGAAAATCGCAGAGGGTTTAGTACCAAACCTACATACTCCGATAGTCATGAAATTCAGTGATAGGAGAGGCTGGGAATGCGAAATCCCCCGGATGAATAACAGGGGTGCTATGGGCTCTCTGCGAGAGGGCTGGTTATCACACAGAGGCCCACGTCTCTTCAACAAACTCCCACGGCGAGTAAGAGACATGAGGGACATCTCGTTATACAACTTCAAGAGAGCCCTAGATGTCGAACTGCAAAAAGTGCCAGACGAGCCCATCCTCGCAAGGGAGCGAGCTGTCGCTTCAAACAGTCTACTGCACCAAATCACCACTCATAACGAGGGGCGTCGCGCTCCTTGGTGCCGCTAGAGGAGCGGCGAACACATCCAAAGGTATCCAAAGGTAAGGTAACAGAACACTGAATGGTATCGCTTGGGTTCGATACAGATGCAAATGGGTGTGCAGGTATTATGGCTAATGACTGTACCTACTGATATTTTATTTGTATTATACCGGTACCGTATTCTTCGACTTTAAATCTATACCAACCTCACATTATTCATAACTGTTCCTTTATTCTTTGCATAAACAATTTGTTATACACCAGATGCTTTCCCATCAGAAAAGGTCCCAGTGCTTGGCCTTTGTGCCTAAATCTTCAATTCAATTCAATTTCCCATCAGAACCGAACCATTCATTACAGTACGGTACGCATCCCATCTCTCTCTCTCTCTCTCTCTCTCTCTCTCTCTCTCTCTCTCTCTCTCTCTCTCTCTCTCTCTCTCTCTCTCTCTCTCTCTCTCTCTCTCTCTCTCTCTCTCTCTCTCTCTCTCTCTCTCTCTCTCTCTCTCTCTCTCTCTCATATGTTCTTATTATTATAATTTAAGAAAAACTAACAACAGACTCGGTTTAGTATATTTATTCATCAAAAATATTTATACATTCATACAACTTTGTACAAACGTGTTTTTACATTGTTTCAGTCATAGCAAAATGACTGTGATAACAAATATACAAAAAAACATTGGCGAAGAGCAAGCAAGTACCGATATTAACACCTCCCACCTATATTCATAGAAGATAATTTGTTATATACAAGACAGATTATCGTAGGCTACTTGTATTCGTGTAAATAATAAAACCGAATATATTTAGACGAATGATCCTAGCCAGGAAGAGAGGGCTTTCTAAGGGGGGTTCTTTTTGCAATTTATTCAAGTTAAAACCCAAATGATGTAGCTAGTTACAATGGTACCATACCAGTGATGTTGCTCTCTCTTTCTCTCTCTCTCCCCCCCCCCCCTCCCCCTTTCCCCTCAGTGACCTCAAACACCGAACAAAATAGTAGTTCATCTCAACCCCTGGTTTCTCAATCCCCTTTTTCAAATATTCATTATGTTATGGAAGCTGGATGTGATGGAGATGAGCTGCTAGAGGAGTATGTGTGGAGTTAGTTACTCGTAGAGACAGATTGAGGAATGAAGAGATACGTAGGAGAGTGGGGCAGCAGGAACATTTGTCAGCCAGAGTGGACAGAAGGGTGCTGAGCTGGTATGGTCATGTTGAACGAATGGGAGATGAAAGGCTTACAAAGAAAATATGTGAGTCAGGTACAAGGGGAGATAGAAGGGCAGGAAGAGCCCCATTGAGATGGAAAGACTGTAAGAAAAGCTTTGGATGATAGAGGAATGACTATAGATCAGGCAGGGGAAGTGGTGGTGGACAGGAGTGAATGGAGAATGCTTGTGAATAGTTGAGTGAACAAGTGGTCATTTGGAGTAAGGGGAGGGCTTGTGGCTTTGGCTCCGCTGCATGTCTGCCTGCCGAGATCGGAACCTCTCCGGGTGGTCGGGGGAGTGCTGGAGCGACCTTGGTGGCCCTGGTCTCTGGGTCTTCTCCTGGGTGACCTAGATGTGTGTGAATTTGTGTTTTTTTATCTGTGTTTATTCGTTGTTTTATGTTGTTTTTGTGTTCTTGTTCTTGCTCTGTCTTGAGTCGGCTACCCCCAAAATGGGGATTGGGCCTGAGCATATACATAGATAGATAGATAGATAGATAGATCTTAACTTTATTGTTATTTAATTAATTTTAGTTAAGCTTACAGCTATCAGGCTGTTTTAGTTAGCTTAGGTTGGTGTTGGCTAGGTTAGTAAGATGGGATTGAGTTAAAATGGCATCGTCTATTATGAGTATAATATTAGTTTATATATTACCAGTATATCTAAGTTTGCTATCAATATATGCTTTCTTATGTATACCTCCTGTTACCAACTGGTCTCCACCTTGGAATAGTTAGGTCATCGAGGGTCAGCTCTCTCTTTCTCTGGCCCTTGAACACTGCGAAGGTGTTTGCTTGGTCATTCGCAACAAAGGTTCCGAAGCTATCTGGACCGGTACCCTGCCCTTTACCACCGCCACCTTGACCTTTACCGCCCCCTCCTTGGTCATTACCACCTCCACCTTGACCGTTGCCTCTTCCACCCTGACCCTTTCCACCCCCATTTTGCTGAGGAGGTGGGGTCAGGTAGGAGAAGTTGGGGGCTTCAGGAGTTGTGTACGATTGTTGTGGTGGTTCAGGAGCTGTGTATGATTGTTGTGGGGGTCCAGGTGCTGTGTACGATTGTTGTGGTGGCTCAGGAGCTGTGTATGATTGTTGTGGGGGTCCAGGTGCTGTGTACGATTGTTGTGGTGGTTCAGGAGCTGTGTATGATTGTTGTGGGGGTCCAGGTGCTGTGTACGATTGTTGTGGGGGTCCAGGTGCTGTGTACGATTGTTGTGGGGGTCCAGGTGCTGTGTACGATTGTTGTGGGGGTCCAGGTGCTGTGTACGATTGTTGTGGTGGTTCAGGAGCCCCATAAGACTGTTGTGGAGGTTCAGGAGCCTTGTAAGACTGTTGCGGGGGTTCGGGAGCCCCATAAGACTGTTTGGGGGGTTCAGGAGTGCCATAATTCTGTTGTGCAGCTTCAGGCGCCCCATATGTTTGTTGTGGTGCTTCAGGCACCCCATAGGACTGTTGAGGTTCTGGAGCCCCATAAGATTGTTGAGGTGGTTCTGCAGCCCCATTCGATTGTTGTGGTGGGTCAGGTGCCCCATAAGACTGTTGTGGTGGGTCAGGCACCCCATACGACTGTTGTGGTGGGTCAGGAGCCCCATAAGACTGTTGTGGGGCTTCAGGTGCCCCATAGGACTGTTGGGGAGCAGGTGGGGCCCCATATGACTGTTGTGGTGGTTCAGGAGCTCCATAAGACTGTTGTTGTGGCTGAGAGGCTCCATTACTCTGCTGTGGAGGCTCAGGTGCACCATAGCTTTGCTGTGGAGCCTCAGGTGCTCCATAGCTTTGTTGTGGAGTTTCAGGAACACCATAACTTTGTGTTGGTGGCTTGGGGGCACCATAACTTTGCTGTGGTGGTTCGGGAGCACCATATGACTGTTGTGGAGGTTCTGGGGCTCCATAACTTTGCTGTGGAAGTTCAGGGGCACCGTAACTTTGTTGTGGAGATTCAGGGGCACCATAACTTTGTTGTGGTGGTTCGGGGGCACTATAACTTTGCTTTGGAGGTTCAGGGGCTCCTTGACTCTGTTGAGGTGCTTCAGGGGCTCCATATGACTGTTTTGGTGATTCCGGAGCTTCATAAGACTGTTGGGGTGGTTCAGGTGCCCCGTAAGACTGTTGTGGTGGTTCAGGCACCCCGTAAGACTGTTGTGGCACAGGTGGTGCCCCAAAAGACACTTGTGGCACTTCAGGTGCACCATAGGACTGTTGAGGAGCAGATGGTGCCCCATACGACTGCTGAGGAGCAGGTGGTGCCCCATATGACTGTTTTGGTGTGTCAGGTGCACTATAAGACTGTTGAGGAGCAGGTGGTGCCCCATAAGATTCTTGAGGAGCAGGTGGTGCCCCATAAGACAGCTGTGGAGCAGGTGGTGCCTCATAAGACTGTTGAGGAGCAGCTAGTGCCCCATAAGACTGTTGAGGAACAGGTGATGCTTCATAAGACTGTTGAGGAGCAGGTGGTGCTTCATAATACTGTTGTGTAACTTCAGGTGTTCCATAGGACTGCTTTGGTGGTTCTGGGGCTCCATAACTTTGTTGTAGAGCCTCAGGCGCTCCATAAGATTGTTTTGGTGGTTCAGGCGCTCCGTAAGTTTGTTGTGGAGCAGGTGGTGAAGGGGCCCCATAAGACTGTTGTGGAGCAGGTGGTGAAGGGGCCCCATAAGACTGTTGTGGAGCAGGTGGTGAAGGGGCCCCATAAGACTGTTGTGGAGCAGGTGGTGAAGGGGCCCCATAAGACTGTTGTGGAGCAGGTGGTGAAGGAGCCCCATAAGACTGTTGTGGAGCAGGTGGTGAAGGAGCCCCATAAGACTGTTGTGGAGCAGGTGGTGAAGGAGCCCCATAAGACTGTTGTGGAGCAGGTGGTGAAGGAACCCCATAAGACTGCTTTGGTGGTTCAGGAGCTGCATAAGATTGTTTTGGTGACTCAGGGGCTCCATATGATTGTTGTGATGTTTCTGGGGTTCCATATGATTCTTGTGGAGCAGGTGGTGAAGGGGCTCCATAAGATTGTTTTGGTGGCTCAGGTGCCCCGTAAGATTGTTGAGTCAAAGGGCACTTAGTTTGTGTCACATACTCAGTTTGCTGCTGTGTGGTGGTAATATAGCGCTCTTGTGTTGCTGTCTGCGTACGAAACTGTGTCCGTGTTGAATAATGAACTGACAACTCTGTTGTGGTGACGTAGGAGGGAACATAGCTTGTGCTGGTGATATAGGTGGCCTGGTAAGACACCCCATAGCTGGTAGTGGTGATAGTGTTGTAGATAGTCTGAAAGGAAGTGGTGGTGATATATTCCGCCACAAATTGGGTAGAGACCTGAACCTGTGGAACCGTCTCCTTCACCGTCTGGTATATTGTCGTTGGCACTTGTTGTGTTTGAGTCACTGTATGGTACACTGGTTCCTGTAAGCGAGATAGAAAATGTGTTAAAAATAAGTCCGGTATCATATATCAGTTATACTAGAACATTGACATCGTACTATGGTAAAACTTTGAAACTTGCCATGTACAGTAGGTTACTACCGTACGATATTTATTTTGTAAGTTGGATGGTCACATGTAATATTTGATGCTCTACCCACTTTTCTATTGCTGTATCGTGAATGTGAATAATTGCTTTTTTCTTTAATATTAACAAGAAACTAAATATATACGGTACAGTATATTCTATCGTTCATTTTTAACCTGAGGACTGCAGCAAGCCACACTTGAGGCTTTGCTGGAAGACTGTGACAAGCCACAATTGAAGCACGGTATTCAAGATGTACTAAACGCGCCAGTGGCGGGAAACTGATTGACAAGTATGACTATTTGGCAACTGTCCATACCACCACCTGATCTAGCCCTCCCTCTCTCTAATCCCCCCTCCTTCCTTCTCTCTAATCCCCCCTCCTTCCCTCCCTCCCAACAATTTTCGCCCCTCCCCTTCCTCCCTCCTCCTTCAATTCTCCCCTCCATCCCTGTACTACCCTTCCTCTCTACAACACTGTGCGACTGACTCAGAGAGACCGTTAATTCATAATATTTCCTCTTTGCGGCCCTAAGCATGCCGCATATCGCACGTACGTCTGCCCTAGCCCTCACGTAGTTTGTTGGTTAACTACATACATTACAGTACCTTACCAGGTACCGGTATTTGCTACGTAGGATTTCTTTTGGTAAAAATGTAAAAAGAAAATGCTGGGGATGATTTAAATGCCTTGATTTTGGTACTATTTAATACTGGTACTGTTAGCTTTGGTTCACACTATCTGGTTTGACATCATGTGTGTTATTCTATCTATCTATCTATCTATATGCTCAGACCCAATCAATCCCCAGCATATAGATAGATAGATAGATAGAATAACTCACATGACGTCAATTTGGGTTATTATGTGGGTTATTATGATATTTTATTTCATTTCATTGCTAGGCCTATTTAGGATTTTGTTTGCTTTTTGCCATTTTTGAGTAATGTATATTTGTTTTTCCCTAGGCCCGGTGGTCTTCATTGCGTTTCTCGCGAGCCAGTGGCGGCTCGCAATGACCTGTTTGGCGGCTCACAAGAGAGGAGCGAGGGTGAGAGATATAATTTATTTGTACTAAATTATTTCAATATAATAATTGTTACTAGTCTTGTTCTATAAATCTGTGGCTATGGTAACCCACACAAATATGTAATTTAGTTCCTATATATATTTGTTCTGCTTATCCTTGTGGCTTATTTGCCTTATGCGGCTCTCACTCATGTCCTGAACTTTTGGCTCTCTTGAAACCCACAAAAATATGTAATTTAGTTCCTATATATATTTGTTTCTGCTTATCCTTGTGTGTGGCTTATTTGCCTTATGGGCTTATGCGGTTCTCACTCTGAATATGTCCTGACCTTTTGGCTTTCTTGAAAAAATTAGTGAAAAACACTGCCTAGGCTAACAAAAACATCATTCAAATTAAACTATGCCCACCCAGACCCCCTTCAAGCTAAATGTGTACATGTCTCATATATATATATATATATATATATATATATATATATATATATATATATATATATATATATATATATAGTGAGAGAGAGCGAGGATGATTTAGTGAGAGTGTATGTGTGTGTCTAGTGAAATACGACCGACGTGTAGGGGATGCTGACTCTGACGGATGGCCTGGAAGCGTGTATGGTCAGACTCGCTCCTCATTTGTATTACCGGTATTATTATTATTATTTTTAGGGAAGATTTTTAACCCTTTCGGTACGATGGAACGTTTTTTAATATTTCTGGCTATCACTATATATTTTGTATATGACTTGGGAAGAACATGTGGGAGTTACAAGATATAACGTATGATAGTGCTCTAAGGCCTTGTTGGTGGGTCAGTGTTGGAACATGTTTGTATATTTCACTCGAAATTAGGAAATCATGTTTAGATTTTGCCGATTCCAACTATTGATCATAATATCATTGGTGCGGAGACATCACTTATTTGGCCGACTGTACAATACATGCCCCAGTTTCATCATATCTTGGTAACTGTACAGTCGGGGTCGTGAACACCACCACCTAAGGATAAATTCAGGGGGTCAAACGAAAGCAGAGTCCATATGTGGGGATAATATTGTGGTTTGTAGTTCAAATTACGTCTTTATGTGTGGGGGTTCAGCTATATTTATGACCGAGGCAATGATGTGCAGTATATGTGTGGGGGTTCAGCTATATTTATGACCGAGGCAATGATGTGCAGTATATGTGTGGGGGTTCAGCTATATTTATGACCGAGGCAATGATGTGCAGTATATGTGTGGGGTTCAGCTATATTTATGACCGAGGCAATGATGTGCAGTATATGTGTGGGGTTCAGCTATATTTATGACCGAGGCAATGATGTGCAGTATATGTGTGGGGGTTCAGCTATATTTATGACCGAGGCAATGATGTGCAGTATATGTGTGGGGGTTCAGCTATATTTATGACCGAGGCAATGATGTGCAGTATATGTGTGGGGGTTCAGCTATATTTATGACCGAGGCAATGATGTGCAGTATATGTGTGGGGGTTCAGCTATATTTATGACCGAGGCAATGATGTGCAGTATATGTGTGGGGGTTCAGCTATATTTATGACCGAGGCAATGATGTGCAGTATATGTGTGGGGGTTCAGCTATATTTATGACCGAGGCAATGATGTGCAGTATGTGTGTGGGGGTTCAGCTATATTTATGACCGAGGCAATGATGTGCAGTATATGTGTGGGGTTCAGCTATATTTATGACCGAGGCAATGATGTGCAGTATATGTGTGGGGGTTCAGCTATATTTATGCGATGTTATGCAGCTTGGGTAGGATTCATGATAGATAAGAGGATTGATTTAAGGGGAGGTATTTAGTTTGTTCCCTAGACCTCCATCAAGCTTAAAATTACACCCCCTTGAGTCCCTTTCAAGATATATTTGTACATTTTTCGGTAGAAAAATGTCCCGGCCGAAGGCTGGTTCCTCTTAAATTACAGGCTCGCTATCGCTCGCCAGGATAAAATTAACACCTGAATGGCACGAAAGGTCTTAATATGGGGTGAAAGTTCTTAAAATCGCTAAACTAATGGGGCAAACGTTTTATAATATCAAAAGCAATGGGGCTAAACATGAGGGAGAAAGGGGTCAAGAAAAAATCCCTTAAGTGGAGATCTCCCCTTAAGGGAATCTTTAGCATTATAATTGCTAGGTGTACTTCCTAAGCTGAATAAAAGCGTCTAATAGTTGCTACACTGTAATGAAAATAAACGTCACCGGTACTGAATGGGATAAGGGGAGGTTTTTAGCTTGCTCCCTTGACCTCCATCAAGCTTAAATAACAACAAGTTATAGTAGAGTTAAATGTGTACGGTACATTTTTCGGACAGGACAAATGTCCTGTCCTCCTAAATTGCAGGGGCTCGCTGTTGCTCGCCAGGAAGCAATTGATACCTAAATGACACGAAAGGTCTTACAATTGACAGAAATTGGGCTAAAGGTCTTAAAATCGCCAAACTAATGGGGCGAACATCTTAAAATCTCAAAAACTACATGAAAGGAAAGGGGGTTCAGAAAAAAACCTTAATGAAAATCTTCTTAAGCCCACGGTTAGGTTAGGGTTGGTTAAGTTAGGTTGGCTCAGATTAGGTTTAATCAAGTTAGGTTGGGTGAGATTAGTTTTGAGGTTAAGTCTATTGGTTAGGTTAGGTTTATTTAAGTTAGCTTTGGTCAGATTAGGTTTGAAGGTAGTTTAGGTTTGGTAAGGTTTAATTAAGTTAGGTTAGGTCAGATTAGGTTTGAAATTAGTTTAGGATTGGATTGGTTAGGTCAGGTTAGGTTAGGTTGGGTTAGATTAAGGGGACAGTGGTTATTTTGGGGGTCTATTTATATATTCATATATTTTTTAGTTTCCTTCCTACACCTCCATTATACTTAAAAACATCCATTAGATCCCCTTCCGAGATTAATTTGTAAATTATTTGGTAGGCTAGTGTCATGGCCGAAGGCCGTTCCCTCCACAATTACAGGCTCGCTATCGCTCGCCTGCAAAAAATCGACACCTAAAGGGTACGAAAGGCCTTAATATTGACAACGAAATGGGGCTAAATGTCTTAAAATCGACAAACTAATGGGACAAACGTCTCAAAATCTCAAAACTAATGGGGATAAGCATGAGGAAGAAAGGGGACCAGAAAAACGGCCCATCTCCCCTTAAGTCAGGTTAGGCTAGGCTAGGCTACTATTGGTCATGGATATACCCAATCCACAACACCCCACATAACCGCCTCCCGCCGAAGATCCCGTCCAGTGAAAGTGTGATTCCCGCCAGTCACTTCCTGTCGCGTAACAACCCTCTGTATGGCTTGGGGGGGGGGGGGGGAGGGGGAAAGCACGCGAGAGGTTAGAGGTTTCTGACAACATTTCGGGATTATTTTACACTGGTATCGGACTGATTATAGTGAAATTTGGGTAACCGAAATAATATATATGTTGATGGTGGTCTTACGAGGAAACCAAAGACAATATTCTATACTAGTACATATATAGATTAACAAATACATACACAATATCCCTATAAGACTCACCTGCACCACCTCGGTCATGTAGACGGTGATATACTGGGGGACACATTTCGGGGTCTTGTATCTGTTTCTGTTGCCCCCAAAGAAACTAGCGTCCCCCTGACAATATCCCACCGCTGCCACCACCACCACCAGCAGCTGAGTCCAGGACCTCATCTGTACAGGGGTAGAGGCACGGAGATTTAGCACAGGTCAAAAGATCAAATATGGCCCTTCCTGTATATAAATGGAAAGTTTGTTCCAATTTTGTGATGGACTAGTGTAGAAGAGGTCATCGAGGTCATCAAAATACTTAATAGTCCTCAACAGATCCCTCCAAGATTGATAGGCAGGCTATATGCCGTACTGTACAGTATATAGGAAGGAGTTTGAATGCCCTCACTTGCCTCTAGAACCTCATTTCTAACTTGATTATTTTCTTATTTTGACAATGTCTGTAAGTGTGAAGGACCCAATTACAGATCATAATATTGCTAGGTTGTTATTGAAATACTGGTACTTACATGTATTGCATAGTTTTCTAAAAGCAGTATCGTTTTGCAATTTCGTTAACGGAAAACGGCAAACTGTGGCAAAATTGTGAAAGCCTTGTGTCATTATGAGTGCCATCTGAAAACGTCTGAAATTCCTTAACGATAAGGCATACAAAATGCATAGTACACTACAGAAGGAATTTATTTTTATAACAAAAAATATCGATGGTATTTTAATTTGTATTTATGATTTATCAATGAATACACATAAGTGTTGAAAGTATGGTAAGCCACATTACCTATGCTTTAGTATCCGAAACATATTCTCAAAACCTTACATCTTCATGTCAAACTCCTCGACTCCGTGTACCAGGGAGTTCTAGTCGCAACTGGAGGATTCATCAGTATGTACTGTAAGGTGTTGGTTACTACAACATTACAAAAGTACACCATTATTGTAGTGGACAATTTTTTGCTCTGACAAAAGTGACAATTAGATATTGTCAAAGTAAAACGTTATCCACTACAATAAACGTCCATCATCATCTCAGTATAGTTTTCTGATCATTCACCAACCTTAATTCCTTTAAGTGACGTAGTTTCAAGATATTTTACTGGTAGCCTACGATGAAATATTGATCAGTCGTGATCGACACCGGTAACGAAGGGAGATGATATTTTGTTTTAACTCAACAGTACAGTAGTTTTGTTAAATTGGTTGAACAGTGTCAATTTCGGCATGACACAACGTGTAATTGAATTCTACGACTCTTAGCGCAACATTATATTTTTCAGTCCTGGTTTGGTAAAGAGAGTAAGTATCACTCTCAGCTGGGAAGGGGATACCAAGCATTGACCAAGCGGTAGCTGTCACAATACTTTTACCATTTTACTCAGGTGTGGAAGGCCCTCTAGTGATCAAAGGGCTATAGTCTATATAGATTAACTCCCTGACCCCCATAAAATCCTTCCTAAGCTAAATATTTGTTTACTAATAGCCAAAATAAAAGGAAAAAAGGCGTCCCCATATCTTGAAAGGGTTAAGTAAGCATGAGGGAGCAGTGAGTCCCTGAAAAGTTAAGGAGGTAGTACTCGCTTTTTCTGAACTTCCTTTTCCTTAATGTTTAGGATATTAGTTTTGAGGTTTTAAGACGTTCGTTCCGTTAGTTTGGCAATTTTGAGAGCTTTCTCCTAATTTTGTTGTCAATATTAAGACTTTTCGTGTCCTTTAGGTGTCGATTTATTCCTGGCGAGCGAAAGCGAGCCTCTAATTTTAGAAGGAATCGGCCTTCGGCCAGGAAATTTTTCTACCGAAAAATGTACACATTTATCTTGAAAGGGGGTCTAGGGGGTGTTTTTCTAAGCTTGATGGAGGTCTAGCGAGGAAACTAAAAAATATATTATTAAATAAATATATAGACCAAACACCAAGCACTGCCCCCTTAACTACCTCCCTCTTAATTTGTTATACTGAAGCCTATGTCGGAAGGTAATCACAAATCGCAAGGGATAAAACCGTTAGGATGCATGTAGGCTATTACCACAACCGTAGCTACGTAGTCAGGTCAGGTCAGGTGAAGGTAATGAGGGATATGCCTTTATAACGGGACCTCGTATCTACGTTTCGAAGAGTGTTGAGAGGGGAGAAGGGGTGTTAGAGAGAGAGCTGTTGGAGTAGCTTTGCTCTGTGTGTTATTAGTCTGTAAACGTTGACTTGGTATATAATAGTGACTGGAGTCCTTGAACACCTCTTTACGATAAAAACAAACCAGAGAGTGTTGACTAGGCCTATAGTATGTTTATTTTCAACTGATGGTAATTTGACAACCATAGCAGGTGATTTGTCGATACTAATAGAAATATGCGAAACTAATTTATCTCTGCGTCGATAATTCGCCACAAAATCTTCGTAATACCTGAATAATCAAGATAGTGACATGGAAGTTTACCGTCAGATGAAATTATACCGACTCTAGTGAAAACTTATAGAAAGATGATTGTGGCTCTATCAGTTTCCGATAATGCTTCGTCAGTGAACCAGAATCGTTTTACCAATATTGTTCAGAAATGTCTGACCACAACTGCACGGTACATCGCGAAGACCAGTTATATATTTTTGGAAAGTTGCGTGGTTGTCATAGAGTTTGAATTGGATAGGAAAATTAAAGAATAGAAAAAAAGTATATATATAATATATATATATATATATATATATATATATATATATATATATATATATATATATATATAATTATATACACATTATATATATATTAAATTATAATGAAATCCATTAAAAATAAAGTGCCGAGCTTATTAGAGCCATCTGTAAGTAGAGTGCAGCCAACAGTGACGTAAGCTGGTGGGATAATCTGCTCTGCTGTGTGATGTAATGTTGCATGACTGTAATAAGAATATAGGTTGAGCTTATGAGAGCCTTCTGTTAAGTGGAGTGTAGAGTTTTGTAAGGTGATAATCCGTGTAGGGTGGAAAGAGGCATGACGACGTTCATCAGACAAGGAAGCAGGGTTACCAAATTATATGACAAATTGCCGCTAGATCCACTCTCAGAAAGTCGTTAGAAGGCCGTAGATAGTAAGTATAAGCCTATAAATGCAGCATGATGCCACACAATATCGCTCAAAATGACTCAAATCTCCAGAATACCGCTAGAAATCATATCTCTTGAAGTAAAAAGTTGCCGCTAAATCGAAGTAAATACCGGTACTTTTAGATCTAGCGGGAAAGTACGGTAGCTGAACTGTCAATACTGCAGGAAGTAATACTGAAGCCGGTATTACACGAACGTTTCTGCCTTCGCTGTTTATAGATAACACTGCTCTGGCATCTTAAGAGGTCATCTAAACCTTAGAAGATACGATATTTTTGTTTTGACAGCAAGCTAAATTTGTACATTTTTTGATAGAAAAATGTCTCCGGCGAAGCCGGATTTCTCCATACAATGCTGGCTCGCTATAGCTCGCCAGGAAGAAATCGACACCTGGATGGGGATAAACGTCTTAAAACAGCTGGCTGAATGAGATTTGGTTCGTAGCACATATCCTATCTGCCCACCAAATTTCGTGAAGAACCCGCCATAACAGAAGCAAATAGACCAACAGCTTTTATCAGGAAAAGATGAAGTAAGGATCTCTGTGTGTGAAATATAGTAAGGAATGTCAGCCTAGTTTTCTCACGAAGGTTCGACATTCCTTCTGCTTGCTTTCCCTGGCGCCAGAAGGAAGTCACGCAACAATATATCATGATATACCGTAGTTTCATGGATTAATAACCACTGGAGGCGATCCATTCATGGCCACCCCTCGGGGATCAAGACGTCTGACAATAGATACCGGTATATAGATAGTCTAGATAGAATATGATATTATATTTTTTCGTCAACCCACTTTAATTCTAAACTCAATTAATGAAATCGACAAATACGTGGCAATCCAAGGACTCGAACCAAGGACACTCACACACACACACACACACACACAGAGCTTCTTGCTCTGTACAGGGGCATAGTGCGCCCTTGTATTGAGTATTGTTCACATGTGTGGGGAGGTTCCTCTCACACCGCTCTCCTAGACAAAGTTGAAAGGAAGGCCTTTCGTATCATTAACTCCCGTCCACTCACCAACTCTCTGCAATCTCTCTCTCTCCGCCGCAATGTTGCATCTCTCTCGCTATTCTATCGCTACTATAATAATCAGTGTTCCTCAGAGCTATCCCAGTGCATACCACCTCCTTTACGTAGGGCACGTGGTACCCGACTTGCAACTCAATCCCACCCCTACTCTGTGCAACTCTCCAACCCAAGAGTGAAACGTTACTCTCAAACTTTCTTCTACTCAACAGCTGAGCTCTGGAACTCTCCCAGAATCAGTCTTTCCCTCTTCCTATGACTTAAATTGCTTCAAACTCCGTGTGTCCAGGCATTTTGGCTCGAACGTCCCTTGATTTTGGCCCTGTCACTCTTTCAACTATGGGGGAGGCACTCGCTATAGGCAGTAATGCCTTTTGCCTCCCTCAATCACATAGAAAAAAAAAAACAAAAAAAACATACACATACATATTAAGAGAGAAGTAATATAACAGGAAACACACACACACACACACACCGTCCAAAAAATACCTCCACGTCCTCTAAACGGCATATCAGTGTCTTCTTCGCCCTTTCTAAACTCATTTTTTTCTCCTCCCCGCGGCGAGGTTCTGCATTCATGGTGAATTATATGTTATTTGCGTGCATCTTTCGACACCCCCCTCCCCCCCTCCCCTTGTACTGTACGTGTTCGTGGAGTAATTGTTGCTCTTGAGTGCTGACTTGGATCTAGCTGGTTCTTGGCTTATTTTGTTATTGCATTATTCTTGTTTACATTGTTAACAGCTTGTGAGAGGGAAATTTTACTATAAAGGAGCGACGCTGTTTTTAATATCTTCTTCTATTTGATTATTTGAAGACTTCTCATTCATCTATATTTTTATTTAGGCCTCAGCCAGGATTCGAACCGCAGTCAAGCAAAATTATATCACACGTTTTAACCCACTTAACTCAGTCAGAGCGTGATAAAAGCTTACCGTACCAACCTTTCCCCATATATATACCGTATATATATCCTACTTGGGGAATGTTAATGCCATACCAAATGTAAGACTCCTGTCTTAGAAGGATTTTTACAGTGAGCCCCCACGCAACACGGGACGAATTAAATAAATGTAATTCTACTTCTGGCATATAGCCTATAGAAACAGTAATATTTTGGATACAATACGATTGTATTGCCCTCGCCCTAACAACCAGACACGACCCCTAACTTTTGTTTGTTATGACATATTCTTTTATTTATTCTGGCTATTATTATACAATTTTCTTTAGATTAGAAAGTATCAGCGGGACTCATAAAGTTAATTGAGATCGAGTATAACCCTTTGATTGCTAGAGAGAGAGACTCCCCCCCCCCCCGAGTTTGTCTAAAATCATCTATACATTGTACTGTAGTGTTGGTAAGAATATAATGTGTAAGGCGCCATGTTACCGAAAGAGTTATAAAGCTCCCCATAATGATCTTGCTTGACTGAGAACTTTCATCAAAACCTACGTTATGTACACACCGCATACATAACCTTCACAACACACAGCGCTTACCTACATATTACTCTGCTCAGGTAGAAAATAATGATACACCTGCAATATCAAACACACACACACACACACACCTCCCCGTGGCGTAACTGATAGCGCGTCTGGCTCACAACCAGAAGGTCCCGGGTTCGAGACCCGGGCGGGGAAGAGACTTTTGGGCAAGTCTCCTAACGGTGTAGCCTCTGTTCACCTAACAGTATAAATAGGAACCTGGTGTAAGTGGACGAAGTTGTGACGTCCCATCTGGGGTTGGTGACCGGTTACAAGGTGAGATGGGTAACATACTGGTCAACCTAAAAAGCTACTGGTCAACTTAAGCCTTCCGGTGAGACTGGTACCGTAGTGAGAATGGTATCGTACAGATTAACCCTAAGCCTTCGTTTCCAGATGTCGCCAATTGGCTAAAATACAGACTACACACACATCCACAGCCATTCCAACGATACATAAACACTTAACATGCATTTCACGCAATACATTCCCAGTTAAGGAGGCGCGATAATAATGAGCTTAGCTCGTATTACGTGGATTCCCCTTGACGAACAAGCAAGTGAAAGTGAATAACACACACACACACACACACATATCACTTACTCTCATGGTTAATTTATGATAATTTGTATTTTGCACCTGCATCATTATTGTATTTATTTATTTTTTTGTAAACTGAGCTTACCATCTTCATATCTGTACATCTCATGTTCATCCACTAAATTGTAAAATGTGTATTTTCAGCTCATGAGGCTGCCATTCTTTAATAAACCGTTTATTATTATTACACGTGTACACTCACAAGACACACACACGCCTCCATATGTATTCTCATCTCCAGAACAAACACACACTCACACTTAAGTTACACCTGCATATTATACACACTCACACGCTTATAATAACACCAACTCAGAGGCGGAAGGCACCTAAAAAGCTTCCGTAATGACAGACCTAAACAATTAGTTACATCAGAGGCGGTGGTGCGTTCAGTGTTATGTGTACCAGTCATCATCATTGATCGCTACTGTATATGTCATCACTTCTATAAGTCATCACCATTCATCATCTTTTTTGTAGGTCCACCATCTTTCACTATCAGCACTATATTATGTTCTGTTATGCTAAAATCATCACCATTCGTCACTACTTAATGTTTGTCTTCTCTCCTACTGTAGGCTATAAAGTCATCACCACTCGAAATGTTATCAGTCCGATATAAGTCATCAACTCATCACCATTCATCACTACTGTACTGTATGTATGTCTTCTCTACTACAGTATATATATATAAGTCATGACCACTGGAAATGTTATAAGTCCTATATAAGCCATCAACTTATCACTATTCATCACTACTGTAGGCTATGTATGTATTCACTACTATATTGTATTGAGTATTGTTCACATGTGTGGGGAGGATCCTCTCACACCGCACTCCTAGATAAAGTAGAAAGGAAAGCCTTTCGTATCATTAACTCCCGTCCACTCACCAACTCTCTGCAATCTCTCTCTCTTCGCCGCAATGTTGCATCTCTCTCGCTATTCTATCACTACTACAATAATCAGTGTTCCTCGGAACTTTCCCAGTGTATACCACCTCCTCTACGTAGGGTACGTAGTACCCGCCTTGCAACACAATCCCACCCCTACTCTGTGCAACTCTCCAACCCAAGAGTGAAATGTTATTCTTAGAATTTCTTCTATTCAACTGCTGAGCTCTGGAACTCTCTCCCAGAATCAGTCTTTCCCTCTTCCTATGACTTAAATTGCTTCAAACTCCGTGTGTCCATGCATTTTAGCTCGAACGTCCCTTGATTTCGGCCCTGTCACTCTTTGAAATCTGGGGAGGCACTCGCTGCAGGCAGTTATGCCTTTTGTCTCCCTCATTCATATAGAAAACAAAATATATATTTATAATTCATTACCACTCTAAATATTATCAGTCCTATATAAGTCATCACCTCTTATCACTACTGTATTTATGTATTCTCTCCTAGGCTATATTCTGTAAGTCATCACCACTCGAAATGTTATCAGTCCTATGTAAGTCATCAACCCATCACTATTCATCACTACTGTATTTATATCTTCACTCCTATATACAGTAAGTCATCACTATCCTCAATTCCTCTCCAATCTATCACTACCGGTATGGTATCGGTAACCTTTTATAGTTCATCACTCCTCTACCACTCATTAACTTTAATGTTTGTCCACCTTAACCCTTTGAAGATTATGATGCATTTTGACAGTTTATTCTGGCTATCATTGGACGATTTCATACAGCTTAGGATGGATCTGTGGGAAGTATAAGGGTAAACACTATCTTAATTAGCCCTTAGACTTCTATATGCCCTTCCTAATCTGAATATAATTATCTAATAATAGCCAGAAAGCAGAAAAGAAATTCGTAATTGTATCTTGAAAAGGTTCATAAATGTAATTTGAACTGAGCTTAAGACACACACACACACACACACACACACACACACACACACACACACACACACACACACACACACACACACACACACACTAACTATATAATATATAATATTGTCTAGTTCATCCATCAATAACCTGCAAATACAGCGAAAATGATGTTACAGAACATGGTACCGTACCGTACCATAGTTTAGACAGTGAAGACAAGGTTGGCTTCTTATTCCACGGGCATCAATTAGAGTCATTCCTAGTAGTTACCCTAACTGGAAAATTATAACTTTTTCTTAACCTTGTAAGAACAATGATGCCTTTGTATCCTTTAATTCTGGTTACCGTATCAGTAGAAGATTATATGCAGTTTAGGAAATCCCGGATAAGGGTTATTGATATAGATGCACTAATTTGATATTCATAGGCCATTCTTAAACCGCATACAATCGTTTACTATTAGGTATTAGCCAGAACATAAACAAAAATGCACTAAAATGTTGTTATCGTACCGAACGCATTAACAATACGGGAAGTTTTTGTATATTTCGAACCAACACAATGGAATTGACGGCTTACTTTATATACGATAACTTTTATCACCCGTTATTAACTCTTTCAGTTTAATAGGACGCCAATTTAACACTAGGCGATTTAGCTCAGATGAGTAAGGATCTCTGATAAGCAAAGAGGTACCGTAATTACTTTCTGCGTTAACCCTTTAATTGGCACAAATCTTTCCTAAGCTGAATAGAACCACCTAATAATAGCCAAAATAGCATTAACCCCTTGAGGTTTATGATGCATTTTGACAGTTTATTCTGGCTATCGTTAGACGATTTTATGCAGTTTATGAAGGAGCTGTTGGAATTAAAATGTAAGGACTACCGGTATCTCAATTAACCCTCTGATTCCCATATAGGCCTACGCTTCCTTTAAACAAAATCGTCTAATAATAGCCAAAATAAACCGTCAAAACTTGTCATAATCCTCAAGGAGTTGAGAAATTATTCATTGCATAGCAAAAGGAGTAAATATTCTAGTTACGGTAATTTGTACTTATTATATTGATTAAAACCCACAGTTTGACAGTGCTGATATTTAACCCTTTCATTATGGAAGTATCAATGCAATGTTATTCTGGCTATCATTAGATGATTTGGCTTAGTTTAGGAAGGGCCTGTAAGAATGAAAAGGGTAACAGTGATATCAGTTAGCCCTATTAATCATTAAAGACCTTGTAAATCAGAATATAATCGCCTAATGATACCGGAAGAAAAGGAGAGGGGTGTTCATACTAAAGGGATTAAGAACGGCTCTAGTTTCCTAACTTAACTTTACTCAGTTTGAACTAAGCCTAATTTTACCTAATCGTGCCTTACCTTAACCTGACTATATACCAGACCTAACGTCACCTGACCAAAACTAACCATGCCTATCGTATTATAGCCTAACCTGATCTAGGCACCGTAGTATGGTACGTGTCCAACTGCCTTGTAATTTCGTGGCGATCTGTACTTCGAAGATAATTTTGAGTTCGGCATAATTGGATTCACGCAATCCTCACCAACTTATTAATAGTCGAACATCGAACATTTCTGTATATACATTTTGGGAAAATGAATCACATGTTCATCTGTTTTTCCATATCATTGAACTTATTTACCATAGCTGTGGCTCATTGAAATTTATCCAGAAATGTCAGAAGTTATCCCCATGTAGCATTGTTGGCCCATTCTACCGGTACTAAATTAAATAGTGACCAGGTGTTTTCTACTACTGTTTGCGGAGATAAGTGTTCTTCTATTGTATCACTGAGGCAAACGAAATTGTGTACAGATTAATTAAAACAGTCCTCAAATTATTGTTACTGGTATGTACAATATATATTTGTTGTGTAATCAATGTGCCCTTTAGACAGTGTAATGTTCCGTATTGTATTACCGTATATGCTATTATAGAATGTTTTGGTGTGTGTGTGTGTGTGTTTATTGAAGATTGTAATTGAAAACAGTCGATAGCCGTAAAAAATGAAACTGAACTAGCCATGTGCGTGCCATAGTGTGTGAACAAGATAGCGTGTGTGTATCAATGAGCGTGTCGGTAAGTCAGTGTAGAAGAGTATCAAGTGTGAAGGAACAGGCATAATTATCCATCTTCAATTAACTGTTTCGGCGACGTCTTTTTAGTTTTATGCTAGCTATACTCAAGATATACAGTACTGTATATCTTGGCTATACTTAGACGATTTTGTGCAGTTTAAGAAGAGATTTCCACTTGAGGGATTTCTTTCTGGACCCGTTTCTCCCTCATGTTTAGCCCCATTGCTTTTGAGATTTTAAGACGTTCGCCCTAGTAGTTTTGACATTTTAAGACATTTTGCCCCATTTCTGTCAATTTTAAGACCTTTCGTGCCATTAAGGTGTCGATTTTTTCCTGGCGAGCGAAAGCGAGCCTGTAATTTAAGAGCAACCGGCCTCCGGCCGGGAAATTTTTCTACCGAAAAATTTACAAATTTATCTTGAAAGGGGGTCAAGGGGGTGACATTTTAAGATTGCTGGAGGAGTAGGAAACAAACTAGAAACCTCCCCTTAACATGGCATAGTTTTGTTTTTGCCATTTTATCACTTCCAAACACATGATAAGAACTATGAAGCATAATTTATACTATGCATTATTATATTTTTCCACCAACCGACTTCACTTCTAAACTCAATTAATGAAATCAACAAATACATGTGGCACTCCAAGGACTCGAACCTAGGCTATACTCACACCGAAATTGCTCGCGCACTCACTTATGCATTCATTACGCTATCAAGACAAACAAAGAAATAGGTCTCTCGTTTGCCTATGATATTGTAATTAAGCTGGCCTAACATTAGCGCTTTTTCCTGCAACTTTCTTCGGCACCTGTTTTCCGACGGTTTCTAAATTTCAGGGGAGACTGGCCGTTTGTTTGGTCTGTTAATTCATGTAGTCATATATTTGTTTTAGTTTCCTCCCTAGACCTCCATCAAGCTTAGAAAAACACCACCTAGATAAATTTGTACATTTTTCGGTAGAAAAATGTCCCGGCCGAAGGCCGCTTCCTCTTAAAATTGCAGGCTCGCTATCGCTCACCAGGAAATAATCGACACCTAAATGGCACGAAAGGTCTTAAAATTTACAACGAAATGGGGCCAAAGGTGTTAAAATCGCCAAACTAATGGGCCGAACGTCTTATAATCTCAAAACATTAGGGAGAAGGGGGTCCAGAAAAACGGTCTGCCTCCCCTTAAGTACTGGTAGTGTAGAAATTCAGGTACTTCAGTTAACTAATTTACAGCTCAGTTTCTTTCAGCAATGCAAAAGATCCCAGAAATGTTGGCAGCCTTAACCCATTCAGTACCGGTGACGTCCTTTTCAGCCTTTTCTGGACATCAGTGGGGTCACCGTTTTTTTATTTTGATCTTTCTCTGCTTTTCTCTCGTTCCCTGGCTTGTACCCATTCGGCCCCATTCAGCCTACTGTTTTAAGACGTTTACCCCCATCCAGGTGTCGATTTTTTCTTGGCGAGCGATAGCGAGCCAGCATTGTATGGAGAAATCCGGCTTCGCCGGAGAAATTTTTCTTTCCAAAAATTTACAAATTTAACTTGCTGTAAAACAAAAAAATATATATGCTGGCTCGCTACCGATCGCCGGGAAAATATTGACACCTGGATGGGGGTAAACGTCTTAAACAGTAGGCTGAATGGGGCCAAATGGATACAAGCCAGAGAAAGAGGGAGACAGAAAAAAAACGAGGTGGGCTCCCTTAAGCCGGTGTCACATATGCGCTTTTTCCGACAATTTTTTAGATGAGCAAGTTTTCTATAGCATTACTTTGGGTTTCTTTCGCATTGGAATCGGCAACTATACTGAAATTAAATTCGGTTAAGTGGCTGAATTCTTACACACCTTAAATGTACATTTACCTTCAATTACCTGGACAAAAGGACAGAAAATGCGCTCGTATGCCACCGGCTTTAACCCTTTCACGCTTTTATGACGCATAGGTTGCCAGATTAGCAATAATAAATAGAGTTCTCTCACTCTTATAATTTTTTTTTTCTTTTTTTTTTTTTTTTACCTCTCCAATTACCTCTCCAAAATTAGTTTTCTGCCCACAACTAACTCAAAGACAACTGCAGAGGTTGAAGTAACTAAACTAAAGGTTTATAAATACCCCTGATGGTAACAAAGGCTGGCCAGGCTGAGATGCGGACACCATCCAGCTCTCCTGAGCTATCAGAAGAGACTGGATGACTCCGTTGTCGACGCCTGCCCGGGATGTAACACAGCACCCCATACCATTAAACACATCATAGAAGACTGCATTTCACACAACCACTTACGCCAACAACACAACCTACACTCAATGAGAGCTCTGTGGGAAAGCCCGATCGTGGCCATGGCCTTCCTCAGGGACTCGGGGCTGTTCGGCCAGGCAGCTTAGGGAACAACAACAACAACAACAACAACAAAGGCTTTAAAGTATCCCCAATAGGCTCAAAATCGCGTCATATGCGTGAAAGGGTTAATATCAGTCATATTCCTGCTCATGAATCATTCCTCTTGCTATCACTTACTCTTGCTATCATCATACTTTCACCCATACTGTCACTGGTTATTACTCTCGAAAACATTACTGGCATTCTCACCCCGTTACTCATCCAGTCACTGTTTTTTCTGTCACAAACGAGATAAAGAGTAATTTTGATTTGTTGGTGCTGTCAACAATATTCCTTAAGGGGAGGTCTCCACTTGAGGGATTTTTTTCTTGACCCCTTTCTCCCTCATGGTTAGCCCTATTGTTTTTGAGATTTTAAGAAGTTTGCCCCATTAGTTAGGTGATTTTAAGAATTTCCGCCCCATTCTGTCAATTTTAAGACCTTTCGTGCAATTTAGGTGTCGATTTTATCCTGGCGAGCGATAGCGAGCCTGTAATTTAAGAGTAACCGGCCTTCTGCCGGGACATTTTCTACCGAAAAATGTACAAATTTATCTTGAAAGGGGGTCAAAGGGGAGACATTCTAAGATTGCTGGAGGAGTAGGAAACAAACTGGAAACCTCCCCGTAAGGGGGAAGGGTTTGTTTTTTGATCGATATTTGTTTTCATATATATATATACAGTATATATATATATATATACCGGTATATAGTGTGTGTGTATTTTTTGTTCTCGTTTCCTCCCTAGACCTCCATCAAACTTTAAAACAAAATACATCCCCAAGATCCCCCTTTGAGATATATTCTGCACATTTTTCGGTAGAAAAATGTCTCGTTCCTCCATAATTATAGGCTCGCTAGGAAAATATCGACACCTAAATGGCACGAACAGTCTTAACATTGACAAATAAATGGGGCGAAAGGTCTTAAAATCGCTAATCTAATGAGCCGAATGTCTTAAAATCTGTCTTAGTAGCGCAATGGATAAATGCACTGAATTTCGGTGTGAGCATCCTAGGTTCGAATCCCTGGACTGCCACATGTGTTTGTTGATTTCATTAATTGAGTTTAGGAGTAAAGTTGGTTGGTGGAGGTAACATAATAATCCTATGGGGCTAAGCATGAGATATATACTGTATAAATGCTGTATAAATACTGTATAAATGAGATATATACTGTATAATCCTATGGGGCTAAGCATGAGATATATACTGTATAAATGCTGTATAAATACTGTATAAATGAGATATATACTGTATAATCCTATGGGGCTAAGCATGAGATATATACTGTATAAATTATAGAAGTAATAAATACTAATTGAAAAACAGAAATAAATCATCCTCTGCCTCTCACAGCTCAATAACACTAATAAAATCGTCTAACGGCAGCACACACACCCCAATACTCGCCTCAGCCCCAGTAACGCGTGGATGTGAGTAAGGTGGTTGTAGGTGGACTGAGCGTACCTGTGTTCCTATCTAGCACTTATATAGAGGGAGGGAGGTGGTGGTGGAGCGTTCACGTGTTGGGCTCATCATTACGCCCGCACCTCTATATAATATGGAACGTATGGAAAGCGAGAGAATGACTAAGAGGGTGTATGAGAGCGAGGTGGAGGGACAGAGGGGGAGAGGTAGACCGAATATGAGGTGGAAGGATGGAGTGAGGAAGTACATGAACGAAGGTGGTGCTGGTTGGGGGGAGGGGCGTCGACTGACTGGGGACAGAGGTGCATGGGGGCGGTTCGTTCGTGGCCACCCCTTCGGGGATCACGGCGTCAGGCAATAGATAGATAGATAGATAGACCTCTATATACTACCTGCCTCATCCCCGGCGGCTCTAGTTGAGGGATTATTTTTCTTTTCTGGACCCCTTTCTCCCTCATGTTTAGCCTCATTGCTTTTGAGATATTAAGACGTTCGTCCCATTAGTTTGGCGATTTTAAAAACGTTCGCCCAATTTTGGTTAATTTTAAGACCTTTCGTGCCATTTAGGTGTCGATTTTTTCCTGGCGAGCGATAGCGAGCCTGTAATTTAAGAGGAACCGGCCTTCGGCCAGGACATTGTTCTACCGAAAAATTTACAAATGTATCTTGAAAGGGGATCTAGGGGGTGTAATTTTAAGCTTGATGGAGGTCTAGGGAGGTGGTGGAGCGTTCATGTGTTGGGCTCATCATTACTCGCGCACCTCTACCTGCCTCATCCCCGGCGGCTGGAGGGAGTTACTAGGAATAGTTACGTTGCTTGTATTATATATTAAACGTTTCTGTTTCCCTTCGCAGGGTCGTTAATGGACGACATGATGTGGAACAATACGTTATCTTTAGACATGGAATGCTAATCAGTCTAATCTCTGTAAACAAGACTCATTCCCACAGTATTTGTTCGCATCAGGCGCTTGGAAGGGAATTTGTCTTCTTCAAGAATACAAACGTTAGTATCTCGGACACCTTGCACTCCGGTCCGGAGAAATTATCTAGGTGGAAAGAGAGTTTATTGCACCATATTCATTGCAGAGTGTACACAATACTATCTAGTCTATTTTTTAATAGCTCGGATGAAGAGTTAATTTGCACATTCTGAGGAAAGATTGTTCCAGGTGGAGTAGATCTAATAGGCCTATGTGAGCACAGTCCACATAGTCTTGTGTTAAGCTTCTTCAATTCTTATTTTCCAGCCATGGTTGCGTGCTATATTCATATTAAGGCTAATCGTAATTATAATATACATTGTTAACCCCATTTACTGTGGGTTAGAGAGTGAGAAATATAAGTTTGTGGTTCCTTAGTATATTTTGTATGCAAAGAAATTGAGTACCGGTATTGTATTATTCACCAAATATACATGAGTTACACAGAGTTAGCCTACACCGATACCCAGACCACACAGACCTTGCGGTTCCTACTAGGTGGTCCGACCTTAATACTATTAGACAGGGACAGTTTTTAGTAGAAGACTAGGACAGTAAAGTAGAAGGCTCTCTCCCCACCCTCCGCTCCCTTTGGCTAAAAAGCCGTACCGTATCGGAAAATAGGATAAACTGTTACCTTATGGGTCAGGAAATGCCCACAAGGAAAGTTTGTATAGAGTATAGAAAGAAATAATTTAGTTTGAAAGGGAAATTACACATGCCTACTGAATAATTCATATTAATCCAATCTTCATCAGATAATCGTCCAGTCTTTTCTTAAACGTATCAATAGAATTACTGTCGACCACCTCCCTTGGTAAACTATTCCACTCTTTAAGGGGGTGTTTCTAGTCTGTTTCCTACTCCTCCAGCAATCTTAAAATTTCACCCCCTTGAGCCCCTTTCAAGATAAATTTGTACATTTTTCGGTAGAAAAATGTCCCGGCCGAAGGCCGATTACTCTCAAATTACAGGCTCGCTATCGCTCGCCAGGATAAAATTGGCACCTAAATGGCACGGAAGGTCTTAAAATTGACAGAATGGGGCGGAAATTCTTAAAAATCACCACTCTAATGGGGCAAACGTCTTAAAATCTCAAAAGCAATGGGGCTAGACATGAGGGAGAAAGGGGTCAAGAAAAAAGTCCCTCAAGTGGAAATCTCCCCTTAACCACACTGTATGTGATGAAATTTTGTGTCACATCTAGGCATGCCTTTTTTTCTAATTGATGTCATTCAAGAGAGAGAGAGAGAGAGATATTTGATTTTGCCCCGAGGGGCGAGTTTATTGAGCAGCGCCCCCCATCCTGTGAGGGGACAACCACTAGTAAGGCGATACATACTGCTCAAAGAGCCATTATTCCACTGAAACAACAGCATCGTCGTCTGGTTACATTCATATTTGTGTTTATAAATCAGGTTGGCATTATTCAGATGTGTTATTATAGTTTCCTCATTTAATTGTCACATGGTCTGTATATACGTATCTCATAAAAAAAAAAAAAAAAAAAAGCAAGCAAGCTTGTAGTGACTGAATTATTAATTGACAGGTTTTTTTTTTTTTTTTTTTTTAAGAGACAATGAACGGAGGAAGGAAAAACACAGATAAAACAAAAAGGTCCATGTGCCTAAAGGCATCCTCCATTCATAAAATGTTTGTAACAACTGGATTTAAACATTTGTTGATTGTAAGTTTGTGGAAAGCAATTCGAGGGAAGTGAATTCCAAAGAGTAGTAGCTCTGGGGATAAATGAATTCTGATAAGCAGAAGTTCTGCATTGTGGAGGAGAAAGTGTAAATTCATGGGCGCTCTCAGCTGCCCTAGTTCTACGGGGAAAGATGTGGAGAGGCGGCACAATTGAAGCAAGTTCCTCGGAACAATTGCTGTGAAAATATCTGTAGAATAATGCAAGGGATGCAACGTTTCTTCGTATGGCTAATGTAGGAAGGTCCTGTGTGATTGCAGGGTTATTGATTAATCTAATAGCTTTATTTTGAATTTTGTCCAACTGCCTCAATGCAACCACTCCACTTCCACCCCACAGAGGTGAACAGTAATCCATCTGAGAGCGCACATGACTTTTATATATTACGGCCAACTGCTCGTCAGTGAAGAATTCTCGAACTCTGTACAGGAGTCCCAGTTTTTTAGAGGCATTCTTAGCAATGCTTCTAACATAATGTGTCCAGCTCAAGTTAGTAGTTAATGTTACACCGAGAATGTCAATACTAGGGGAAGTGGGAATATTTACATCATTAAAAAATATATGGGAGTCAGTGAGATTCTGTCGGTTAGAAAATTGAATGTACTTGGTTTTCTGTGCATTAAAGGAAACTAGATTCTCTTGTCCCCATTCATTAATTCTAGAAAGGTCCCGGTTCAGAGAAATTGCAGTGTTTATTTTTGAATTTATAAGATCGGGTTGGGTGAAAGAATTGGTAAATGTGAAGGAACTGTGGAGTGTTGAGTCATCTGCGTAGGAATGTATTGGATTATGAGTGGTAGATATGAGATCATTGATATGAATGAGGAACAGAGTTGGGGCCAAAACTGATCCCTGGGGAACACCAGCATTTATTGAGTGAAATTGAGAATAAAGGCCATCTACCATTACACGTATTTTTCTGTTATGAAGATAAGAAGAAATTAGTGGAACTAATGATGCAAGGCCGTAGTGTGACATCTTCGACAATAAGGATTGATGCCAGACTCTATCAAATGCCTTTGATATATCCAGTGCTATTGTATGTGTTTCACCATGTTGGTCTGTAGCTTGGTTGATTTGATGCGTAAGAAGGCAAAGAATGTCTGCAGTTGATCGACATCGTCTAAAACCATATTGCCTATCACTGATTAATTATTATTCTCCAGATGCTTAATTATGTGATTATTTAATATAATTTCAAAAACTTTGCCAAGAGTGGAAGTTATAGCTATTGGTCTGTAGTTTGATGGATCTGAAGAGGCACCTTTTTTAGGAACTGGATGGATGTTTGCTTCTTTCCAGGGTACTGGGAAGCATGAGGTATGAGTACACAGACGGAAAAATTTTGCCAATACAGGAGCGAGCACCAAGGAGCAATTCTTAAGTACTATTGGAGGAATTTCATCTGGACCAGGAGCCTTATCTACTGAGAGATTCTGCAAAATAGTTTTGACATGTCTGGTGTGGATCTTAAGTGAGGGAATTTCAGGTGAATTAAAATTAAGTACAGGGACATCTTGATTTATGTCATCTAAGGTTGAGTTGGTGGAGAAAATATCTGCAAGAAGGTTAGCTTTACCTCGTGGGTCACTTACAAGATTGCCAGTCGGAGATTTTAATGGTGGAATGGATGAAGCAGTAGTGAAGTTGGATTTGAATGAGTTAAGAGTAGACCAAAATATTTTGTTATCATTTGGATTATTTAGAAGTTTATTTGCCTGCTTATGGAGAAAGTTTGATTTAGTTAGGTTTAATACAGTTTTGGCATGATTTCTGATGTTTCTAAAGTAATTAAAGGCTTCATGTGTTTTTGATCTTGTGTATGCATTGTAGGCTATTGCTTTTTGTTCAGTTACTCTAGCACAATTATGGTCAAACCATTTAGGTGAATTAGATCTTTTACTGTACTTTTGATGAGGAATAAAAGTTTCCATTCCAATTTTTACAAAATCTTGTATGTGGCTCAAGGTGGAGTGTGCATCATTAGAAAAGAAAGAGGTCCAGGGAATATCAATAAAGAAACCTTGAAGACCCTCCCAGTCTGCCCTATCGTAATGCCATTTAGTCACCAAAACAGGTTCAGAGTGGGAAGGTGTGGTAGGTGATAGACAGGTGGCCTGTATCAGACAGTGATCAGAAGATCCAAGTGGGGACCTCACTGTAACATCATAATTTTCTGAATTGGTTGTTAAAAATAAGTCCAGTAGGTGGGAATTATGATTAGGATTATCTGGTACACGGGTGGGTTGGTTGACTAGTTGAATGAGATTAAATGAGTCTGCAAATAGCTCACATTCAAGACCAGCATCATCAGTCCTGGCTGAATGAGTGAGCCATTCAACATTATGGACATTAAAATCACCCAACACAGTGATTTCAGAAGAAGCATTTAAGTTGAGGACACTGAGTTGTGAGGACAGAGAATCAAAAAGACTTTGCTCTGGAGGAGTATTTGGGGAACGGTAGATGCAACATATGTATTTAAATTTACCAGCAGAAATTAATTTGTATATAGAATAATCAAAATAGGGACAATTGAAACTAGTAACCTCCTCCAGGGCAATTTCGGATTTTGCGAAGCAACATACACCACCTTTAGGTCTGAAATTTTGGAGCAGTTGATAACCTGGAAAATTAAATCTAGATGTGTCAGATGTGGATGTTACTTGAGTCTCTGTCAAAAAAAGGAGAGTAGGGGATTCTGCTTGAAGAAATTGGTGTACAGAATTGATGTTAGAGTGAAGTCCCCTTATATTACTAAAGAAATAGCTGTACTGACAAGCAGCTTTGGGACGTTGCAATGCTCTTGCAAATAATAGCACTACAGAACTAGTGCAATCGTATGAGGAGACTATTCATATTTTCATTACATCAATGGTTATTGAGATCATAGTTAGCTGAATACAATTATTACAAAAATAGGCAATGGTAGAATTGATTAAACACCGAATGAAGCTTCAAATAATGCACTCGTTTCCAGGGACTACCACTCGAAGAGAACATTGAAGTCAAACGGTCGTCAACCAACACTTAATATGCTGAACATAAACTGTGTGTTTGTTTGTTTATTTTCTTTTTTTCCTTCCCTGTTCCTTTTTCCTCTTTTTTTTTTCCTCTAATAAATTGGCTGTGGTTCATCTTCTGTGTTTATTTTATTTAGACTGCTTTTAAACCAGTTGTTGAATCTTAAATTTGGTTGTTGTTCATAATATTCCTTAATTTTCTCTAGAGTTGGGTCTTGTGATAGTTCTAGTTTGTGCCATATTTGTGTTGCTTGTCTATGGAGTCGGACATTTAATGGTAGTGTGTTTGTGTATTCGTGTATTTGTTGTGTCGTCATTGTATAGGGGTATCTTTGGTTTGTGGCGAATCTTAGGGCTTTGTTTTGTATTTTTTTTTTTTTTTTTTTTTTTTTTTTTTTTTTTTAAGCGTGTGATTGTGAGATTGAATATACTTAGTGGGTATTTCAAGAATGTCAGGGGGTAAGGAAATGTGATTTGTATATTAGAAGACTGTGATTAACGAGACGTGTAACATGTGGAGGGAGGTGGTAGAAAGAGAGGGATCTCGTTGGGGGTGGAAGTTTCGCTCCCAGGAATTTTTGTTCCTGTGGTATTTCAATAATAATAATAAAATAATAATAATAATAAGGGGACAACCACTGGTAAGGCAATACATACTGCTCAAAGAACCATTATTCTATTGTAATAACAGTATCGTCGTCTGGTGTTATTATAGTTTCCTCATTTGATTGCCACATGTGCTGTACAGTATATAGGCCTACGTGCTCATGAGAAAAAATAAAAAATAAAAAAAATAAAAAAAATAAAAAAAATAAAAAAAAATTACTGAATTATTAATTGACAGGTAAATAATAGCACTACAAAACTAGTGCAATCATATGAGGAGACCATTCATGTTTTCTTACATCAATGGTTATTGAGATCATAGTTAGCTGAATACAAATATTACATACATGATGTGACTAATATTTCGAACTACATAAATTATTATGCAATAATAGTACCACAAATATATTACAATCATATGAGGGACACTTCACATTCTTCCTCCCCTTAGTAGTATCATGTTTTTCCATTAAATATCGGGAAGTCAGCTGGTAAAGGATTGAAACACGTAATAAATCATGAACACTTGGTATTAATATGAAAGAGAGGTATAGTAGTATCATGTTTTTCCATTAAATATCGGGAAGTCAGCTGGTAAAGGATTCAAACACGTAATAAATCATGAACACTTGGTATTAATATGACGCAGAGATATAGTAGTATCATGTTTTTCCATTAAATATCGGGAAGTCAGCTGGTAAGGGATTCAGTTTACCGACTATACTGTATAATATAGCCTATAACCGTTAGAAATACACCAGCAAAGCCAAGTAAAAGTGATAGTAACATGCAATTGAATACTTTATGATCAAGGATTGTCGGCAACCTATGGACTTTGACTGCTATACTCCTATCCATCACCTACTAGTGGGATTCGAACCCAAAACTTTCAGAGCATTATTTCTAACATATTCCTTTTATTAAAGGAGAACTTAAATTCATTGGCAGTGATTTATACACAATCAGCATTCTGTTGCTTATACACAAAAGGTCAATTGCAGGTATTGACAAGTGATTCTACGATAAATACTACTATAACAATAGACTTATGCATGATGCCCCGCATTGATTTTATTGGATCAATACCCGAAAATGCCTAAATGAAAAATATCTCCCTTTGATAAGAGCTGGTTTGGGCTGTGGTTCGATTCCAAATGGAAACTAACTTTAAGGTTATTCTAACAAGACAGTGTTTTTCTTTTCTTCATATGTTTAGTGCGCGTGGTGTGTGTGTGAGGGAGAGTTCGTGTGTGTGTCTGCGCGCACACGTGTTTGTATACATGCACGGAGTGAAGACGATGACAAATTACAAGGTTGGACAAAAACAAAACTGAAATGACAACCCTCTTTTCCGCTCCTCCTCCCACTTCCTTTCCACTCCTCTTCTTCCTCTCATCCTTTCCCTTCTCCTCCTTCTCCTTCTTCTGCTCCGCCTCTTTCTCCTTCTCTTCCTCCTCCTTTCCATCCTCCTTTCCCTTCTTCACCTCCTTCAGTTTCCTTTACACTTTACCTTGTAGTCTCCTTCCTCTCCCTCTTTCTAGTCCTTTTCCTCTCCCTCCTTCTCCCCTTCTTCCTCTTTCCCCGCCTCCTCAACTTAAACCCAACCTCCTCTTCCCTCCTCCTCAATCCTTCCCTCTTCCTCCTCCCCCGAGTCTTTCTCCTCCACCTTCCCCGAGTCTTTCTCCTCCCTCTCACCCTAGTATTTCTCCTTCCTCTCATCCAACCCTCCACCTCCCCCTACCTCCTTCCCCTCATCTCCCTCCCTCTACCTCTCCAAGCCTCCCCTCCCCTCCCCTCCTCTAATCATTATCGTGTCATTACCGAAGAGTTATCCAAGACGTGGAGAAATTAACTTGGTACACTGAACAAAATAGTTTACCCCGCCCACCCGCCCGCACGCACGGACGCACAGTAGGGAAAGAATGGTCCCAAGCATGCAACTCTAGTTTCGAAGGCAGTCAGGCAGCAGTGTCAAACACGCACATGGACAGTCGGGATCTCACACACACACACACACACACACACACACACACACACATAGTTTCAAAGCACGGTATGACAAACATATCTTAGGAGGCGGGAATTAACGAGCATGCTCACTCCCGCAAATACAACTAGTGTAAGTACACACACACACACACACACTATACACCCGCCCGCACATAAACACAAGCACGTTGCATTACGTCACTTCCTCCGCCTCCAGTATAACAGTTTTGAGGTGTCTTAACAAGAGTGTGTGTGTGTGTGTGTGTGTGTGTCTGAGAGAGAGAGAGAGAGAATGTGTGTGTGTATTGGTGTATGGTGTGTGTGATTATTGGTGTATGGATGCTTTGCATGTGAGTATGATATTGTATAATTATGTATGTGCTCGTGAGTATGTGTGTGTATTGGTGTGTTCACCTGTCAATATGTCTGTCTGTCTGTCTTTCCATCAGTCTGTCATTGTTTCTGTGGGAATATAGTACAGTATGTCTGTCATTGTTTCTGTGGGAATATAGTATGTATGTCATTGTTTCTGTGGGAATATAGTATGTCTGTCATTGTTTCTGTGGGAATATAGTAGGCCTATGTCTGTCATTGTTTCTGTGGAAATATAGTATGTCTGTCATTGTTTCTGTGGGAATATAGTATGTCTGTCATTGTTTCTGTGGGAATATAGTTTGTCTGTCATTGTTTCTGTGGGAATATAGTATGTCTGTCATTGTTTCTGTGGGAATATAGTTTGTCTGTCATTGTTTCTGTGGAAATATAGTATGTCTGTCATTGTTTCTGTGGGAATATAGTATGTCTGTCATTGTTTCTGTGGGAATATAGTTTGTCATTGTTTCTGTGGAAATATAGTATGTCTGTCATTGTTTCTGTGGGAATATAGTATGTCTGTCATTGTTTCTGTGGGAATATAGTTTGTCTGTCATTGTTTCTGTTGGAATATAGTATGTCTGTCATTGTTTCTGTGGGAATATAGTATGTCTGTCATTGTTTTTGTGGGAATATAGTATGTCTGTCATTGTTTCTGTGGGAATATAGTATGTCTGCCATTGTTTCTGTGGGAATATAGTATGTCTGCCATTGTTTCTGTGGGAATATAGTTTGCTGGCTATCCACATCTTTCTATGTCTCCGTGTTTACATTTTCCTATCACCCGACCAACCGGAGTGAAGAAGACGTATCTTTGTAAATTCCTGTGAAAGAACTTCCCCTCACTTTCCTTGGAGGTGCCGGGACTGTCAGAGCGTTGCAGACTACCGAGCCATCTGTCCGGAGTCCCTTACTGGATCTTCTTTTTACAGTATTTAGTGGCCATATTGTTGCCCGTGCACCCGAGCGCTTGTTTCCTGAAAGTGTTCGTGCGAATCTACCATAACTCATTCAATTCATGGCGTACTGATATATGTTATTGTACAATATATATTCTAGTCAACATGACATGATTATTGGTATATTCAGCTTACTATAAGTGCCTCATAGTCAAGATTTGGTATACATTTGTTTTATGGTTATCATTATTTTGTTAGCCATATCTGTAACTCCTTTAGTAAAACGCTAAATTATTATTATTATTATTATTTTTTTTTTTTTTTTTTTTTTTTTTTTTTTACTAACACGAGACCATGTAAAGACCAGGAACTGCCTCATGTAGTCGATGGGTTAATGAAAGTCACTGAATGACTTTTCAAGAAGAGTTAACCCCTTCCGTACTATGCGTCATTTAAGAATATTTTGGCTAACATTAGGCGATTCAACTTGATTCATGCAGGATTTCTAGGAATCCTAGCGGTAAATCGATAATTAACCCTTTGACTCTCACAAACCCTTCATAGTCGGAACTAAATCCTCGAACGACAGCCAAAATAATAAACAAAAAGACTATTATTACTGAAGAGGATACAATGTTTGCTTAGCCTTATACAATGGTTGCTTTCGCCTAATTTTGTTTTCTGTGGCTTCGGTAAGAATATGTGGCTTAGTTTAAGGGGAGATGGGTCGTTTTTCTAGATCCCCTTCTCCCTCATGTTTAGCCCCATTAGTTTCCAGATTTTAAGATGTTTGCCCCATTAGTTTGTCGATTATAAGACCTGCCCCATTTCCTTGTCAATATTAAGACCTTTCGTGCTATTTAGGTTTCGATTTTTTCCTGGCGAACGGTAGTGTGCCTGTAATTTTTGAAGAATCGGCCTTTGGCCGGGAAATTTGTCTACCGACAAATTTACAAATTAGCCTAATCTAGAAGAGGGATCTAATGGAAGTGTTTTATATATAGGTCTAGGGAGGAAACTAGAAAAATAATTAATATATGAAAAAAATCGCCCAATAAGTGAACCATCCCTCCTTAAAGGCTTCTGCATGTTGTGGTGATCGTGTTCTTCGGTGCTCGTGGGTGTCATTGTGGTTGGCGTCCTCTGTGATTTGTTCATTTGTGTGGGTGGAATTTGGCGTGTCTCTTTGGGTGTGATTTTTGCATTATATTTTATATTTGTTGGGTTATATTTCAGAGCGTGTTTTGGGGGTTAGGCCATGGAAAACCAAGCAGAGTGTTAGCTATGCTTTTTCTGTTATTGAATTATGCGGTATATTACACACTCGATACTATGTGCTTATCACTGAATTTTTGGACTGGTCAATATTATTCTGAGAGTCAACAAAGCAAAACAAAACAAGGGAACACTTGCCTTGAAATACCCGGTATGTTTTTGTAATTACTAAAAGGATAAATACAAATGTTCAAATAATGGCCCGATATTTCTGTAGACTTACAATCCATTGAAAGTGAGCCTATCGATAATGACGTTGAAAAGGAATATCGGTATATTGTGTGTCTTAACTGTTGGATGTAGAGTGTACCATGCACTTTAGGACTCAACTGTACAGCCTTCGAGCGGCGCGAACACACACGTTCACACACGTTCACACACACACACACACACACACACACACACACACACACACACACACACACACACACACACACACACACACACACACACACACACACACCACAAACACACACGCAACATAAAGACACACATTCTGTCGAACAGCAATGACAAATGATGAGCACCTTCTTCCCCTTAGACAAAAAGCTCAAGGTATTCTGTTTCGCCAGCCCTAGACTACACACCCGGCACCCTCCCGAGCTACATACTTCTTCTGCCCTTGCTCAACGCTGAAAAGTACAAAGTCACCGTCTAGTTATTATATTTTGCAGGGTTTTCTATGGAAGAGTTACATATACAGTATCTACATAGACTACATAGCGGTCGCAGAAAAGTACAAAGTCACCGTCTAGTTACTATATTTTGCAGGGTTTTCTATGGAAGAGTTACATATACAGTATAGGTTCTACATAGACTACATAGCGGTCGCAGAAAAGTACAAAGTGACCGTCTAGTTACTATATTTTGCAGGGTTTTCTATGGAAGAGTTACATATACAGTATAGGTTCTACATAGACTACATAGCGGTCGCAGAAAAGTACAAAGTCACCGTCTAGTTATTATATTTTGCAGGATTTTCTATGGGAGAGTTACATATACAGTATAGGTTCTACATAGACTACATAGCGGTCACAGAAAAGTACAAAGTCACTGTCTTTTTACTATATTTTGCAGGGTTTTCTATGGGAGAGTTACATATAATTATACTGTAGGCTCTATACGGACTACATAGACCCTGTGGTCCCTGTGAAGCAGACTGGGCTTAATTGTAAAATTAGTAGACACTAAACAGTAGAAGAGGGCTTTCTCCCTACGCACAAATCTCTGAATAGGAAGGCGACATGAACTTAACCCTTTCAAGATCCGATTACGTATTTGTTTTCTGCTTTCTGGCTCTTATGAGGCGATTTAATTTTCATCAGGAACGGTATGTGGAGGTCAGAAGCTTAATCGAGATAGTCTTTAGCCTTTTAATTCCAAATGATCCTCCCTAAGCTGTATAAAGGCGTCTAATGATAATCAGAATAAACTGTCAAAGGTTATTACATGCCTTCCCTGTTCTTCTAGCGACTCTGGCATATTACCTATCATGAGTTAATTAATATACCCTTCCTGATCTTATAATTACCCTAGCACTAATTACTTTCTTCTCCAAAAACAAGTCAATTCTCAAGACTAACTTAATCGCAATCGTCTTGTTCGAGTGTATCAGTAGGAGGGAAAGGGAGGACAAATATCAAGAATTCAACTCCAGGGTAACATAGAATTGTGTTTAACCCTTTCAGTATTAGCCATTAGAACGCCCTTTTAGAATATTTTATTTTCAGCTTTGGAAGGCCCTCTAAGAATCAAAGAGATAAAGTATAGCCTATCCCAATTAATCACCTGACTTCATAAATACCTTCCTAAAATAAAAATAAAGTGGATATCCAGTGTTCGCCTCCTCTCTCCCCCCCCCCTAAAAAAAAAAAAAAAAAAATCATGCCCAACTTTGCGACCATGGATTCTGAAATTGGTGTTTAGCTTTGGCGCAAAAGAAAATATAAATATATTCACCTTTGGCATGATCATGTGACCTTGAAAGTATTTGTGTGAATGATGGATAATTTACTGTGCAAGTAATGCACAACAGTACCAGTATATTTAGTGATATATATATAGAATTGGGATGATATATTGACCTTTCCACATGACCTTTACCTGTGGCCTCGCCCACATTCTTCCGTGACAGTAGTGATGACGGTAATTACGGTAGTAGTAGTGATGATGGTGGTGATTGTGGTAATACTTGTGATGGTAAAGGTCATTTGTGTGTAGCCTACATATCACAGCAGTGATGAACTCATAAGTTAGGTTTGGAGGTATCGGTATTAAGAGAATAGATGACCTTGAATTTTTATTAATTTCTTGACCATTTTTATATTAGTCTGAAATTTGATCGTTATATTTGTCATGTAAGGTACAACTTTGTTCATGTAATATGCCTATCTTGCCGAAGTATATGTCTAGTTTCTGTTGAAGGTATATATATATATTATGTAACTTTCTACTACTGCTTCTTGTAGCTTATTCCTAAGATTCACCACAGAATAAGCGCGAAACCATGTACAGTATAGGGAAAGAAAGTGTGTGTGTGTGTGTGTGTGTGTGTGTGTATCATTGCGTGTATTTCCATGCGATGCATAATTAATTTACATGTAGTCTACTAGCCTATATGCTTCGTTAACAATTCACTATTTACAGGTATTTATAGTTCTTCTAAATTCAATGCAGTTTAACGATTTAAGCACGATTTTTTTTTTTTTTTTTTTATAACCGACTATAATATTATTAGACGATTGTATTCATTTTTAGGACGGACCTGTGGGAATCGTATAGTTTTACCTTGCTAAAGAACGCCGAAGGTTAGAGATTCTATTGGAACAGAGATCGGCCAATCTCCGTTATTTTGGTGACACTGGTGATAACATTCCTCTGTTTACACTTAAGGGGGGTCACCGGATTTTTTTGTTTTATCTTTCTCTCCATTTTTCTCTTTCCCTGGCTTGTATCCATTTGGCCCCATTCAGCCAACTGTTTTAAGACGTTTATCCACATCCAAGTGTCGATTTATCAATGCTCGTCAGCATTGTATGGAGAAATCCGGCTTCGCCGGAATTTTTTTTTTATCGAAAAATGTACAAATTTAGCTTGCTGTCAAAACAAGAATATATACCGGTACTGTATATGCTGGCTCGCTAGCGCTCGCCAGGAAAATATTGACACCTAGATGGGGGTACATGTCTTAAAACAGTAGGCTGAATGGGGCCGAATTGATACAAGTAAAAGAGAGAGGGAGAGAAAGAAAAACAAAACGCGAGGTGGGCTCCCTTAATTATCTCCATAGAGTCCATACCAATAATATACATTGGGGAATACTGATACAGGATATACATTTTGGTCTTTGGATATAAGTAACACCCCGTTCTTTAACATTAATATCAAATACAAACTCCAATGTACTTGAATAAACTAATGAACGCATATGGCCATCCCGGGATTCGAACGCGGGACACCACACCCAGAACATAAGCACCTAAACCATTACACCACCGACACATGTTATATATACATTATACATGATCAAAGGTAAAGTAAAACCTCGTTGAGACACCAAATTAGTAGCCAAAGAATTTTTCTGTCACTCTCTCTTAATACAGAATCTCTACCGAAGATCTATGGATGATTGAATTGACCACTTGCGAGTTTTGGTGTATAAGGAAGTTGGAGCCGTGGCCATCAATATTTAGCAGAATTATCAGCTAAAATACAGTCATAATATATACTGTATAATTTATATAAATACATAAAACCAAATTAACCATACTTTTCATCCATCAGAAACCCACATTATTATAGCATTTCTCTTTAATATCGATGTTCACGGTTCCAACTTCCTTATAGCCTGAAACTCGCAAGTGGTCAATTTGTTATTACGGAGAGCGCCCCCCACCACCCTCCAACCCTCTCCCGTATAATCGATTATTTTGGATATCATAATTCTCACAAAGGTTTAGAATATATGCGGCTAGTCCAGAGTTTCCGATGAAAAATTGAGGGGTGTAGCGCTCATGTGAGTCTAGCTTTAGCAACCGTAAATACACACACACACACACACACACACACACACACACACACACACACACACACACACACGGAGACAAATTGGGCTTGTCTCCTTTCATGTGTTAGCCTCAGTTCACCTAGCTGTAAATAGGTACCTGGAATAAGTGGACGACATTGTGACGTCCCATCTGGGGTTGGCAAAAATGGTACAAGGCGAGATGGGTATCATATGGTTCACCTAAGCTGATGGCTACCTAAGCCTTCGGGCGAGACGGTACCGTCTATAGTGAGAATGGTACCATACAGATCTACCCTAAGCCTTCGTTTCCGATGTCGCCAATTGGCTAAACAAAAATACAGACTACACACACATCCACAGCCATTCCAACGATACATATAACACCTACACATATAGGAGGCGGGAAATAATGAGCATGCTCACTCCCGCAATACAACTAGAGTAAGTACACACACACACACACACACACAAATGTTGAGGGATAAGCGCTCTTTGTACAGTAAATATATCTTTCGGACTTATATCCACGACTGTGCAGCGAATATCGTGCCAGTAACAACAGTCGTATAGCTTAAATTATTAGCTTTCGATTCCCAGTCTAGCTTTCGCGCTGAGATAATAGGAGTTAATTAAGATGCTAAAGTCGTGTGTATGGCTTTATATGAGTTGAGATTCTTGTTGGTTATATGAATTGATTTGTTCTATGATCATACGAGTTGCTTGATTATGAGATGTGTGTGTGAGTTGAAATGTTCTGTTGTCTTGTAGGTTACCGGTAGCCTACTATCTGTGTGAGCTGAGATGCTTCATAGTCATGTCAGTTGCTGTTGTCAGTTAAGGGGAGTTTAGATGTTTCATATGCGTACTTTAAGGGGAGGTTTTTAGTGTGTTTCTCAGACATCCATCAAGCTTGAAATTACACCCCCTTGACTCCCATTCAAGATAAATTTGTAAATTTTTCGGTAGAAAAATGACCCGGCTGAAAGCCGGTTCCTCTTTAATTACAGGCTCGCTATCGCTCGCCAGGATAAAATCGACACCTAAATGGCACGAAAGGTCTTAAAATTAACAGAAATGGGTTGAAAGTCCTTAAAATCGTCAAAATAATGGGGCAAACGTCTTAAAATTAGAAAAACAATGGGGCTAAGCATGAGGGAGAAAGGGGTCAAGAAAAAAATCCCTCGAGTGGAATATCTCTCCTTAAGTTATTACGTAGGGTGAACTAACTAATAAATAATATGTGGTGGTCCAATTAGTACGGTACACGATATTGATGTAAACACAGAACGTATTAAACAAATTAGTAATTAGGGTAGTAAATTGTGTCAAAATGTAGTTGTACATAAGCTATCATAAATGTTGATACTAAATATATTTATCTGGCTTAGCTTAGCAAATTATTATGTAAGTAGTGTTTTCATCGAGTTTGAATATTAATCGGACCACTTGGTGCGCATTGGTTAGTCTACCCTATAACAGTTGAGGTGTTCTATAACCATAGGCATTGCTGAACAAAGCTCATACGGTAATAGAGTAATACCCTCAAGAAATCTTGAGAGAGTACACGAAAGCTCGGTATTAATTTTGTTTTTCCTTCCAGTTTTACTGCACAACTTGATCACTCACTCATATTTGAGATTTAATCTCTCTCTCTCTCTCTCTCTCTATCTGAGAGAGAGAGAGAGAGAGAGAGAGAGAGAGAGAGAGCGCGCGATAGAGACACTTGCAGTATATCATAGCGAGAAAGGAAAAGTTGAGGTATGTCTGAGGAAATAAGTAAAGGTATTTTATAGCCAAGAGGTCTAAAGACTTTATTGTAAATATTTCTATGATTGTGTTTGCATTTTTTAATATTGTATTATGTTTAATTCTGTTGAAGATTAGGTACCCTATGTTTAAACATTTCCTCCACTTAAAGCCCCCCTGACACCGAATAACTGGTTTTGTGATGTCTACATTATAGAAATATGAACAAGTAAACTATACTGTATATCTCTTACAGCTGTTTGAGTTATATTAGCTAATACAATGAATATATATATAGTAAATTGTCTAAATTAGTAAACAAAGCTATGCAAGATATTTTAAGCTTAGCATGTTGATGGCAAATCCTGTCGCCCCTCTCTTGTGGTAGTGATAAAGAAACTAGACCGCGGGATTGGAATCTGTTTTGATATTGACTTTGCCTAGCTTACCCTGATATATTTCGTGCCCTACATGATGGAGTAATGTGAAGTTATTATTTGCCCGATTGTGTTATTCTATAGGTTATTATATACACGTCACGACATGTCGGAACTGCCTCTCAATACCACCATCCAAAACACTAATTGATATACTGTATATATATATTTACATTTATAAGAAACTCTGACTACTATTATTGCACTCGGGAGGTATATTGCACACTAACATTTATGATAATGAGGATAGCTGACCTCGTGAGCTATGCTGTTTAAGGGGGGTCACCTGCTTTTTTTTTTTATCTCTCTCTCCTTTTCTCTCTTTCTCTGACTTGTATCCATTTGGCCCCATTCAGCCAACTGTTTTAAGATGTTTATCCCCATCCAGGTGTCTATTTTTCCCTGGCGAGCGATAGCGAGCCAGCATTGTATGGAGAAATCCGGCTTCGCCGGAGAAATGTTTTATATCGAAAAATGTACAAATTTAGCTTGCTGTAAAAAAAAAAAAAAAATATATATATATATATATATATGTTGGCTCGCTACCGCTTGCCAGGAAAATATTGACATTTGGATGGGGGTAAACGTCTTAAAACAGGAGGCTGAATGGGGCCGAATAGATAGATACAAGCCAAAGAGAGAGGGAGAGAAAGAGAAAACAAGCAAAGTGGGCTCCCTTAAGTAATTATCCTACCTATTGTCCTGGCAGAAAATATTATAACCCTTCGCAGCAGATTTTCCGACACTATACGGAAAAATATGAATCTTCTTTGTTTCTGTGTCATATTAAGGGGAGGCAGACCGTTTTTCTGGACCCCCTTCTCCCTAATGTTTAGCCCCACTAGTTTTGAGATTTTAAGACGTTGGTTCCTTTAGTTTGGGGATTTAATGACTTTTCGCCCCATTTCGTTGTCAATTTTAAGATTTTTCGTGCCATTTAGGTGTCCATTATTTCCTGGCAAGCATAGCGAGCCTGCAATTTTAAGAGGAACCGGCCCATTTTTCTACCGAAAAATGTACAAATTTATCTTGAAGGGGGGTCTAGGGGGTGTTTTTCTAAGCTTGATGGAGGTCTAGGGAGGAAACTAAAAAAATATATGAATGAATTAATTAATAGACTAAACAAACGGTCAGTCTCCCCTTAATAACAACTTTTCATGATTAGCAACATCTTTCACTACACGATCTTCATAATAGCTTCGTAATCAAGATACAGACGTAGTATTTTACCGTCAGCTAAGACAAAGTAGACTATAATGTCAAACTATTAGTATCTTTATATGTAGAGAGGTAAATTGGGCCAATCACGAACGTGCGAATATGTATCGGATTAAGAGTTTGTAGTGAGTAACTTCATATACTAGTGTTATGCATGTTCTCTTTCTCTGGCTTGTATCCATTCGGCCCTATTTAGCCAACTATTTTAAGACGTTTATCCCCATCTAGGTGTCGATTTCTTCCTGGCTAGCGATAGCGAGCCAGCATTATATGAAGAAATCCGGCTTCGCCGGAGAAATTTTTCGATAGAAAAAATTACAAATTTAGCCTGCAGTCAAATATTGTTTTAAATATGCTGGCTCGCTACCGCTCACCAGTAAAAAAATTACACCTGGATGGGGATAAACGTCTTAAAACAGTAGGCTGAATGGGGCCAAATGGATACAAGCCAGAGAAAGAGAGAAAAAAAGCAGGTGACCCCCCTTAACTCCCTCATAAGTGAATGCACATTTGGCTCAAAGTATAATCCTGGCACACTTTGTTGTTGTGGCTATAGTCTGTTCATTCTAGATTGGCCAGAACTCGTAACCTCTATCCTCTGTAACTCAAAAAGGACTAGAGTAATCGAGCTAATTTGTCTACCAAATAGGAAGAGTTGGCCAGGGAATAGGTGTGGAAATGGACAGCTCATTTGTTCTAGTCCTTTTTGAGTTACAGAAGTTATAGGTTACGGTTTCTTCCCAACCTAGAATGAACGGACTATAGTTTGTGTTGTTATGTGTGTGTGTGTGTGGGGGGGGGGTGATCAAATTGAAATTTGTTTGGTATAGGTAATTTGATTGTTTACAGAGATCTGTATTCTTACGTTCCTATGTGCTAGTTATGACATTCTTCAGCTCAAATTTGGAAGGCAAAATATATAACCTAAAACATTTCACTTGTTAGATATTTGTGGGTGTAAGTAGTTTACCCTTTCCTTTAGCTGCATAATGAACCCACCAAATTATCAGCTATTGGGGCTGCTTTTAATTCAGCTTAAGGGGAGATCTCCACTTGAGGGATTTTTTTCTTGACCCCTTTCTCCCTCATGTTTAGCCCCATTGCTTTTGATATTGTAAAACGTTTGCCCCATTAGTTTAGCGATTTTAAGAACTTTCACCCCATATTAAGACCTTTCGTGCAATTCAGGTGTCAATTTTATCCTGGCGAGCGATAGCGAGCCTGTAATTTAAGAGAAACCGGCCTTTGGCCGGGAAATTGTTCTACCGAAAAATGTACAAATTTATCTTGAAAGGGACTCAAGAGGGTGTAATTTTAAGCTTGATGGAGGTCTAGGGAACAAACTAAATACCTCCCCTTAAACTACTACCTGGCAAGCCAAAAGTGACTCCATTTTAGAGATTCACTTGTGTGTATAGAAGCTGTGTTGTTTGTGAGCGTAAGTGTGTGGTGTGTCATGGTATTTTGCAAGGGGTGTGTATTGGGTTACTGACGGCACTATCGCAAGGGACCATTATAGTGTTATGTGTGTGTGTGTGTGCGTGTGTGTGTGTTTGATGGCCGCGGGTTAACGGGGTATTACACACACATCCTCCATCCTGGTTGTGGACACTTAGGGGGAGGAAGACCGTTTTTCTGGACCACTTTCTTCCTCATGTTTAGCCCCATTAGTTTTCAGATGTTAAGATGTTTGCCCCATTAGTAAGTCGATTTTAAGATCTTTCGCCCCCATTTCTTCGTCAATATTTAGACCTTTCATGCTATTTAGGTGTCGATTTTTTCCCTGGCGAACGATAGTGAGCCTGTAATGTTGGAAGAACCGGCCTTCGGCTGGGAAATTTTTCTACCGAAAAATGTACAAATTAATCTAGAAGGGGGATGTAATGGATGTTTTTTTTTTTTTTTTTTTAATTTGATGAAGGTCTAGGGAGGAAACTAGAAAAATAATGAAGAAGTGCAAACATCGCCCAAAAAGTGAACCATCTCCTCTTAAAGCAATTGGCGTGAGTATCTTTGCCTTTCGTAATATACTGGTGAGGTACAGTAGCTTTTATAAGCTTTGTTTTTGTAAGCCGGTACTATTAAGTATGTAATATCACACACGCACACACGCGCGCGCACACACACACACACACGTACGTACGCACACACATACACACGCACACATGTACGCACACACACACACACGTACGTACATTTCATATAAAGTTATATAGTATGTTTGTCTGTTTAAGGAATGGTTATTTGCGAAAAAGCGGAAAAAATAATATTTACATATATTAACATGCATGTACAGTAATATATATACAGTATATATATATATATATATATATATATATATATATATATATATATATATATATATATATATATATATATATATACCGTATATATATATATATATATATATCATCACTCCGGCTTTACTTAACAACCCCATTTATGGTAAAAAAAAAACGCTGGGCGGTACATCAAATATACTCCTCCATCCGCTATTAAGGTGTTAAATACCATTGATAATGAAAATCGAGGTGGAACAAAAAAGGGTCAAATTGGATTTTAGGTCACGTATGTGTTTTTTGTATTATAATCCTTTTTCTCATCAGTTTCTTCATTGATTAGTGTGTTTTAAGGTGTTTTTCCTTCTGGAAATTCATATTTACCCATTATTTTGCAATATTAAAACATGCCCCCTAAAACCATATTTTTGCCATTACCCTAACCTAACCTCAGACCCCCGCAGGGTTAGTATTGATATAGAATATGACAAAATACTAAAACTACGGTAAAAAAAATAAAAACATTAGTGCTCAGCTGATCCAAGATGGCCACCATCACCCTTATTTAACCCACAAAGTCTAAGGAAAAATAATTTAATATGCAGCGGTAAAGACATATATTGTGGTGACTAATACTCTAATACAAAGGTATAGTATACATTTAGAACATTATATCCCATACGTGACCTAAAATCCAGTTTGTCCCAAAAAAGTAAACAACCCTGCCCGCCTCTAACTATGCCAGTTCCTGAAGGTAAGCATTTCTGACCTTTTTCTGAGAACTTTTGGTAAGGATGTACAGGTACTGTAGGGTCAAAATTGAAGAGACCCCGGACTGCCTTTTTACTACAGTACAGTAGTTATTTTTGTTTTGTTTGGTTAGGTTAGGTAAAAAGGCTGTCCGGGGTATCTTCAAATTTTACCGGATGTAGTATTTGTGCATACCGCCCGACTTGTTTACTACATTAGCCTACTCGGCACGCTCGCGATAATTTTCCCGTCTATTTTGACTGCCGTGGGATACAATTATAGGTTGTCTCACCCCCCCATAACTTATTGTTATCAACATACTGTACTGTATATATTGCCAGCAGGGGGCAAATAACAGAAAAAATCACCATCAAAATAGACGGGAACATAACCGCGAGCGCACGACCGATGTAACCATGACGACTGTATGCCTGGATACTACATCCTTCCCAAACTTTTCTACAAGAAAAAAAATCTATATTACTCCATAAAAGTAATAACTAAAATTTTATTTGAGAAATTATTGCTAGTACTGTATTTCTTATATCATGAAAAAACATCGGTCCCGCTGCTTGCGATTATACCACCGATTAGTCTGTGCACCGCTAGACTTGGTTAGTTTAGTCATATGGGGAGGATGGAGTGGATGACAAAAATTGGATGAAGAGATGCAAGTATGAATTTGGAGCTACATGGAGGGGTAGACATAAGAAAGATGTAGGATTAGGTTCTAGGATCTGATCTCCTTTGAGAATTTGACAAAGAGGCAGGTGTACCTGGAATTCCACCGGTGTTTATCACTGTCATTTTGGTGTATCTATCTATCTATCTATTGCCTGACGCCGTGATCCCCGAAGGGGTGGCCACGAACAAACTGCCCCCATGCACCTCTGTCCCCAGTCAGTCGACGCCCCTCCTCCCAACCAGCACTGCCTTCGTTCATGTACTTCCTCACTCCATCCTTCCACCTCTCATTCGGTCTACCTCTCCCTCTCTGTCCCTCCACTTCACTCTCGTACACCCTCTTAGTCATTCTCTCGCTTTCCATACGTTCCATATGGCCGAACCATCTCAAGTTGTTCCTTTTCACACTTTCCAGCACATCTACCTCCACACCACACCTCCTTCTTACTTCCTCATTAGTCTGTCTATCCCTCCATGTAACTCCGCACGCACTCCTTAAGTAATTCATTTCCACTGCTCTCACTCTTAGTCTGAGTCTCTCAACCAACGTCCATGCTTCGCTTCCGTAAGTCAGTGTCGGGATTACCACACTGTCATGCAAGGACTTCTTCACTTCCATACTGACCACCCTATTTCGTGTTACTGCTTTTAGCATTCCTACAACCCTCTTCCCCTGTTGTACCCTCTCCCGCACTTCTTCATCCATAGTCCCATCTTTACTCAATTTGATACTTAAAGATACTTAAAGATACCAGATACTTAAAAGAGTTGACGATCTCCATAGCCTGACCGTTCAGCTTCACCTCACACTCTGTGACTTCACCCCTTTCGAAGACCATAACCTTGCTCTTCCCCGCATTTACCTTCAAATTCCGTTTTTCGCACACTGTTCCAAACTCATTTACCAGACCCTGCAACTCCCATTCATTATCACTCATCAGAACTGTATCATCCGCAAACAGCAGTATAGGTAGCTTCCACTCAATTCCCTCCCTTTTCAGCGATACACCAACATCCACTGCTCTTGATAGTATTTCTTTCATGACTCCATCCATATATACAGTAAACAACCACGGGGACATCACACACCCCTGTTTCAAACCAACATTCAGGTCAAAGAACTCGCTCTGCTCACTCTCCACACGTACTGCCACCTTTGCACCCTCATACATGCTCTTCACTGCTTTCAGCAACTTGCCCTCTACTCCGTATATTCTAAGTACTTTCCACAAACCTTCTCTATCCACTCTGTCATAGGCCTTCTCCAAGTCCATAAAGGCAACATACACCTTTTGTTTCTTCTCCAGATGCTTCTCCACAACACAATTCAGGGTAAAAATCTGATCTACACATCCTCTTCCCTTCCTAAAACCTCCCTGCTCGTCGCCTATCCATTTCTATGTACATTTTGGTGTACAGGTATGTATTTAGATGTGCGTGAATTTGTTTTGTTTTTGTGTGTTCATTGATTTCTATTGTTGTTGTTGTTGTTGTTTTTGGCGCACTCTCCCATCCAGGAGTTCGTTCTATGAACGATGTCTGTTTTGTCTTTTTTGTCTTTTTTGTTTTTTGGATGATATTGTGTTGTCCCTGTTCGGGGTCTGTCTTGAGTCTGCCACCCCCAGAAAAATAATAGGAAAAAATGGGGAATGGGCCTGAGTACATAGATAGATTTTATTTATATCTAACTCTAACAATACATAGATAGATTTTATTTATATCTAACTCTAACAACTCACTCACACTCACACAAAATTTGGACACAACAAAGAAACTACCACCACAGTATATAAACAATACATAAGATCAGTGATGGAATACGCAAGCCCAGCCTGGGCTTCTAACCTAGCTGAAACACATCATAAAACCTTACAGACTATTCAAAACAAAGCCCTGAAGATCATTACAGGCTGCACAGCTACTGCACCCACAGATCACCTACATCAAGAAACCAAAATCCTCGAAGTCAAAGACCATCTGGACATGAGAGGCACTCAATTCCTGGCAGCAGCCTCCACGAACCAAGACCACCCACTAAACTACATGGCAACACACCCACAGACACCAAGAAATATCAAATCAACACCCAGTACACGGTATCACACACAATTATTGTCCTCTCTCCCTCCCTGCCCACCCCGAACCAACTTCCAGAAGCACATCCATACTCATATCTCTCCACCGATCCATCCACTCACTCACAGACAACACGCAGCTGCATGCACGACCTCCCGAAATCCATCCTTCCGAATCCTCCCTTCCTCGCGAGCACAGAGTCCACCTGGCCAGGCTGAGATGCGGACACCATCCAGCTCTCCTGAGCTATCAGAAGAGACTGGATGACTCCGTTGTCGACGCCTGCCCGGGATGTAACACAGCACCCCATACCATTAAACACATCATAGAAGACTGCATTTCACACAACTACTTACGCCAACAACACAATCTACACTCAATGAGAGCTCTGTGGGAAAGCCCGATCGTGGCCATGGCCTTCCTCAGGGACTCGGGGCTGTTCGGCCAGGCAGCTTAGGGAACAACAACAACAACAACAATTATGCCAGCTTTGGTCCCACACACACAAGTAACATAACTTGTTCGCTGCAGCCCCAGAGTCATGCTGCCAAAATTATCACTTTCAGGCAGTTCATTCAACGCAAACTCACCCTTACCTATTACAATAACACTATTAACACATACAGTACAAAACTACAAATATATTAATTCCGGACACTGGGGACCCCTCATGGTCCTTGGTCTCTGGGTCTTCTTCTGGGCGACCTAGATATGTGTGAATTTGAGTGTGTGTGGTTTTTTTTCTCTGTCTCGAGTCGGCCACCCCCAGCTATGAGGTATGTGCCTGAGTATATACATACCGGTACTTACATACATGATTGTACTGTGCCGTGCTACAAGTATACAGTACAGTACCTACTAAGCTGATTTTTTCTTTACAGAGCCTCCAAACAGATTGTCCAACAAGATGGGGACCTGCGTGTCATGGATATTGATACTGTCTCATGCCCTGTTACTGGTAAGTGGATTTTTTTTATTAACCCCTTCTGTACCGGCGACGTCTTTTTAATTTTGTTCTAGCCATATTTAGACGATTTTGTGCAACTTAAGAAGGATCAATGGTAGTAAAAGAGGTTAAGTGAGATAGTTCGAGGCCTGTTAATTGCTCGAGCCCTTATTAAACTGAATTAAATCGTCTAAATATAGCAAGAATAAATTTAAAAAGACGTCGCCGGTACAGAAGGGGTTAATTAGAAGGATGTTGGTTTAAGGTGGTACCGTAAACTGGGGCTGGCTCAAACAGTGGGTTAAGTTAGATGTAGGGTGTCAAACTGGAGCAATTTGATTTGAAGACTTGGAAGAATATGAAAAGGAATACAAGAATTAAACATGAAATAGCATTGCTTTGACCATTTTCTCACTTCTAAGGACATCTATCTATCTTTCTATCTATTGCCTCACGCTGTGATCCCCGAAGGGGTGGCCACGAACGAACCGCCCCCATGCACCTCTGTCCCTAGTCATTTGACGCCCCTCCTTCCAACCAGCACCGCCTTCATCCATATACTTCTTCACTCCATCCTTCCACCTCTCTTTCATTTTACCTCTCCCTCTCTGTCCTTCCACCTCGCTCTCGTATACCCTCTTAGTCATTCTCTCGCTTCCCATACGTTCAAAGACATGCCCTGATTATATTTTTGCATATACAACAATAAAGACAAATATTAATGTACTTGGCTTTCGTTTGACACCCTGGTTGTTGTTGTTGTTGTTGTTGTTCCCCAAGCTGCCTGGCCGAACAGCCCCAAGGCCCCGAGCAATTCCAAGGCCATAACCGAGCGCCCCCACAGAACCCTCCCCGCCGACCACAATAAAGCCTGGGTGACCGAAGCCACTCCATGGCGGGGAGCTGAGGAGGGTGCGGAAACGCCCGGGAAACCAAAGCCCCACCCAGGGCCCTGTACCCCTCAGCAATTATGAAGAGAAAGTTGAGGGGCAAGGGAAAAATGTGACGCTTTGGCTTCCAATCTTGGTAGATTGGGAGGTCAATCCACGTTAGAGACGCCGTCACTTGAGATCTAGAAAATATATAAGTTAAAGGAACAGTCAGAGTAAGCTATGGGTATGGCAGAGATTGCTCAGCTCTCACTCTGATAGACCAGCCCATCACCACATGACTAGAACCCAATCCTCTCAGCATCAGCTAGGAAAGGCCCTAGAAAGCCGCCTTTGGCGGGGGGATAGCTCCCCTATTTCAACCCTTTTCGTGGTTGGGCACCCGCCCCAACTCAACAAGTAAACCATATCAACCAGCGCCGAATCAACCAGCTCTCAATTCGTACCAAATCAATGGTACCAAATCAATGTTTCTTGTTAGATGGCAATGTTTATATTGGTGTTGTTTGATGAAGTGTGTGAGTTTTTGTTTTTTGGTGTTTATGCCCTCTATGTTTAATTGAAGGATGTTGATGTTGTGTGCTAGGTACTGCTGCACGGAGGTGGGGTGGGGGTGAGGATGATTTTTTTTTTTTTTTTTTTTTTTAGAAGTTTAACCAGAGCACTGAGTTGTTGATGTTTTTCCCTAGGCTGCCTGGATGGTGCCTACATCTCAGCCTGGCCAGGTGGACTCTTACCTCGCGAGGAAGGGAGGATTCAGAAGGATGGGTTTCGGGAGGTCGTGCCTGCAGCTGCGTGTTGTCTATGAGTGATTGGATGGAACGGTGAGAGATATGAGTATGGATGTGCTTCTGGAAGCTGGTTTGGGGTGGGCAGGGAGGGAGAGATGACAGTACTGTATTTGTGTGTGATGGGTGTAGTTTTGATATTCCTTGGTGTCTGTGGGTGTGTTGCCATGTAGTGTAGTGGGTGGTGTTGGTTTGTGGAGGCTGCAGCCAAGAATTGAGTGCCTCTCACGTCCAGATGGCCTTTGACTTGACTTTGGTGTCTTGATGTAGGTGATCTGTAGGTGTAGTAGCTGTGCAGCCTGTGATAATTTTTATGGCTTTGTTTAGAATAGTCAGACAGGGCTTGCATATTCTATCACTTATCTTATGTATTGTTTGTATACTGTGGTGGTAGTGTGATTATGATAAGTTCCTTTGCCTTTATATTGTGTCGTCCCGGTTTGTTTATTTTGCAAGTTTTACATTATAATTAGTTTGTACCAAGTTATTTTGGTGTGAGTATCCAAGTTCGAGTCCTTGGATTGCCACATGTGTTTGTTGATTTCATTAATTGAGTTTAGAAGTAAGAGTTGGTCAGTGAAAAAATATAATTTATCATATATGATGTTACAGGTGACCAGTGTGGTACTTACTGATAGTGATCCTGGGTGTGGCATGGGGGAGTCCAATGTACCGAGCCTGGGGAGCAGTGGTACTGATGGCGGTGGATGTGGAGGTGTTGCTGCGCTGTCTCCCGGCCCTCGTCCTCCAAGTTGGCTACTCCCGCACACACATTCTGCCTTTTGCCGAGGTTAGTGTTGTCCTGTTGTTGCTATTCCCCAGGCTGTCTGACCGAGCAGCACCAAGGTCCCAAGCAAGGTCACGGCCATAACCGAGCGCACTAACAGAACCCTCCCTTTTTTTTTTCTTTTTTTTTATATAGAGCAGATTAACCAGACCACTGAGCTCCATACGGAACTCTCTGCTTACCACTAATAAAGCCAAGGTGACCGAAGCCACTCCAAGGCGGGGAGCTGTGGAGGGTGAGGAAACGCCTGGGAAACTAAAGCCCCACCCAAGGCCCTGTGCCCCTCAACAATTATGAAGGGAAAGTTGAGAGGCAAAGGAAAAAGTGTTGCCCTGTAATAGTCCGGTGTGCCTCTGTAGGGTGTCAAATGAGAGATCATTTTAAGGGGGAGCTACTCACTTTTTCTGGACCCCCTTCTCCCTCATGTTTAGACCCATTAGTTTTGCGATTTTAAAACTTTTGTTCTCTAGTTTGGCGATTTTGAGACCTTTCGTCCCATTTCTATGTCAAAATTAAGACCTTTCGTGACGTTCAGGTGTCAATTTTTTCCTTGTGAGCGATAGCGAGTCTGTAATTTTTTAAGGAAACGGCCTTCGGCCGGGTAATTTTTCTACTGAAAAGTGTACAAATCTATCATGAAGGGGGGTCTAGGGAGTGTTTTTCTAAGCTTGATGGAGGTCTAGGGAGGAAACTAAAAAAATATGAATACATTAATTAATAGACCAAACAAACAGCCACTGTCCCCTTAACTTGCTCATGTAGTGATGTACACCCTATGTTCTGGTTTTGTGTTCTTTTATTTCACAATTGTATTTGATTAAAGCGTTATTTCAACATAGCGATTTGTATGAGTTCTTTGGCCTTTATATTGTATCGTCCCTGTTTTGGTTTGTTTATTTTGCAAGTTTTACATTACAATACATACAGTATGTATAGTATTATTATTACCATTACCATTACCGTACTGTATTATTATTATTAACCCTACTGTACCAGAGGGTATTACTATAAATGTAACCTCCAGTACCAAGCATTGTGGCCAAAATGGCTTCAAAGACGAGAGAGCGCAACCTCTTGCCTCGAAAGCTGGACGAGTACTGAGCCATCTGCCCGTGGGACCTTAGATACTCTCTGAGAAGTGTTGCCAAGGTCTCATAGCAGTGTTTACAAGTCAGGGTGCCTGGTACCGCTCGGTACAAGGACCGAATACTACTGACGGACATCGTACGGCGCTGGTACTGGCGAGTTACTTTCTTACCGTCGGCCATTGTACGTCGCTGGTACAGAACGGGTTAATATAATTATCGATTTTCACTGCACTAATTCTGGTTTGTGCACTCTACAGCGAGTGATGAGACATGCGCTTGAATCAGTTGCGGTCTTGATTGGAGCCATTCGTCTCTGGTCCAACACCAGGTCTTATGAAGTAGGCCTTCAAATTGGTGCTGCATTCAACTTCATCTTCTTCTGCGCTCAGGTATGGTTTAGATGCTTATGTTCTGGGTGTGGTGTCCCGAGTTCGAATCTTGGGAGGACCATATGCTTTCATTAGTTTATTCAAGTGCATTGGGGTTTGTAATTGATGATTAATGTTAAGAACGGGATGTTACTTAATGTTATGTCTTGATAGCGTAATGCATAAATGCGCAGAATTTCGGTGTGAGTATCCTAGGTTCAAGTCCTTGGAGTACCACATGTATTTGTTGATTTCATTAATTTAGTTTAGAAGTAAAGTTGGTTGGTGAAAAAATATGAATATAGACACTGGAAAATTGTTACTTAAATACCAAGATTTTTCCCAGTGTTGTTAAATTTATTTTTTGTTCATTTTCATCAATACATAATGTTTGCAATTATTTATTATCTATCTATCGATCTATCAGTTTTCCCCGTTATCCACCAATTTTATAACACACCGCCCGATAGTGGGGAGGGCCATGAAGATCAGACAAAATAAGGGGGTAATGCGTATTATGCCGATAATAGCGTGTTTTAGCAAATCTTGGCATGGGTTTTAAGGTTTTGGAAAGCCATAAAACCCAAATTTTTAAAAACTAGTCAAGTTTTGGCAAATGTTGGATTTAAAAAAAAATTCTAAGTCGAAAAGCGGAGTAGGCCTAACCGATAGTAGTTTCGAAAGTAATACTTTTGTTTTTGTTTGTAGGTATTGTATGTATTGTATATACTCAGGCATATTCCCCATAGCTGGGGGTGGCCGACTTGAGACAGAGCCCAAACAGAAACAACATTTTAAATTCCAATTCTTAGTGTTCGGGACCATTTTCGCGTTCCCTCGCCCCTTGCTCTCTCGTTTAGTAGGAGAATTTTACAAGGGGAGGAGGATTTCTTACCCCCTGCCCCCAGAAGGAAGAGTAAGACAGTAATAGAGACAGATAGAAATGGCTAAGGTTGGGTAGAGGATGCCAAACCTCACTCTGGATGCAAGACTAAACCTCATCTAACACCTACTGTACTAGGCTGTGTGTCCCTCATACTTGGGGTAGCCTACAAGACTTTTTGAGTTTTCATAAACATACAGTGGTTGTAATTAGTTACGCATAAGTTGGCTCCAGGGGGCTAGGAATCCTCCTCCCCTTATATAATTCTCCTACTCGACGAGACAGAGAAACGGGCGAGGGAACGCAAAAGTGGTCCCGGACCCTGAGAATAGGAACTTTAAATGTGGTTTCTGTTCGGGCTCTGTCTTGTGTCTGCCACCCCCAGCAATGGGGTATGTGCCTGAGTATATACATACATGTATGTACCCCTGCTCGCATATTAGCTATTTTGCGGATTGGCAGGCCGGACTGTACCTAGTACGTGGGTTACAAGACTAACCCTCGCCTAACACCTAGTATGTGTTACTAGTACCTAGTTTATTCCATACCAACCACCTGATCCCTTGTCATTAACCTAACCTAGACTTAGTACATTGGATTCAAGACTAACCCTCATCTAACCCCTACTGTACTATGTGTCCCTCATACCTGGGGTACAAGACTAACCCTCACCTAACACCTAGTATGTGTCCCTGGTACCTAGTACAGTACATGGGAAGTAATGCTTAGTGTGCGGAATTTTGGTGTGAGTATCCTAGGTTCGAGACTTTGAGTCCTTGGAGTACCACATGTATTCATTACTTTCATTGATTTCATTAGTTAGCTTAGGTTTATTTGTAATTTAATAGGTGGGTTGGTGAAAACTAATATGAATACATTAACAACACTAACCCTCACCTACTATCTATAGGAGAGTATTGATAACTTTAAATAAATCTCGTATTAAGGTAATTAAATATAGATCTCCCTTTTGTTGTTGTTGTTGTTCCCTAAGCTGCCTGGCCGAACAGCCCTGAGTCCCTGAGGAAGGCCATGGCCACGATCGGGCTTTCCCACAGAGCTCTCATTGAGTGTTGTTGTTGTTGCTCCCCAAGCTGCCTGGCCAAACAGCCCCAAGGCCCCGAGCAATTCCAAGGCCATAACCGAGTGCCCCCACAGAACCCTCCCCGCCGACCACAATAAAGCCAGGGTGACCGAAGCCACTCCATGGCGGGGAGCTGAGGAGGGTGCGGAAATGCCCGGGAAACCAAAGCCCCACCCAGGGCCCTGTGCCCCTCAGCAATTATGAAGAGAAAGTTGAGGGGCAAGGGAAAAAATGTGACGCTTTGGCTTCCAATCTTGGTAGATTGGGAGGTCAATCCACGGAAGAGACGCCGTCACTTGAGATCTAGAAAATATATAAGTTAAAGGAACAGTCAGAGTAGGCTATGGGTATGGCAGAGATTGCTCAGCTCTCACTCTGATAGACCAGCCCATCACCAGTGTAGATTGTGTTGTTGGCATAAGTGGTTGTGTGAAACACAGTCTTCTATGATGTGTTTAATGGTATGGGGTGCTGTGTTACATCCCGGGCAGGCGTCGACAACGGACTCATCCAGTCTCTTCTGATAGCTCAGGAGAGCTGGATGGTGTCCGCATCTCAGCCTGGCCAGGTGGACTCTGTCCTCGCGAGGGAGGGAGGATTCGGAAGGATGGATTTCGGGAGGTCGTGCATGCAGCTGCGTGTTGTCTGTGAGTGAGTGGATTCGCCCGAGAGATAGTGAGTATGGATGTGCTTCTGGAAGTTGGTTAGGGAGGGAGAGAGGACAATAATTGTGTGTGATAACCGTGTGCTGGTGTTGTTTTGATATTTCTTGGTGTCTGTGGTGTTGCCATGTAGTTTAGTGGGTGGTCTTGGTTCGTGGAGGCTGCTGCCAGGAATTGAGTGCCTCTCATGTCCAGATGGTCTTTGACTTTGAGGATTTTGGTTTCTTGATGTAGGTGATCTGTGGGTGCAGTAGCTGTGCAGCCTGTAATGATCTTCAGGGCTTTGTTTTGAATAGTCTGTAAGGTCTTATGATGTGTTTCAGCTAGGTTAGAAGCCCAGGCTGGGCTTGCGTATTCCATCACTGATCTTATGTATTGTTTATATACTGTGGTGGTAGTTTCTTTGTTGTGTCCAAATTTTGTGTGAGCAAGTGACCTGAGGGCGTTAAGTCTGGGTGTCAGTTTCTTTTTAATGTTTGTGGTGTGCTGTTTGAATGTCATATGAGTATCATATGTTACTCCTAGGATTTTGGGTGTGTGTGTATGTGTTAGGGGTGTGTTGTTTATGGTGAGTTGAGGGATGTATTCGTGTTCTCCTGTCCAGCTTGTGAGCAGGGTTGTGGTGGATTTGGCTGGGGCTAGATTAAGTCTGTTTGTAGTGCACCAGCCATGTAGTGTGTTGAGATAGGGTTGAAGGAGATCTGTTGCTCTTTTTGGGTCATGGTGTGTGCGTGTGAGTGTTATGTCATCTGCATAGGAGGCTAAGTTTATTTGGAGCGTATTGGGTGTAGTTATATCGTGCATGTACAGATTGAAGAGTGCGGGCGATAGGACGGATCCTTCCCTTTTGTTGTTGTTGTTCCCCAGGCTGCCTGGCCGAACAGCCCCAAGGCCCCGAGCAGGGTCAAGGCCATAACCGAGCGCCCCCACAGATCCCTCTCTGCCACTACAATAAAGCCTGGGTGACCGAAGCCACTCCATGGCAGGGGAGCTGAGGAGGGTGCAGAAACGCCCGGGAAACCAAAGCCCCACCCAGGGCCCTGTGCCCCTCAGCAATTATGAAGAGAAAGCTGAGGGACAAAGGAAAACAAATGTGACGCTTTGGCTTCCAATCTGCCAACATCTAGGTTGGCAGATTGGGAGGTCAATCCACGGAAGAGACGCCGTCACTTGAGATCTAGAAAATATATAAGTAAAAGGAACAGTCAGAGTAAGCTATGGGTATGGCAGAGATCGCTCAGTTCTCACTCTGATAGACCAGCCCATCACCACTCTCCCTTTTGTTGAGTGTGGTAGGGTTGTACATCCAGGTGCAGTTACTGATGTTATGTTATGCAAACAGACGGCGATGTTGGTGAAGGATTACTACGACCACCAACGCCTCAGCCTCCACCCAACTGCTGGAGGAGGAGAGCGAGACTGAGGGGGAGACCGAGGGAGACAACGACCCATGTCTCACACAACTACCATCACCACCACCAGAGATCCGCCGGGATCCAGAGTGTCAGGCTTAAGGCCAGTTTTTTTTTTACTGGACCCCTTCTCCCTTGTGTTTAGCCCCTTTAGTTTTGAGATTTTAAGAAGTTTGCCCCATTAGTTTAGGAACACAATAAAATATACCCTGAAATAGCATTGTTTTGGTCATTTTACCATTTTCAAAGACACAATTTGAACTATAAACCGTAATTTTAGCTATACACCTACAATAATTAAAACTAAAAATAATTGACCTGGCTTGCATTTGACACCCTGATCATATACTTTTAGCTCGTAACAAGTTAACACATTTAACAAGTGCACTTTTCAATCTGTATCTCATATCTCATACTTCTTATACTCAAACCTTTGGCCCTGTAGATTGTAAGTGAATATAGATCAATTGGGACAATCTTATTTTTAACCAATAAGATTGTTACTATAGGTAGTGCCAACGAACTTGACAATAATCTTGACCCTTTAACTTCTCATAATTCAAAAGGGCTTAGAGCAAACTGGCTGTAAATGTCCATACCTATTTCCTGGTGGGCTCTCTCCAAATTATAGAAACGTCAGCTCGATTGCTTTCATTCATTTTGAGTTATGAGAAGTTAAGGGGTCAAGATTATTGTCAAGTTCGTTGGCGCTACCTATAGTCTTGGTCATGATACTATTCTTCTATTTTGTGTAGCCACTAACCAGAGTTGAGCTAACCATCCATAGCAATACAGTAGCTATATCAGGTACTATACACACACTAATGATTAAAATGTAAATTAAACTGTAAAACTTGCAAACTAAACAAACAAAAACTGGGACAAAGACAATATAAAGGCAAAATAACTAATCAAATTGCTATGTGGAAACATCGCTTACTAAAATATTTTTTTTGAAATAAAAGAATGAGTTACAGAGGTTAGAGGTTACGATTTCTGCCCAACCTAGAATGAACGGACTACTGTATAGCTGTGTGTGGTGTGGTTAGGTCAACTCGAGGGACAGTGAAGGTGGACTTGCACGAGAGCTTTAGCCCACAACTTTATTCTGCCACATCAGCCATATCGGCCAGGCAGCTTAGGGAACAACAACAACAACAACAACTTTATTCTGCAACTATGATCTGGCAGCTTCTGAGTCGTTGTTATATATATTTTAACTGCAACCCGCCTGAGCACGGTGGGCCATAGAAGCACAAAACGCCAAGGAAAAATTTATAGGAGAAAATTATAAAAAGAACCTTGACCCCTTCACGCTCTTTTCTATATAACTATCTATATACTCAGGCCCAATCCCCACTCTTCCTATTTTTTCCCTTTCCCTTTTTGTTTTCCTTTTTTTTTAGGGGGGGGGGGTCAAGACAGAACCAGAATAGGGACAACACAACAGAAAACAATGAACAAACAAAATACAAATTCACACACATCTAGGTCTTTTACTCACATGAAATAACTCTTTAAATTTATCACGTTGGGTCACAGACGCACAAAACGCCAAGAAAAGCATAATTACCAGGAGAGAAAACAAAGATTGATGCCTTCACCCTCTCTCTCGCTCACATGAAATAACTCTTAAATTATTCAGCCATCAATAATAAGCGAGCCGTGGCATAGTCAGTAGAGCGTCGGCTGCTGATCAAAGGTTCGGCGGATGGAGCCCTCACTGTCAAAATTTTATTGGTAGTTGTCAAGCCCGGGCAACTTGACCTAGCCATTTATAACAAACGCCTAAAATTCATGCGGGAATTACGGCGTCTGGCAAAAAAAAAAAAAAAAAAAAAAAAAAAAAAAAAATAGCCTACCTTCATTCTAGTTGTCAATACCAGGGCAAGGTAGTCTCAGTCTTGCCAGAATTTAGTTGCTGATAAGAAGTCGGAATAATAACCCTCGTGTAAAAGCGCCTTAATCCTTCTCTAGCGGGGTGTTATGGGCTCATTTGGGCATATTCAGGCCCTCCTGATTGATCAATCAAGTATCTGCATGAAGAGAAATGTATTCAGCAAAAAACTAGGCGCTAAAAGCTTCAAAATGAAACCAGAACGAGCTACGTAGCACTCGTGGTTCTCTTGCAGTGGTGCCACGAACATGGAAGTTTAGCATATATCGGTATATTTTTCCCAGCTATGCTCACTACTGGCTACACTGCCGGCCTCTCGAGAACACAGGGAACATGAGTTAATGGGCGGCGGTAAGCCCTGGGAGTCGGCTGTCTGGACCGCTGCGCTCCCGGCCATTTGCACTCGATTTTAACCCTTTAAAAGCCTTAATAATGCTCCTAACTTGCTGCAAATTGGTGCACGACTTAAGTCGAGCGCCGCCAATAAGGGGTTAAAGAAGATTTATCTGCTTTTGGTTAATATAGGATCATTTATAGTTTTAGGGATAAAACAAACAATGTATTACAGTACAGTGTATTGAATATGGATGTTTAATGGTTCATCATATAGTCATTGCTTATTGTGTTCATGTTCTATCAATATTAGTGTTCATTACTGTGTACAGTATAAAGAATAATATATATATGTTGAATGTAGATTTTGCACCACAGTAAATATCTCTTTAACTTGCCAAGGCCTATACTTTTAGTGTGAAACAAATAGAAATGCAGTAGCTGGATGATAGATAAACTTTTGTTTAACCCCTTCAGCACGATGGTGTCTTTTTACCTTGGATTCTGTCTATAATTCCACTATAATTCCACTATTTTATGCAGCTTAAGAAGGACTTATCTTGTTCAGAGGGTGTATCGAGATCGTATTTACCCCTTTGAATCATAGAGGTCGAGTCTCGGCTAAAGGAAATTGTCTAATGGTTACCAAAGTATGATGAATAATAAGTCGTGCTGAAAGGGTTAAGAGACAATGAATGAAGGAAGGCCAATCAAAAAGAAAATGGTATACTGTAATAGTTTTATATTTCATGTTTATTATTATTAATATTAATATTCAGTTTAAGATGGTACAGTATAATAGTTTTATATTTAGGCTATTATTATTTGTATTATTATTATTATTATCCTGCTGCTAAAAATGTATTTGGTGAATGTCGATTGCTGTTGCGTATTTCATATTTAGAGATTATTTCCAATGGCGTATATCATATTTAGAGATTATTTCCAATTAATCATGTTTTTCATTGGCCTTTCACTTCAACTTAATGTGAACATATCATATGTAACCAGGAAAGTTATAAGATGTTTGAAATTATTACTGTAAAATTATAGGCCTTTCACGTTAGTTTATGAATAGTGGAATATTGCAAATTTGGGCTGCTTTTATAACATATGTGTGTTCTTATAATATTTCAAATTTTCATTTTCCACTTCCACATAGATTTTGATAATATTTCCTTGTCCCTATGTGTCCAATTTGTTTAGTTTGCAAGTTTTACATTTTAATTTATAACATTTAGAACTTGGAATATTGCAAATTTGGGCTGCTTTTAAAACTTTTAGAACTTTGACAATAATTTCAAAGCACCTATGTGTAATGTGTTCTCAGTTTAGTTTAATAGTTCATATAACCAAAACTGTAGACTACAGTTAGTGATACTTTATAGGTATTTCATAATAACTGTAGACTACAGTTAGTGATACTTTATAGGTATTTCATAATAACTGTAGACTACAGTTAGTGATACTTTATAGGTATTTCATAATAACTGTAGACTACAGTTAGTGATACTTTATAGGTATTTCATAATAACTGTAGACTACAGTTAGTGATACTTTATAGGTATTTCATAATCTTAAGGTGATGTCACATGAACTCTTTACCGGCAATTCTTTTGGGCAGTTGTGGTCTGGCATCTTCTGACTTCAAGTTGTATGTTATGTCAATCTATTAAGCTCATTATAAAATTAGCTTATTTATCGATTCCAATGCGAAAATACAGTGCCAAGAAATAGTAGCTTGCTCGTAAAAAAATGCCCCCAAAAGCGCTCGTGTGACATTGCCTTTAACCCATGGACTGCGAAGGTCCTCTCGGAAGCCACGGTATTTAAACGTGTAAAAATATCCCTTCAAAAACCATGCCAGTGCCGGGAAATGTCTGAAATTTGGGTCACATGTAGAAAGTAGTGGCATTTTTTCATACCACATCCTCCACTCCTTCCCCCCTATATACCCCCACCCCCCTCCCTCCCTCCCTCAACTTGGCCTTTTATTTTGCACATGTTCTAGCAGTTCGTGGGTTAATGGATGCGTTAGCTTTTGATATGGTCAATGTGTTGTGCTCTCTATATCAGTATTATGTAAGTTCTTGTGTATTCTCGCATTACTCTTACATTTAATACGTTTGTCTGTTAACTCAACTCTTGGTCAATTTAATGGTTTTCTGGACAACTTAACCAGTAGATCTCAACCAGTGCCAATACAAGTCCAAGCAGACTATAAATCCGTGCAGCCGTGTTAACTCAGAGGCGTGTTACGCAACAGGATGACATTTTTAAAAGGGGCTTTGTTACGGCCTAGAGGATAGATCAGAGTATATGCATATGAAATATTCAATTTGGTTCTGTAATAACCGAGAAATAAGCAATTTTTAATAAGCGTCACTCTAAGAACAACAACGTCATGAGTGAGTCCTAGAGGGTCCTCGGTTCACACGGACCTAATAATGACCTTACCTGACTTAACAAAGCAGTACATACATAACATTTTTAGACTTAGTGCTCCACACATACGTGCAGTTTCAGTCTCTTGTCCTAATGTTAATTAAAATGTAAAACTTGCAAACTAAACAAACCAAAATTGGGACAAGGACAATATAAAGTCAAATTAAATTATCAAAATCGCTATGTGGAAACAACATTTACTAAAATGAAAATTATTAAATAAAAGAACACAATCCACCACATAGGGTGTACATCACTACATGAGCAAGTCAATCTGTTTCCCAAGCAAACCAATCGCACATATAACAACGCACTATCGTCACGTTAAAGGAAGTAGTCAAGTTTGGGAAGTCCGGGACGTTCTGGCAAATTTTACTAAACTTATTAGGACTTAGTTGAATTGGCACTGGTTGAGAGCTACTGGTTGAAATGGTCTACTGATTGTGTTGTCTGGTCACAAAATTTAACACCATTGCAAACATCCAGCCTATACTATTTTAACCTAACCCAGCGTAAAGTAAGCTGACCTAACCTAATCTAACCTACCCTATCCTCTCTCCTATCTTGCCCTCTTAACCCGTACTGTACCGTAGGATACAGTAATAAAAGTCCCCAGCAGTCCCAAGCATTGTAGCAAAAATGGCAGGAGAGGCCACCTATCCACCTCCAAAGATAAGGCAACACTGGCTCTTGTCACCCTTCAGTGGGTTTCATATAAGCTGAGAAGTGTTTCCAACACGGGAGCAGTGCTCAAAAGGTCGTGGTAATTGGTACAGGGTTGTACAGGCAGTTACAAGGAAAGTACATTACTGACGCATATATACGGCGCTGGGACTGGGGAGTTACTTATCTACTGACGTTGTCAAGGCAATGTATTTATTACGGTATTTTTTTTTTCTATTATATTATATCGTATCTTCATTATATGTAACAGACTGGGTGAGGCAACTGTACCGAGCAACCCTGTGTGTACGTATGTATGTAACCCTGTCAGTTCCTCGCCTAATATGGTAAGGTTCAAATTAGATTATATTCTTGGACTTTTATTGCTTCAATCATATAGTTTCATTCCTATTGTTCCACTATGTAAAGGTTCAAGGTTACGATTATTCAAGGAGTTTCGTTCCTGCTTTATTTTAGTCTCGTTTTCTTTACCCGAACTTTGGATTATAGTTATACAGTTTCTTTCGGGGTTTCAGTGCTTCAACTAATTATCTTCCCTATCTCATTCTGTATTTATGGGTCTTGTCAGAGGTAATGTAGGGGTTTGTGGGAGCTAGTCTTTTCACTCTACGTCCAGCCTCAGAATCAACGGGACTAAGGTAAAGGAGCTTAACACTCTTCATATTCTTTTTGTTTCTTTTTATCTTTTCTTTCTACCACATTAGACAAATTTTAACTGATAGGGAGTAAATATTGTTGTAACTATAATAAGACAAATTTTCATTGGTTCTGTAAGGTAAAGATACTTTTTGTTTTTGTATTGCACTTCAGAACCTTAATATTCAGTTCCTGTTATAAGTGTGTGATTTTCGTTTGATTTTACTTAGTTAATTACTCTTTAAGTTATCTGAGTTCTTTTCTCTGTCGAGAATAATAAATCTTTAAATTCTAGGAGGCTAATCTAAAGTTATTAGATTATATTAGATTGGCCGGGAAGAAGACAAACAGGGTCAGTCTCAGTGAGGGATAATGCAGGGTAGCACGCCAGAGACCATCACTACTGGGCGGCTCCAAAGGGGACGACCTGGGCAGACTCTCATCGGCAGGGGAATGATGTACGCCTCACTAACCCGGCCCTCGGCTGGTGTAGGATCCTTAGTCCTGAGCCTTTACAGACGTATATATACGGTGCTGGGATTGGAGGGGTTAACCCACCCTAACCTAATCTAATATAACCTAGCCTAACCAACCCAATCACATCCCTACAAAAACCAACCAAAACAAACTAAACCAAACTTCTGAACTTACTTAACCCTCTCACGACCATAGGACGCAGAGGTTGCCAGATTAGCAATAAGAAAAAGATTACTCTCACTGTTATAATTGCCTCTCCAAAATTAGTTTTCTGCCCACAGCTAACTCAAAGACAACTGCAGAGGTTGAAGTAAACAAACTAAAGGTTTATAGATACCCCTGACAGTAACAAAGGATTTAAAGTATCCCTAATAGGCTCAAAAATCGCGTCCGGATGTGAGAGGGTTAATTGAACTTATCTTTTGGATTGAATTGACTGGGACCACCATTTTCTACTAGTGTACTTAAGGCATGCTATGCTTACAGGTACCTACCCGATAGCACTATCGTTAGTGAGTGCTGTACTGTATTTTATATATTATTTTGTAATAGTATAGATATCTTATCAATATTTGTATTTTGTACTATTTTAATGTCTTGTCATGTTGCAAATTTGATTTTAAATAATATTTTGACATTTAACATATAGTTTCTTTATTCATGCAGAGTTTAGTAAAATTTGCCAGAACGTCCCGGACTTCCCAAACTTGACTACTTCCTTTAACGTGACGATAGTGCGTTGTTATATGTGCGATTAGTTTGCTTGGGAAACAGATTAACTTGCTCATGTAGTAATGTACACCCTATGTGGTGGATTGTGTTCTTTTATTTAATAATTTTCATTTTAGTAAACGTTGTTTCCACATAGCGATTTTGATAATTTAATTTGACTTTATATTGTCCTTGTCCCAATTTTGGTTTGTTTAGTTTGCAAGTTTTACATTTTAATATTGGCTATTTACTGTCGGTGCTAAATATATATTTGTATTAACACCATGAAATATCTATATAATCACATGTAATTTATAATGGACCGTAGTATTTAGTTCTTCATGTGGTAGTTGGTGACAGTGTTTTAGCAAATATTATATACAGTAGAAAGCAAGTTGCCTTATGTGCAGTAAAGTCTTGGTATGGCACTGTCTTGTAGCACTGTTGAGGCTGGTGTGGTTTGCAAGTGTTGCAGTGGGACTTAGTCGAATTTTGCTGAGGCACGGTTAGCACTATTAAGTAACATCCCGCTCTTAACATTAATCAGCAATTACAAACCCCAATGCACTATGCCAGCATCAGCCAAAGTGATGACATGATGGGGTGGTGTTGTGACGGGACTTTATTGTACTATATTCCAGCTGCGGAAAGGCGGAAACCACGTCCGAGCCGTTACAATGTATGTAATGGAAAATGACGATAAACCATTGTATGTATGTACAGTACTGTATATGTGTGTATGTTTCCTTATAGCCTGGCATACTACAGGACTGTATACTGTGCTTGGGACCATCAATATATACTGCTGAGTCAACCCCTTAACCCCGGGATACCCTAGGACGCGGACACCATTTTTCCTTAACCCTTTGCGTAGCGGTGATATTCACTTTACTTCGTTTATCATTATCAACCCCACAAAATCTTGTATTCAGTTCTTTTGTGTCATCCCAGTTTTGGTTTGTTTATCTTGCAAGTTTTACATTATAATTCAACTCATCACCACAGGAAGATGAAGAAGAGTGTTTGGTATCTACAGTATTTGAAGTATCGATACCATGCTTCATCAAAATCTTTATATTTTTTCCCTATTCTGTTCTTTAAAAGACGTGAAATGTGTTGGTGACAAAAAAACTAAAAATACCCGGGGTCTGGGGGTTAATTCTAGCATTTGACTTTAGCCTTATACAATATATCAATGTATTCTGACAATTTCCAGTTTTGCACCAGTACCCGATGGCTGTTGTTCATGCTGAATGATCCCTTCCAAATTTACCTATTCTCTGTCCAGGTAACTGAAAAGGACAAGAGACATGAATTGACATCATGTACACCCTGAGTAAACATTTCTGTGAAAATCTTGATATATGCCCTATGAGAGTTGTTGTTGTTCCCTAAGCTGCCTGGCCGAACAGCCCCGGCCTATGAGAGTTCTAGTATAGAAAACATGAGGTCTATACTAGAACCCTATGAGAGTTCTAGTATAGACCTCATGTTTTCTGGGTAAGGGGGCCCACCTTGCTTTTTTAGGTGACCCCCCTTCAACTAATGGAAACAAACATCTATATATACATATTGTGTATGGTAAATTACAGAAACACGTAAACAAAAATAAAGGGCAGCATTTGCAGGACTGTCAAAATTGTTCAGATAAAGTGGTTCATCTTTACTTTATATATTTTATTTCTTTTGCAATCAAGATTATACTTTTAACAGTAAAACTACTTTTTATTGGGAATTTTTAATAATAGTTAAGCATACTTGGTATAATTATAAAGTTGGTACAGCTTAAATTTTACAGCTTGGTTAGATAATGTATGTAGCAATTTAAAGATCAATTATAATGTGTTCATCAATTTTCATGTAATATTGTCTTCTACTGTGGGGATCGGTTTTTACACCATACCCGAAAGAGGATTTATGGAGCTCCGATCTTACTCTCAACCATCTGAACAATTTAACCAGCACACCTAAACTTCGTTAAATGCGGAAATAGCCTCACGAAAATATCATGCCCTGGTGGGGGCACGAACTCTCGACCCTTGGGTGTGAGGCAGGCACCTTACCAGTTAGACCAATAGAGATATCCCACTTGGCCTGTTCGGCTCAGGGTATTTCCGCATCCGAGGTCTGTTTAGGCTAGCCTATTTTCACTGACTTTACACTACTTCACCTTCCGGGAAGCGAAAGCTCCGAACAGAGAGGAACAAGCTTGAGCCGAATCGACCTAGAGTCCGTCAGAGAGATGAACGAGAATGGTGAGACAACTTCACTGAGCGATGCTACACGCACCTACAAACTGCCCAGTTGGCAACTCGCTTGGGCGGCTGGCAACTCCACAACCCAACCCAATCGAGTCTCACAACACTCCCTGCTCTTTCCTATCCTCTTCCTTGTCCTGTGGGGATCGGTTTTTACACCATACCCGAAAGAGGATTTATGGAGCTCCGATCTTACTCTCAACCATCTGAACAATTTAACCAGCACACCTAAACTTCGTTAAATGCGGAAATAGCCTCACGAAAATATCATGCCCTGGTGGGGGCACGAACTCTCGATCCTTGGGTGTGAGGCAGGCACCTTACCAGTTAGACCAATAGGACCAGTTAGGACCAAGGAACATCCATATTTTCAAGAAAAAATTGGATGAAAGTAGACTGAGAGACGGGACAACACGAGCTTAGCTCAACTCCTGTAAACTACAATTAGGTAAATACAGTAAACCCCGATATTTCGGACTTTTTACTCGGAAACCCGCACTTCTCGGAATGGCATGTTGACAATTTTACCAACGCCTAAACTTCGTTTGTTGCGAAAATAGCCTCCCGAAAGTATACCTAGAATGGGAATCGAACCCGAGACCCTTGGGTTACGAGGCAGACATCTTACCAGTTAGACCAATAGAGATATACTGTACCACTTGGCCTGGTTGGCTCGACTATATTTCCACATCTTGTTGTTCAGTTTATGCTAACCTGGCCCTAGGTTAGATTAAGAATATTTAGATGATTTATGATAATTTCGGACGAGTTTACCCTCGCAACCCCTGTTTACTCTTGTTATGACGCGCAATCTCGAAGGTGCTTTTCATTCTCCCGCAGTACTTTATGGTAATTTAATGGCTTCTATATAATTTTATGACCAGCGGGGGCTGGGGGGAGCAGCCAGGCAGCCCCCACTCCCAGGTTAGGTTAATGATATCGTTGGAGGAGGCGGGTGAGGGTTTGTTTACGTCCACGAGTATCCCCTCTAGGCTGCGTTCACATTCGACGGATGGCCCAAGTCAAAAGAAATACCAGATAAAATCTATATACCCGGGATGGTTGTAGTATAACAGGGCTAAATGGGAGTGGTAATAGTAGCAGTATCACTCCACTTCTACTAAAAATAAATTGCTTATAATACAGAAATAGTGGTAGATTTTTAGGTCTGGGTTCAATTTTGTCGGTAAATTTTACTATTTTTTGTTTAATACTTTCTTAGTGTGTTTAACTATGTGAAACTTGCGGCAAATATATACATAGCTTAACATAGCTTATTAAGAAAGGCTATAATAAGCCTACAATATAGAAACATAAACAAAGACCATTGCTTACCTTAAAATTAAATGCTTAGCCCAAGTGTCCAGGATACGCAATATTAATTGCGTATCATGGACACTTGCTAAGCATTCAATTTTAAGGTAAGCAATGGTTTTTGTTTATGTTTCTATTATTGTAGGCTTATTATAGCCTTTCTTAACTATTGATTTTTTATTTAGATCGAAAATGTGTGTGTCTGGGCTGTGGGGCGGGCTGCCGGCCATATGTATTTTTCTCCATAAGTTATGTTATTCCTATTACTGTACGCGAATCCCCAATTTATGCACCACGCTTTTCCGTCCATATAGACGCATTTTGGGGGGTCTGACTGTACTAGGCCGTCGCATGGGGCCATCTGTAGAGTAGGGTCTGGCCAAATTTTGCGTCCTACCTTATTTTTATATATTTTTTTATTACACATTTCCTGCAGGAATAACATACAGTATTGGCAAGTAGTATACTGTACGATACGAACACTTCATTATGGACGATAAAATTCACAGATTCAGACCTGGACCTAATGCCAAAAGAATACCAGTAGCCTAAAAGTATGGTTTATTTGTATTTACCTAATTGTATTTACCTAATTGTAGTTTACAGGAGTTGAGCTAAGCTCGTGTTGTCCCGTCTCTCAGTCTACTTTTTATCCAATTTTTTCTTGAAAATATGGATGTTCCTTGCCCCTACCACCTCCTCCTCCAGCCCATTCCATTTGTCAATACATCTATAGGGGAAGCTAAACTTCCTGATATCGTTCTTGCAGGTAGGTCTTTTTACTTTGTAGCTGTGGCCTCTAGTTATTCCTGTATCCATAATTAATATATCCTCCCTATCCAGCCTCTCCAGCCCCCGGGTACATTTGTACATCATTATCATGTCTCCCCTCTCTCTCCTCTCTTTTAGACTCGGTAGATTTAATTTGTCTAGCCTCCCTTCATATGGCAGTTCTCTGAGACTTGGAACCAATCTAGTGACTGCTCTCTGGATTCTTTCTAACTTGTGAATATGCTTCTTTAGATGCGGGGACCACACCACTGCTGCATACTCCAATCTTGGTCTAATCATACTCTTCATAATTTTCGCTACCATGGTCTCATCCAAATAGTTCAGAGCAACTTTCATATTCCCGGCCATTGCATACATTCCGCTAAAGAGCTTGTTAATATGTTTCTCTGGCGACAAATTATCTTGTATAATCAACCCTAAATCTTTTTCTTTTTCGGCCTTGCTAATTTTATTATCTCCCATCCTGTACTCCCAATTTGGTCTATTCACACTTCTTCCCATATTTAACACATGACATTTACTTATATTAAATTTCATTTTCCACTTGGTGCTCCATTCGTATATTTTATCTAAATCCCCTTGCAGCTCCTCACAACTACTTTTATTTGTTATTTGTCTCATAATTTTTACGTCATCTGCAAACATTGACATGTAAGAGTTTATGCCTATCGGCAGGTCATTCACGTACATAAGGAACATGAGAGGTGCCAACACAGATCCCTGCGGCACACCACTCTCAACTTTCCGCCACGATGAGTAAGTTCCTCTAATGTTGGTCCTCATTTCCCTATCTGTTAAATAGCTCTCCATCCATTTCAGCAAACTCCCCCTGACACATCCTAGCGTCTCAAGCTTAGATAACAATCTCTTATGTGGTACCTTATCGAATGCTTTGGAAAGGTCTAAGTAGACGCAGTCCACCCATCCGCCTCTTTCTTGGAGTACATCTATCACCCTACTGTAATAACATAGCAAACTGGTAACACAAGATGTCCCTTCTCTGAATCCAAATTGCTTTGGGGTTATTATTTTCTTTCTCTCCAACATTTTCATCCATCTCTTCCTAATTAGCTTTTCACAAATCTTGCATACAATACTAGTAAGTGAAACTGGTCTATAGTTTAGAGGGTCCTCAGGGTTTCCATTCTTGTATATCGGAATGATATTAGCTCTTTTCCATTCAACAGGAACCTGTCCTTTATCTAAGGAAGCTTGAATTATGTCCCTCACTGGCTCCACTAATTGCTCTGCACACTCCTTTAAAACCCAGGCAGACACTTCATCCGGTCCCATAGCTTTCCTTACTTCAAGTCCTCTCATCGCAGATAACAGCTCATCTCTAGTTATTTCAATCTTACTAAGACCACTCTCCAGTACTCCCGCCTGTGGTTCGTCAAAACCTTCCTCTCTAGTAAAAACTGACCCCAATTTGTTATTCATTACCTCACACATGTCCGATACATTTTCATACGTCCTAGCATCAACTCTTAATTTAGTAATTTGTTTCTTTACCTTCAACTTACTGTTTATATATTTATAAAATAATCTAGGGTCACTTTCACATTTATTTACTATGTTCTTCTCATAGTTCATTTTAACTTGCCTAATTATGTTAACATATCTATTCCTCTCCTGTTTATATTTATTCCGATTACTCTCAGTGTTCCTTCTTCTTAATCTAGCCCAAGCTGCATCACGCCTACCCAAAGCTCTTTTGCATTTCAAATTAAACCAATCTTTCTGCTTAGTAAAATTTCCAGTTTTATATCTTGGGACAAACATATTGGTTCCTACTCTATAAATTTCGAGGAATCTACTATATTTACCTTGTACGTCCCGTTCCTTCAAAATAAGATCCCAATCTACTCCCTCTAAATATCTTTTCAAGGATACATAATCAGCTTTACTATAATTTAATCTGTCATTTATGTAGCTATTGTCTAATCTATTGGCATTACTCGAGGTCAACTTCCATTTTAGTAATAGGTGATCACTTTTACCTACAGGACATAGATAGTTTATATCACTAATTTCGTGAGGATCTTTTGTAAAAATCAGATCGAGTTTAGAAGGTTCGTTATTACCCCTCATTCTTGTATTTTCCTTCACATGTTGTGTAAGTACATTTTCCGTAACCAACTCCACTAGCCGACTTCCCCAAGATCTCTGATTTGGCCCTGCATCTCCCGATTCCCAATCAACCTCACTACAGTTGAAATCTCCTACCAAGATCAATCGATTCTTCCTTAAAAGCAATCTTCTCAACGACTGAATCATATCCTCTACCATCTCCTCAAACTCCAACTCCCTCCATGCTCTGGTCTTTGGTGGCATGTAAGCTACTGCTATGTCTAGCTTTTTTCCTTCTATATCATTGAGTTCAACTGCCATTATTTCTGCCTTGTCATTATTTAACTCCACGTGCTTTGCTGTCATAGGGTTCTTAACTAATACTGCCACTCCACCTCCCCTTTTACCCTTTCTATCATTTCTCCATATATTATATCCTTCACTAAACACTATGTTGCTGTCAAAGTCCTGGTTCAGCTTTGTCTCTGTCAAACAGACTATCTGTGGTTGATCCTTTCTTAATATATTATCTAACTCTACCTTTTTACTGTTTATTCCATCTATATTAGTGTAGTAGCACAGTATATTTGAATCCACCTCCTTGTTTCTCTTCCCTCTCTGCCTCCTACCAGGTTCACCTCCTCCTCCATCCCTTCCCTGACCCAGTTCCACCTCCCCCACTAATTCTATTCTCCTCCCCCCTCTCTCTCCATCTGTTCCACCCTCTCCACCACATCCTGGCTCTCTCTCCGGTCCCCTGCTCCCTGCATTATCTCTCGCTCCGTCTCCTTGCTTTGACTTCGTACTTGTCTCTCTGTCTCTTTCCCTATCACTCCTCTTACTTTCGGTTCTTGGTGGCTCCTGATGTACCACTTCCTTACTTGCCCTTCCCTTATTCTCCAAAAAAATTTCTTCTTTTGCTCTTCAGACAACTTTCCATTCTCTTCATCAGCCTTAGCTTGGAGTTCCCTTAACTGTTCTCGTTCTTCTACACTTAGGTCCTTTTTTACCCTTATATGATTCAGCTCTGTCGAATTTAATTTCCAGCTCACATTGGCTACTGCTTCTGCTGTTGATCTAAACTTTAGTTCCACTCTTAGTGGTCTCATCTCGCCCTTCTTATATATTCCTAACCTTCTCACCTCCTCCAGTTCTTTTACCCATCCATAACCCTCGTCTAAGTATGTGGGTGCATTTCAAAGTTTTAGTAGTTGTTTTACAATATTTACTATTTTCAAGCAATATTTTAAAGCCTTCCATGGACACTTATCGCAGAGGAGTTGACCATTGCACCACCGTTTTCAGTTGATCCATTTTCTTATCATGTGCAATTTTGGATGTGTTTTTTTTATTCTCCTGCACAGTACAGTACAGTATTTTGGTTGTTGTTGTTGTTCCCCAGGCTGCCTGGCCGAACAGCCCCAAGGCCATAACCGACTGCCCCCACAGAACCCTCCCTGCCTACCACAATAAAGCCTGGGTGACCGAAGTCACTCCATGGCGGGGAGCTGAGGAGGGTGCGGAAACGCCCGGGAAACCAAAGCCCCACCCAGGGCCCTGTGCCTCTCAGCAATTATGAAGAGAAAGTTGAGGGGCAAAGGAAAAATCTCTTAACCCTCGTCTAGCGGGGGTTTTGGGCTATTTTGGGCATATTCAGGCCCTCCTGAATGATCAATCAAGTATATGCATGAAAAGAAATTTATTCAGCAAAAACCTAGGCGCTACAACCTTCAAAATGAGACCAGAACGAGCTACGTAGCACTCGTCGTTTTGATGCAGTGGTACCACCAACATGGAAGTTTAGCGTATAGCGGCATATTTTTTCCAGCTACACTGTATTTTGGTTATGCTCACGGTCACAAACATTACGTACGTATCTAATTTGACCGTTATTTTCGAGATCAGGTACAGTACTTGTGTTCGATTTCAAAACAAAAGAACTTAAAAACGAAGGCAGTCCATGACAGGGTCGCCCGGAATGACTCCATTTAGGACGCGAGACTGCAACCACACGAAACGGTCTTTAAACTATTATAAATTTATGTACAGTATGTAGTGGACTTTACCCATCTATCTACTGTATCTATCTATCTATCTATCTATCTATACATACTCAGGCCCAATCCCCACTTTTTCCTTTTGTGTGTGTGTGTGTGTGTGTGTTTGTTTGGGGGGCTAACTCAAGACAGAGCCCGAATAGGGACAACACCACATCAGAAAACAATGAACACACAAAAACAAAACATAAATTCACACACATCCTCATAGCTCTTGTAAATTGCAGATGCAAAGCAGTGGCGGACCTGCGGCAGATGAACCATTTACAAGAGTTTTTACTGCCTGGCGGACCGTTCGTACCGGAGGTGTTCAACGACAAAAAAAAAAGGTAACTTATTTGAATTTTTTAAGACCTTTCGTGTCATTTAGGTGTCGATTTAAAAAAAGACTTCACCGGTACTGAAAGGGGTACCGTGAACTGGGGCAAATTCGGATTTTTTTTGTGTTTTTGTACCATCGAGTCAAGTTTTTAGTTCTATCGAAGATCTTTAGTATTATACGTGAGGCTGGTCCACTAGTATATCAAGTCATAGCAGCAAGAAAATATTAGATATCTATTATATACAGTAGGGTCTCGTAAGATGCGAGTTTATGGTCGATGGATGCGACTGCATCTTACGATTTCGCATCTTAAGATACACGTAAAAACACGGAAAAACGTCCCGCCTAAGGCTCTCATTTTAATTTTGTTTTCGCATCTTAAGGTTTCTCCTCGGATTTAGCCCACTTTGAGCCTCCGATTCGCAAATTATGGTCAGTCTCGCATCTTAAAATAATTAATTTATTATTTGGGGGCCCTCGCATCTTCTGATCTCGCATCTTACGAGACCCTACTGTACTGTACTATGAAAATATATAATTACAGTGGAGCCCCTACCATATCTTCGCGACAGCAATCTTCGCTGTAGACACTAAATAGACTCAATTTCGCTGTAAATTAATCAATCTTCGCAAAAAAAATACGAGGAAAGTATGCCGCGGTTTTATTCTTCGCAGCTAATATTTCAATCTTCACGCCGCATTTTCCTGCCTAGCTGAGGCATAAACATGCTGGCCAGCCAATTACAGTCCACCATTCGGGCACCATCTAGCAACGTCATTGCAAAGCAGTCAATCACAGGCATCCAGTAGAACGCCATTGGAAGTAAAGTCTATCTATCTATCTATTGCCTGACGCCGTGATCCCCGAAGGGGTGGCCACGAACGAACCGCCCCCATGCACCTCTGTCCCCAGTCAGTCGACGCCCCTCCCCCCAACCAGCACCGCCTTCGTTCATGTAGTTCCTCACTCCATCCTTCCACCTCATATTCGGTCTACCTCTCCCCCTCTGTCCCTCCACCTCGCTCTCGTACACCCTCCTAGTCATTCTCTCGCTTTCCATACGTTCCATATGGCCGAACCATCTCAAGTTGTTCCTTTTCACACTTTCCAGCACATCTACCTCCACACCACACCTCCTTCTTACTTCCTCATTAGTCTGTCTATCCCTCCATGTAACTCCGCACGCACTCCTTAAGTAATTCATTTCCACTGCTCTCACTCTTGGTCTGAGTCTCTCAACCAACGTCCATGCTTCGCTTCCGTAAGTCAGTGTCGGGATTACCACACTGTCATGCAAGGACTTCTTCACTTCCATACTGACCACCCTATTTCTTGTTACTGCTTTTAGCGTTCCTACAACCCTCTTCCCCTGTTGTACCCTCTCCCGCACCTCTTCATCCATAGTCCCATCTTTACTCAACACACTGCCCAGATACTTAAAAGAGTTGACGATCTCCATAGCCTGACCGTTCAGCTTCACCTCACACTCTGTGACTTCACCCCTTTCGAAGACCATAACCTTGCTCTTCCCCGTATTTACCTTCAAATTCCGTTTTTCGCACACTGTTCCAAACTCATTTACCAGACCCTGCAACTCCCATTCATTATCACTCATCAAAACTGTATCATCCGCAAACAGCAGTATAGGTAGCTTCCACTCAATTCCCTCCCTTTTCAGCGATACACCAACATCCACTGCTCTTGATAGTATTTCTTTCATAACTCCATCCATATATACAGTAAACAACCACGGGGACATCACACACCCCTGTTTCAAACCAACATTCAGGTCAAAGAACTCGCTCTGCTCACTCTCCACACGTACTGTCGCCTTTGCACCCTCATACATGCTCTTCACTGCTTTCAGCAACTTGCCCTCTACTCCGTATATTCTAAGTACTTTCCACAAACCTTCTCTATCCACTCTGTCATAGGCCTTCTCCAAGTCCATAAAGGCAACATATACCTTTTGTTTCTTCTCCAGATACTTCTCCACAACACAATTCAGGGTAAAAATCTGATCTACACATCCTCTTCCCTTCCTAAAACCTCCCTGCTCGTCGCCTATCCATTTCTCCGTTCTCACTCTCACTCTCTCAATCACTACCCTACTGTATACCTTCCCTACTACGCTTAGAAGACATATTCCTCGGTGGTTACCACACACTCCTCTTTCCCCTTTGCCCTTATATAGGGGGACTATTATGCCAGTCTTCCAGTCATCGGGTGCACTCCCCTTCTCCCATGCTAGTTTGCACATTTTCCATACCCATTCTATCACTATCTCACCACCATACCTCAACATTTTCCCACACACTCCATCTGTTCCTGGTGCTTTCCCCAACTTCACTCTTTTCATGGCTTCCCACACTTCTGACCTCCTGATCCCCACCTCCTCCTCCACTACTTCTCTTCTTCTCCCTCCCATACCATATCCAGCTATGTTTGCTGGCTCTTCATTCCTTTCATTTAGCAACTCACTGAAGTACTCCCTCCATCTTTCGACTCTCTCTTGCTTCTCGGCTAGCATTCTCCCATTCTTATCTTTCACACCCTTACTGTTTCCCTTGCTACCTTCCCTAACTTTCTTGACTTCTTTCCAGAACAGTTTCTTACTCTCCCTCCATTTTACACTCAGATTCCTTCCAAATTCCTCAACTAATAGTGAATAAACTAAAGTGATTAATTATATTTTTTCTATAGGTCCAGGAATAATTTGTAGCGAGGGCGGTCCTTTGAGATCAGTGACTTATAAATTGTCCTTTCCTTCCACGTAAACATTGCGCTATTCGGTGTGCAGTTGGGTCTGAGTGCATTATTAGGTTAATAACCCTCGTGGCCCGGGCAGGTCCTCCTAAGGACGGAGGTCGTATCCGGGCGATCTGGCCAAAAAACGTCTAGGCCTAGACTACCGTATTTTTTTTTATTTTAACTGCTAGAAATTTCCCACGCATCTATAAACGTAGTGGGTTTCCAATCTGTAGACTGGCGATGAGTAGAGCTCTCTTAACCCTCGTCTAGCGGGGGGTTTTGGGCTATTTTGGGCATATTCAGGCCCTCCTGAATGATCAATCAAGTATCTGCATGAAAAGAAATGTATTCAGCAAAAAACTAGGCGCTAAAAGCTTCAAAATGAGACCAGAACGAGCTACGTAGCACTCGTGGTTCTCTTGCAGTGGTGCCATGAACATGGGAGTTTAGCGTATAGCGGTATATTTTTCCCAGCTATGCTCACTACTGGCTACACTGCCGGCCTCTCGAGAACACAGGGAACATGAGTTAATGGGTGGCGGTAAGCCCTGGGAGTCGGCTGTCTGGCCCGCTGCACTCCCGGCCATTTGCACTAGATTTTAACCCTTTAAAGACCGTTTTGTCCACAGAGAATGTTAATCTCGCATCCTAAATGACGGAAGGGCTGCATTTGTTTTCAATTTTTTTTTTAGTTTTTAGATCGGACTGAAGTAGGGTAGAGATACCAAAGGAGACGAATTGTCCAGTAGAGACGCACTTCATGCAAAAAACTAAAGTACCTGAAAAGAAAACAAATACATCAAAAAATACTTTATGCTATTAGTGATGTTCTCAAAGACTACCAGCCTAATAGGACACACATTTATCTTGAGAAAAATAAACAAAAATAAAAATTAGATTTTCGGGGTATCTCTTAGCCCAAACCTAAGAAAGCGATTTTTTCACAGCTCATTTTTTTCCTACTTCTCTAACTCGGATCGTTTTTCTTTTGTTTCAAATGGAAAGAGCATGTCTTGAACTATACTCCTGCATGGTTTCATGACTCTTGCATGAACGAGTGCTCGTGAAAGTGGGTGCGTCCCCATTGGTTCATGATATGGTCCAAAACCAATGGAGACGCTTTTTTTCAAACTGGGTTTAGAAGGGCATAAACCTCATGCATGGTAAACCCCAATCTCGCCCCACCTCCTCCTATATTCATGGTTGAGTTTCCTTTGATGGTGGTGGAGCTACCTTCATTTGACTTCGAGGCCCAATGGAGACGCACACGTGCGGGCCATATAGAGACGCGTCTGGATGGCGTGGTGGTGTGCGTCTCCATTGGTTTAGTGTTATTTATCAAAGTTATCTGCCCTATTTATAATATTATATCTTATTTCAGTTGCAAGAATATTGAATTAATAGTGCATGAACTACAACTACAAACTAACAGAAATGGAAAATAGAAATAAATAGTGTATGAACTATCGAATAAAGACTAAATAATGACAGAAATAATCGTACAATTTGTTTTTGTCACGTAGGTCTAAGTGTGAGCTTTCGATACCCAGCTTCACAACACACACACACACACCCACACACTCAGGGGTCTAAATGTGGCCAAATTGCACTTTTTCATTGACTGTGACTGAACATCAACGAGACATAGGTCTACTTGTTTGGACGTCCCTCTGACTCCCTCACTGGAGTGACTCGTGCTGCCGTGCGGTGGGGCCAGTGGCACAACCCTTTAGTAGAGGGTTGTGCCAGTGGGGGGCGAAGGAGAGAGGGAAATCGACACTCCTTTATTTCTCTCTCCTCCCCCACTTCGCGAATTGGTAATTTGTGGGTTATTTCGCATATTTCTTTGTTACTATGCATCTTATATGCATTCATGTGCTTTGTGGTGATATAATATCGATATATATGAGAGATATAAGCGCTATTACGTATTTTCCCCCACCTTTCCTCCCCCCTCCCTCGCAAACTAGCTAGGCAGGGGAAGGGTGGCGGGGTTTGCTTTTTACCAACAAATGTGCAATTCTCGACCATTGTAACTTCACTGCGGCGCGATATTGTAAAGAAAATATATATAGAGTCGGATGTTGGTTGGTATTCACTACACGTTGATGTAGTTTTCGTAGCTATTTGGATATGTTGCCAAAAATAGCTTAGGATTCGGGCAAAGTCTTTCACAATTTATTTTCTATATAGATGTACAATGTAGGCCCACTATCAGCATGCAACTACTTTAGTTTAAGCTAGAAGTATAAGTGGTATAAACATTATCTACTAAATAATCAAATTACTCACATATTAATACAAAAAAACAGACATTCGTCTGCACTGGACTGGGGTGCGTCTACTTAGGGTTTGGTGGTCATAAGGAGACTCACTTGATATTGGACCTCTTATCTCGGAAAATACTTGAAATATATCAAACATTGACACATCCATTAAAAGAATAACCATTTGGTAATATATCAAGTGAGTTTCAAGTTAAAAGAATGAATGAGCTTGACACTTATTTTTTTCTTGAAAAGTTTCACACTTTTTGAGTCTCCTTTGGTGCCTCTACCCTATACGCGCCGATCTCAAATCCAAGAACTTGACAAGTGAAGCAGCCCTTAACAGGGGTTGCCTGGAACGCCGCCATTAGTACAAGAGACTGAAACTGCACTTATGTGTGGAACACTCAGTCTTAAAATATTATGTATGTATGTGTGTAAATAAAATAAATAAAAATAAAATATATGAAACTAATGAATATAAGTACTGTACTGTATACAGATCTACCTCGATTTACGATTGGGTTATGTTCCTGAAAACCCAATTTTGAATAGAAAAATTTGTATAGCAAACCCTAAAATAAATTGGGTAAATGGGGATGCGTTATCGGACAAGCCAAAACCCAAACCCAAACATCTCAAAAACCTATAATAATATCGTAAATTGGGGCATCGGATAGTGAGTGAGAGAGACGTGTACAGTACCTGATCCCACACCTTTCTTGGACAACTTCTCCTTGCAACTCCCTCCACATTCATAGACTTTTTCTTAACCCAATTACTTTTCACATGTCCATACCATCTAAGCCTATTTTTACGCATATCCTCACTAGTACTCTCAATGCTTAATTACAGTACCATTACGCTCTCAAGACAGCATGTCAGACGATTAACTAGAATTGATTGTAGTTTTTCCTTGGACTTTGTTATGAAGTGTTTTTAAAGTGTTTGTAATTTCAGATGACGACTACTGGAGCATGATGACAGCCCCCCTCCAAAGGTGTCCAGTACAGAGCTGACCCACCCTGATGCCACCCACCACCACCACCACCACCACCACCACCACCACCACCACCACCACCACCACCACCACCACCACAGGGGAACGAGCCCCAGTCACAAGTTCTGCTGGGCCACCTAACTTCACACAGGTACATTAACTAGAAAATTGTTACAGTATCTTTTGCTGGGGATCCCAAATGGGCCTGGGTCTTTGGGTTTTCTCGTGGGCAACCTAGATGTGTGTGATTTTGTGTTTTGTTTTGTGTTGGTTTTCTGATATGTTGTGATGTCCCTGTTCGGGCTATGTCTCGAGTCGGCCACACCCATAAAAAAAAGGGGGGAAAACTGGGGCAAGTGCCAGAGTATATACATATGTGGTGGATTGTGTTCTTTTATTTCAAAATTATTATTTTACTTAAGCGTTGTTTCCACATAGCGATTTTTATTAGTTATTTTGTCTTTTTACTGTGTTCGTATATGTTTTGGTTTGTTTATTTTGCAAGTTTTACATTATAATACATACATACATTTCCTCACTTTAATTTGTTTTCTTCCTGAAAAACAAAAGTACTGTCAGTGGATCAACCTTTATTATGTTTGTCTGTAAAATGTCTTCCTATTATGCAATTTTAATTGTCAACTTGTTAATTAAAAATAGATACTTAAGTACCATAGTTTTCCCCAATTATTGAACAGTGTAATAATGAAACCAATGAAATGATATTGTAAAACTTGCAAAACAAACAAACCAAAACAGGAACGACACAATAGACAAAAGAACTTATATCAAAATCTATACATACATACTGTACATGCATACATACTGTAAATGGTAGTAATTTGTGGTCTTCGTACAACCAAAATTTCGCTGAATGGACGTTCTTAAGTCGGGGTCAACTGTATGCGAAAACCCTAATACGCGGGTGGGGGGTCGGAAAAAACACAAAATTGTCAATAAGTGTCTACAGTTCCTAATAAGCGTTTTGGGAGCCCAAAAGTGGTCATATCCGCCCTTTTTACCTAATACAGTACACGTGGACACCCATCATTTCGCGTGGCACCAGATATCATAATTATGTTGATATTACTTACCACATAGACTTTATTTGAAACCATAGTCATATTTAGCATACCCCCAGTAATACAAAAAATATACTGTATATATATTAAAAATTAAAAATAGAAAATATTTGGAATGAGTGAGCAAATAGATAGATATAAATACAGTAGATAGAAACTCATCGTCATTTTTCCGTGGCTTCGTCAGACGCGGCACTTGACTTGACTCTGTTTTGATAGTCCTGGGCATTCAATTCCTTCATCATTACCACCAGGCCCACCGCCCCTATCACTGAATGCACTAAAGGCCATAATATACACGAGATATACAAGGTTCAGGCACAAATAAGCAAGTAAAAGGTGGGTGGACTTGAGAGCGTCTTGGCTAGTGTTGACGACATTAACCCATCGGATCCGGGGGGCCTCATATTATCCCGATCGCTGTGTCCGGGGCCATTTTCGTACAGTCAAGTTTCATAATTCAGTAGCTACTGATTGAGAGCACCTAGAGCAGTCAATATTGTTGCAAATTGTAGAACGTTTTGTTGTCTGTAGATTGCTGTTGAGATGACATCGCTACGACGCATGGTTGCCGAGTTATGATGATTTTGGCGGCGATTTGTAGCCGCGCATTTTGCCTCATATGAGGCCTCCCGGATTCCTGCCAATATTTTTGTTTGCCTCATATGAGGCCTCCCGGATTCCGAGGGTTAAAGTTGGCGGCCGTAACTTGCGCAAGTGACGCTGGGATTTCGGATTCACCTGAGTCACTCAGATTTCGCCTCCAAGCAAGAAACACCTTGACAATGGCAGTTTATATTATTATTATTAATATGTTTTTTTATATTTTTTCTGGGTCTTCTCCTGGATGACCTAGATGTGTGTGAATTTGTGTTTTGTTTTTGTGTGTTGTCCCTGTTCTTACTCTGTCATGATTCCCCCCCCCCCAAATTTTTTTTTTAGGAAAAGTGGGGATTGGGCCTGAGTCAATAGATAGATAGATTTGTTATTCCATACACAAAAAGATGTATACAGTATAGGGCATACAGTACACCCTGATGGTCCATATCACATTCAAAATTTCATTGTTTGTTTATGTTTTCTAGTTTGATGTTTTGAGTCTTCAATTATTTTTGCTCTCGTTTTCGGTGTATTTTCTGTCTGGATAGCGTAATGCATAAATGCGCGGAATTTCGGTGTGAGCATCCTAGGTTCGAGTCCTTGGAGTGCCACATGTATTTGTTGATTTCATTAATTGAGTTTAGAAGTGAAGTTGGTTGGTGAAAAAATATAAATAATTAGATTGGTTATTATGTATGTATTTATAATTTAAAATATTATTGTTTATTTAATATTGTTTGTTTAGTTTGCAAGTTTTACATTTTAATTTAAATACAGTACTTTAAATGTATGTACAGTACAGTACAGTATATAATGAGGCACAGACCCCATAGCTGTGGGTGATCGACTCGAGACAGAGCCTGGTTAGTAATAGGACAAAACTAGAGTAATTACAACCAGCACTAATGGGGCTTGTCTGAACGTGACGATAGTGCGTTGTTATGTGTGCGATTAGTTTGCTTGGGAACCAGATTAACCCTCTCACCACGGAAGGGCTCTTGAACGCCCATAAAAAAGCATATAACAGGTACCCGGAAGGGCTCTTGAACGCCCAGTGGTTGAAAGCCTGTGAGCTTCGTGTGCGAGGCGTCGGTCCGACGCATGTAAACAACAGCCGGCTGGACCGACGCCCCGCATCTCCGGCCACAAGAAGGAGAGCGTCGCTTGTTCGTGTGTGCCTGTATGTTGTTGTTAAGTATCGAAAAGTAGTGTAAAGTGTCTGTTTTGGCCATAAAGTTATCTCCAATGAAATCATCATCACAAATCAAGCACTTGACTTAGAGAGCTCTACTTAACGCCATTCTACAGGTAAATAACACAGCTACGCTTGGGGATGCGCGGGAATGCGGGAAGCAGTCAGCATAACAATGATACGGTAGCCTAGCCTAGACGTTTTTCGGCCAAAACACCCGGATTTCGGGGAATATTTATGTAATGCGTAGCCGGGGCGGGAGGGTTAACTTGCTCATGAGATTTCATAATTTTATTTTATTGAGCATTATTTCCACTTAGCGATTTTTATTAGTTCTTTTGCTTTTATCTTGTGTCGTCCCAGTTTTGGTTTGTTTATTTTGCAAGTTTTACAATTGAATTTGATAGCGTAATGCTTAGTGCGCGGAATTTTGGTGCGAGTACCCTAGGTTGGAGTCCTTGGAGTACCACATGTATTCATTACTTTCATTGATTTCATTACTTAAGTTTATTTGTAAATGTATTGGTTGGTTGGTGAAAACAAATATGAATTGTTCCCGCTGATGGTACATTGGTATCTGGCCATCCTGAATACTCCACTATTTCATGAGTTAGTTATACAAGGTCTTTTTCAAGCTGATTTTAATTTGGTATCTCGACATCCTGATTACTCGACTATTAGCAAGATTTTGTAGCGAACTACAGTACTCCCTCGAATGTTGCGAGAATATGGTCGACATTGCAGGCCGCAAAATTCAAAATCGCAAATTTCAAATAACTAACCTTATGGGATTAATTGAATATGGTCGACATCTCATCATCGAGGGCCTATTTTTTGGTGATTTTCGTCCTTGTTTGTACACACATTATGACACATACACTTAATTATACATCCTACAATAAAGAAAAACACAGAAATACAGATTCAGGGGACCCAGGGCACAGGTAACACTTCAATTTTGCCCAAGGAAGTCGATTATGCGAGAGCGTGAGGAGCGTGGGAGAATCTATAAACAGTAAACAATGGGCGGCAGGGCGGCCTGGCCTTCACGATCCTGCTACTCCCCCCCCGAAAACTAGTGCGGAAACACCGTATCATTTGGCGCCACCCACAAAACTCAAGTAATATCGCACATATCAAGTCCCGCAAAAAAGGTAAATTCTTGGGTCCCGTTCGCAAATTTGAAAGACGCAAAATTCGAGGAACTACTGTAGTTTATTATTTTCTTTCATGATTTTATTTTGCTAAAGCGTTTTTCCACATAGATTTTGTTTAGTGTGATGTCGTTTCCACATAGATTTTGTTTAGTGTGATGTCGTTTCGATAGTTTTTATTTTAATGAGTTCTTTATATTAATTTGAACATTAACTTTTGATCGATTTCAAGTTTTATGTTTTGATTAACTTGCTCATTGCTCATGTAGTAATGTCCACCCTATGTGCTGGATTGTGTTCTTGTATTTATAAATAATAATTATTTTGCTTAAGCATTGTTTCCACAGCAATTTTGATCCGTTTGTCTTTTTACTGTGTTTGTCGAAGTTTGTTTATTTTGCAAGTTTTACATTATAATTCCACATAGCGATTTTGATTGGTTCTTTTGTATTTACATTGTCTGGTCCCAGTTTTGATTTGTTTATTTTGCAAGTTTAACATTTGAATTATGATAAGTTGTCCATAATATGATGCAGACACATAACAGTATCATATTTTTCCATCAAGAATCGAGAAATCAAGCGCTAAATGATTCAATTTACCATCAGCTGGAAGAAAAGTAATTATATGTTTATTATGAAAGTTTGACAAATTGTGTTTTACAATTGTGTTCTTTTATTTAACTGTCTTGATAGCGTAATAGTTAGTGCGGCGAATGTGGGTGTGAGTATCCTAGGTTCGAGTCCTTGGAGTACCACGTGTATTTGTCGGTTTCATTAATTGAGTTTATAAGTAAAGTTGATTGGTGAAAAGCTATGAAAAAATGTCATTATTTTATTTTGCTAAGGCGTTGTTTCCACATAGCAATTTGTATTAGTTCTTTTGCCTTTATATTGTCTTAGTCCCAGTTTTGGTTTGTTTATTTTGCAAGTCACAATTTACTAGAATAACTTGCTCATGTAGTAATGTACACCCTATGTGGTGGATTGTGTTCTTTTATTTCTAAATGTTATTTTGCTTAAACGTTGTTTCCACATTGCGATTTTTATAAGTTCTCTTGTCTTTATATTGTCTTTGTCCAAGTTTTGGTTTGTTTAGTTTGCAAGTTTTACATTTTAAATTATATTATTATTAGAAATGATTTAAATGAAATGGTTTGATTGACTTTATATATATTGACTAACCTGCCTTCGGGTATTTTTATAATGTGTTACTAACCGAGTGGTGACTGGCTGGGATATTTGGGCCTTCCCTACGACCTGTGCGGGTAGAGGCTTGACTTATCAGGTTGCGGAAGACCCATTTATTCCGACGAGATAAGCCTTTTTTACACCACCCCTTTCTCTCTCCCTGTGTCTCATTCTTCTTCTCTTCGCACTGGTGGAAAGGGAAATCGTGGCAGATGACCATGTCAACGATGGCTCCTTGAAACCTCCGAGGGTCCTTGAGATACGGCTAGAGCGGTGAGATTGGATACGACCCCGACTGGTGCACCCTTGCCACTGCGAGGTATTAGATAGCTGACAGGGACCACTTCCATTTAACCCTCTGTGTACCGGTGATGTACTTTTCTTGATATTCTGGAAGGTATTAGACGATTTTGGCAGAATATAATGTATTGGACGATTTTGTTGAGCTTGGGAAGGATGTCTACCCATTAAAATGCTACAGACACTCAATTAATCGCAAGATCCAGGGTTCGAATCCCGGGTGGATTGTACGAGTTTTTTCTCAATTGGCTATACGTGCCGATCTCAAATCCAAGAACTTGACAAGCGAAGCAGCCCTTAACAGGGTTGCCTGCAACGCCGCCATTAGGACAAGAGACTGAAACTGCACTTATGTGTGGAACATTCAGTCTTAAAATTTTATGTATGTATGTATGTATGGCATGACTTGATTTAAATGGTCTCAATTAATCCTTTAAGCTACCATATTTATCTTTCCTAAGCTTCCTAAGCTTCACAAAATCGTCTAAGCTGAAATCAAATGAAAAATATGTTGCCGGTACCGTATGGGTTTAGCTGTATAGGACGCCTCCGAGAAATGTGACAACTGCAAAGAAGGCTACTGGGCATGCTACCAAAATGTACGGAAAAACTCTTATCGTATTAAAAACCAAGAGAAACGGCAAATAATGTTCCTGTAACATTATTTGCTGGTTCTCGGGGTTTTTAATATGACTTAGAATTTTTCCGCACATTTTGGTAGCATGCCCAGTAGCCTTCTTTGCAGTTGGCACATTTCTTGGAGGTTTCTTCTCTCATTTTGTGTTTTTTTACTACAGTACATTGTTCCCTGTTGTGATCCTCACAGCGTACCCTGCATCGTATGGTATTTGTAGTGCTTCTATGATATTCGGACCTTTGGCCTTTATGACATCTTAACCCCTTCTGTAATCTGTAGGTCTATAATGATATTCTATCTATATTTTGACAATTTTTTTAAGTTTAAGAAGGATCTGTGATACTAAAAATATTTCAATAGTTTGAAGCTTGTTAATTGCTGGAGGCCCTTTTTCAACTGATTAAAATAGTCTATTAGAAGCCACAGTAAAAGTTTAAGGCATGGCACTGGTACTTACAATGCTATAGTCTATTTATTAAAAGTCGGCCAAAGCTCTTGAGTACTGTACTAACCTCTTAGGTTCACGTTCTAAGGAGATCTCCCTAGAAAAATTGACCTATGCAGCGTTGGAAACTTCTCACCGAGGCGCTATGACATGGAGTGCATAGTGCCTCGGTGAGAAGTTCCCAACGCTACATAGCTCAAATTTTCTTTCCGTAAAACGTGATCAGGTCTAGAGGTTAGTTTTCAAGAGGTTTGGCGTAGTTTTAACGAATACACTATAGCATTTCCAGTATTTATTATCATGGTTCAATGTTTTTAATGATTACACTTCATAAATTAGTGAACGAAATTCTCTCTGCTTCAAAATTCCTCGCTTGACCCCTTCACCGCCATTGTTATTTTCATCGTATTCTGGATTTATGTATGTACACTCGGTACAAAAAGTATCTGCACCCCTACGCTGATCATCAGGTGTGTACAGCTCGATAGGGTTGGTACCTCTGCCTGCAACTATATCCGATCGTCTCTGACACATGGATATAGTTGCAGGCAGAGGTAGCAACCCTATCGAGTTGTACACACCTGATGATCAGCGTAGGGGTGCAGATACTTTTTTGACCGAGTGTACATACATAAATCCAGAATACGATGAAAATAATAATGGCGGTGAAGGGGTTAAGTGAGGAATTTCTGTTTTGTGTATTATGTTTCATATTTTGTTTTGCTAAATATTTTGTTCCACATACTGTATTGACTTTGATTAGTTGTTTTTTGTCTTTATATTGTGTCGTCCCAGTTTTGGATGATATTAAAATTGGCTACTGACTAACTTTAGGAATAAAATGCAAGTTGTTACATATATTTTGTTTTCTTTTCAGGTCAAGTGTTGCTGTGGTGGTATGGCTGCCTGGTCCCGGCCTCTACTGTTTTAAGAAATGTAAGTACTGTACTGTATATTCATAATCGTTTTGTTTTTGGTTGCTTAGTTTATCATAATGTATGTTCCATCAATTGCATCTATTCAATCAACTTCTAGTTACTTAAGCAGTTGATGCTTTTAATAAACCAGTGAAGTCGCACCTATTTCTGAAGGTTTATGATACTGCGGATCATAGAGTTACTGTACTGATGACTATAAACATATATTTTGTGTTTGAAAAATTGAAGTTAATGCGAGCGCTCGTGAATCATCTTTGAGAATTGGCGCTCGTACAATACAGTACCAGCCTATTATTATTATCTACGTTGTTGGCTTTGTTGTTGTTGTTGTTCCCTAAGCTGCCTGGCCGAACAGCCCCGAGTCCCTGAGAAAGGCCATGGCCACGATCGGGCTTTCCCACAGAGCTCTCATTGAGTGTAGATTGTGTTGTTGGCGTAAGTGGTTGTGTGAAATGCAGTCTTCTATGATGTGTTTAATGGTATGGGGTGCTGTGTTACATCCCGGGCAGGCGTCGACAACGGAGTCATCCAGTCTCTTCTGATAGCTCAGGAGAGCTGGATGGTGTCCGCATCTCAGCCTGGCCAGGTGGACTCTGTCCTCGCGAGGGAGGGAGGATTCGGAAGGATGGATTTCGGGAGGTCGTGCATGCAGCTGCGTGTTGTCTGTGAGTGAGTGGATGGATCGGTGAGAGATATGAGTATGGATGTGCTTCTGGAAGTTGGTTCGGGGTGGGTAGGGAGGGAGAGAGGACAATAATTGTGTGTGATACCGTGTGCTGGGTGTTGTTTTGATATTTCTTGGTGTCTGTGGGTGTGTTGCCATGTAGTTTAGTGGGTGGTCTTGGTTCGTGGAGGCTGCTGCCAGGAATTGAGTGCCTCTCATGTCCAGATGGTCTTTGACTTTGAGAATTTTGGTTTCTTGATGTAGGTGATCTGTGGGTGAAGTAGCTGTGCAGCCTGTAATGATCTTCAGGGCTTTGTTTTGAATAGTCTGTAAGGTCTTATGATGAGTTTCAGCTAGGTTAGAAGCCCAGGCTGGGCTTGCGTATTCCATCACTGATCTTATGTATTGTTTATATACTGTGGTGGTAGTTTCTTTGTTGTGTCCAAATTTTGTGTGAGCAAGTGACCTGAGGGCGTTAAGTCTGGGTGTCAGTTTCTTTTTAATGTTTGTGGTGTGCTGTTTGAATGTCATATGAGTATCATATGTTACTCCTAGGATTTTGGGTGTGTGTGTATGTGTTAGGGGTGTGTTGTTTATGGTGAGTTGAGGGATGTATTCGTGTTCTCCTGTCCAACTTGTGAGCAGGGTTGCGGTGGATTTGGCTGGGGCTAGATTAAGTCTGTTTGTAGTGCACCAACCATGTAGTGTGTTGAGATAGGGTTGAAGGAGATCTGTTGATCTTTTTGGGTCATGGTGTGTGCATGTGAGTGTTATGTCATCTGCATAGGAGGCTAAGTTTATTTGGGGCGTATTGGGTGTAGTTATATCGTGCATGTACAGATTGAAGAGTGCGGGCGATAGGATGGATCCTTGTGGGACTCCGTTTTGAAAGTTTCTGATTTTAGATGACTGACCGGCAAAAGATACGTGTGCACATCTGCCTGCTAGGAAGTTGGCCAGCCACCTTTTTGTGTTGTTGTGCATGTTTGTGTTGTAGATTTTGTTTGTTAGGTTGTGGCGGGGGATGGCATCGAAGGCTTTACTAATGTCGAGTGTGGCTAATAGTGATCTGTGTGGTGGTCTAGCTGAGTTGATGCCGTCGAAAGCTCTTTGTGTAAGGTCTGTGAGAAGAGTGTTTGCGGAGTGCAGTGGCCTAAAGCCATGTTGTGTTGGAGCTAGGGGTAGGTCAGGTGTAATTAGTTGTAATACTAGGCGTTCCATGACTTTGGAGGGGGAGCAAAGAAGTGTGATGGGGCGGTGCGAGGAGGGTAGCGTGGGTCTTTGTTGGGTTTGGGGAATGTGATGATGATACCATGCTTCCAAATGTCTGGTATTGTGTTGTGTGAATAGCTGTAGTTTGATATGTTAGTGAGTGCTTGTATGCCTTGTGGTCCCAGGTGTCTGAGGTGTATGTTGCTTATGTTGTCTAGGCCACAGGCGGGTGAGTGCTTGAGATTGTTGATGATATGCTTTGTCTGGTGATTGGTGAAGGGTGTATAGTCAGGGTCTGTGGGGAATTGTCTCTTACGTCGGATGACACGTCGGTCGTCTTTGTGAGGTTTTAGGTGGCTGACATGTGTAAAGTGATTGATGAGAGTGTTTGCTTGTTGTTTACATGAAGGAGTAGAGTCTGTTGTTGTGATTGCAGCATGTGATTGTGTTGTGTTGCTGTTGGAAAGTGTGATGCTGTTTAGTGTTTTGTATAGTTTTGTGGGGTTTGTTTTGTGATCAAGTGTTTGTAGGAAGTTATTCCAATTTAGTTTTTGTTGTTCTTGTATTTTGTTGTTAGTTTGGGTGTTGAGTGCTTGAATTTGTTGTGTGATGTCTTGTGTGTGGGGTGCTGGGGAGTGTTTCAGTATGTCGCGTTGTCTGATGAGGCTTTGAATTTCTGGTGTGAAGTTGGGGTTGTGTCTTTTCCTGTATCTTGGAATGTGTTTCTTGTCAGCGTTTTGGATAGTTTTATTGAGTATGTGTACAGCATTGTTGATGTTAGTGATGGGTGTACTGTTTAGAGTTGTGAAGTGTTGTTCTGTCTCATTTGTGAATGCTTCCCAGTTAGCTCTTTTATAATTGGTGTATGTGTGTTTGTGGCTAGCTGGGGTGAGTCTGGTTTTGGTGGTGATAATGATCGGGAGGTGGTCAGAGCCTAAGGTTCTGACCACCCTCCAGGATGTTGTGGGGGCGAGTTCTGGGGAGCAAAAGGTGATGTCAGGAGATGATGGGTTATAGAGGGCTTGGTGAGGAATATGGGTATGTTGATGGATGTCGTTAAGGATGATGAGGTTATCGGTTTGGTTTTGTAGTACCAGCCCTCTGTCTGTGTCGGGGTTGTCGACAAACCAGGCCGACGTCTTGGCGTTGAAGTCACCACCCAGGATGATGTGTGGGGTGTGTGGGGGTGTTTGTGATGTGTTGTAAGTGTGGTCTGTATTCATTTGGTACTGTAGGGGATGTTTGGGGAGGGATGTATGTGTTTATGATGGTTATGTTGGAGTTGTTGCCAGTGCGTATTTTAATTGATTGTATTTCTGTTGTGTTATCATTTGGGGGGAGGAGGGATTTGGTTTGTTGGCTTTGTTGTACTTTGTCGTGTACGGTGGCGCTAATAAGTCATGTCCCAGCTGTCATTACGTTTGGCTCGCTCTGTGCTGTATTAATGTCTGTCAGATGTTGAATAGGGTGGGTAAGTGTAGGAACATGTTTGTATATATCACTCGATATGAAGAAATGAAGCTTGGATGATACGAATTATTGATCAAAATATACTTGGTGGCGAGACCTGACTTATTAGCACCACTGTACTTTGTCGTGTACTATTATGCATTTCTATAGTTGGTGTTTACTTGTGAATATTTTGATTGTATTGTTCTTTGCTTGGGTACTTTATATATTGGTTACACACTTATGGTTTTCAGTATGGCTTGTTTTGAGTACATAAGAACATAAGAAAATGGGAGTCTGCAGAAAGCCGATTGGCCTAAGCAAGGCAGCTCCCTGTCCCACACAAGCCCAGTTCAATTACAAAGCCCAATTATAGGCTCAACACTCTAATACCCTGAGGATCATCTTACCAAAACGGTTAGAGATTAACGCAGGATTATGGGGGTATGCAGAGTGCTGATTGGCCCAACCCGGCTGATCCCCCTTCACACCCAACCCTTCTCGTCCATATGCTTATCCAATTTTATCTTAAAGCTCCCTACCGTTTTAGACCCCACTATAGCTCTTGGTAGTCCATTCCACCCATCTACAACTCTGTTACCAAACCAATATTTGCCTATATCTTTTCTGAAACTAAATTTATCTAATTTGAAACCATTGGTACGAGTTCTTTCGCTATCACTGAGCTTTAGTACATTTGTCATGTCCCCTTTGTTAATCCCACTATCATATCCCCTCTAACTCTGCGTCTCTCTAACGAATGTAAACCTAATTTCTTCAACCTTTCTAATATTATGGATCATTTTTGTCATTCTACGCTGTATGGAGTAGTTTGCTTTGTCATTGGAACTCTCTCCCAGAATCAGTATTTCCCTGTTCTTATGACTTGCTCCGTGTGTGCTGGCATTTTGGTTCGAACGTCCTTGATTTTGGCAGTCACTCTTTCAACTCTGGGGGAAGACACTCGCTACAGGCAGTTTTGCTTTTTGTCTCCCTCACTCATATAGAAAAAAACAAATAGGTCTTGCTTGTGTATTATGGGTATATATTTGATAAGCTCTTGTTTGCTTGAATAGTTTACTTTGATATTTTCTCTACTTTTGAAATGCCTGTTGTTGCTCGCTTTTCTTTTATCAATTGACAGTACATTAACTTGGCTATCATTGTACATAGTTTTTGTCCGTTAACCCTCTGAGTACCAGCGATGTGTGCTAGATTTGTATTGTGGCTATATTTTGACGATTGGTGGTTAAAAGGGTTGGTTGAGATATTGAAGCCTTATTTTTGGCTAGAGGTCCTTCCTAAGCTGAATAAAATAGTCTTGCTGTCAGATTATAAAAAGGACCTCTCTGGTATTGAATGAGTTGATGCTTATTTTAATGAGAGTTGCTCATCTGTTATGCACAGATTTATATTTGATCTTTTGTCTTTATATTGTCTCGTCTCTGTTTATTTTGAGAGTTTAGGTCTATTGGTTTGAATATTCGCTTTACTTAATTTCTCATTAAAAAAATAAATTAGGTTGGTCATTATTGTTTGTGCATTTAGTTGTCTTGAGCATCCAGTCATTAGATACCTGTTGATGCTTTATTTCACTTTAAATTTTGTTGCTCAAGCATAGCTTCCACAATGTTGATAAGTTCTTTTGGTTTTGATTATGGTAATATTTGTCTGATGAAGGATAGGCTATATAATTTATTTGTTTCCACAGCAATTTTGACTTTGTCCCAGTTTTGGTTTGCTTAGTTTGAAATTTTAATGGATTGATGAAACATTGCGTAGCAATATAGGTATGGCATATTTACTTAGGTCCTTACTATGTTGTATTTCTCAGTATCAATAATTGTATACCAGGCACATTCCCCTTTATTTAGTTACTTTTATTAATCTTTACTCAGTTTAATATGAGAGACTCCATATTATTGGTACTTGTACACTCTGGCACTGATGCCAGTCTCTAAGCCACTCAAATTCTATCTTCTTGTTAAGTCCATGATTATTTATATGAATCAACCAGTGTCCATTGTATCCATGAAGTTTATTAAGTTATTTCCATAGCAATTTTGATTAGTTCCTTTCTATCTTGTGTAGTAAAGTTTTAGTTAGTTTATTTTTAAAGTGTTACATTATAATTTGGCAAAGCCAAATGTTACAAGGTTTATTGAGAAACAAGTATACCAAGTCAATTTTATTAGACAGAAATATTAGAGAAATAACAATAAGTAAAAGGTTTTTGTTAATTATAATAATCATTCATAAAACAGTCAGGTAAAAAATATACAGTACCCAAAGAAATTACAGTAAAACCTTTTAGTAACTTCAGTTTCCAGTTATTTTGCACTGATCATCTTTGAGTTTTAAATGTTAATTTGTCATGTCCTATGACTTTAGTCAATGCTGCTTTATAAACATCATTGTCACCAATGCTTTGAAAATCTATAATTGTAGTGATCTTACTAAAGTATTGAAAGTGATCATGTTATCTATTTAAAACGGCAGACTAGTTTGTTGATAATCCCAAAGCCTAATGTTTGTAAGTGATGGAACTAGTTGAGTTACTATAAGTAGTCCATTGAAAGGTGCTTGAAGACTTAAGTAATTCTATCACAAATAGCCAGCTGTCATGTAATATTTGGAAATACAGTAAAAGTTTTGAATACCATATCTTGTTTTATTATAATACATGTAATAGGATACAGTTCACCTTAGGTTCATACCAAAGGCTGGACTATGAATATTTAAATCCCATTCAGTAATGTAAGAGTATTTTGTTAAAGTAAAAACAAAATAAAAACAAATCAGTCGAAACAATGAATGGAATTTAGAATTCAGTTAGCTGTCACTTTGCAAAATTTTGCCAGTCAGAGCTCCAAACATATCAGAACTGTGGACATGCAAAAAATTTCCAAAGTCCAAATTTTTTCAAAGACTTTTTCCAGTCATAGACTAGACTTTGGAAAATTCAGTTCAGATATGTTCAGCAAATTTTTCAAAGTGGAACTTAAAACAATTTCAGTGGTGTAAACTTTGGAAAATTTCACAAGTCCAGATCAGAACTAGACTTGTGAAATGTTCAAAAGTTTACACCACTGAAATTTTGCTAAGTCCCAATGGACTTTGAAAAATTTCAGTCCCCCCCCAGAAATTTGCTAAGTCCAGCCTCAGAGGCTGGACTTAGCAAAATTCTGGAGAAATCAGTCAAAAGTCTATGGGGTGAAACCCAAACATTTCACACCTTGAAAACTTTTCTATCTCAAGATTCTTACTGGCAATTTGTGGAGATAGGTTCTACTTGACCAACCAGAATTTGCCCAGCAACTCTGTGCATTTCAAACCTAACCTCACATAGCCAGTCTTCTCATTGGCTCAAGTAACCCTTTCAGTACTATCCCTACTTATTCTAGCTAACCTCAAAAGATTTTAATCAGCTAAGGAAAGAAGTCCTTTCTAAGCTGATTAAAATCATCTGATTAAATAGATTAATTATACAATGTCTCATTTCGCTAAAGAGTCAATTTACAATTCGCTTTAGTCAATTTACAATACCAGATTTCATTGTGAGCAGAAAAAGAATGTCACATGACGATACCTCCGAGAGCATAGAGAATGGCATCTTTCTGCGTGTACTGGAAGGGGAAGGGTTCTAGAGACACACCAACAGCTGACATCTGAGGGAAAACCATAAATTACAGTATTAGATTTCACAAATATATACAGTAAGTACAGTACAAAACATTTTTTTTTGCGTCCCTTGACTTCATAGATCTCTCTCTTGCGATATCTTTATCTCTTGATCTATCGACTGTACCCATCTATATCTATCTAACCATCCACATCTCTCCCTAATACAAACACATATAAATGCATAAACATGCATACACTTTCCTATACAGTTCGGTCCCGCATAAAATGAGTTCAGATAATGCGATTCTAGATTAGTGCGAGCAACAAAAAATAATAAACCCAACATTTTCAATTAACACGATATCGTTCTGTTAATGCAAGTCTGGTTACAATTTAGGGAAAATCCATGAGTTTGCAATTAGCGAGACCAAAATTTGTACAAGCAGCCTGACTTGTGATGTAGATGCACTGTGTGATGTCACTGTCGTATGCTATGCTTACAGGTACCTACCCGATAGCACTATCGTTAGTGAGTGCTGTAATTTTTGTGTAATATTATAGATATCTTATCAATATTTGTATTTTGTACTATTGTTAACCCTTCCTCCCCGGGTGTCATTTTAATATGACACCATGGCAGATGGGCCGGTACCCGGGTGTCATTTTAATATACAGTAAGCTTGAAAGCCTATTCAGCTTGGTCTGAACGCCGTGCGTCCGACGCATGTAAACAAAGCCGATCATTGCATCACCGCACCTCCGAAAACAAGAAGGAGAAGACTCGTTTGTTATTGTATGTCTGTATGTCGTTGTTTCAGTAGTGAAAAGATCGTCGTATTGCTAACATTGCCTGAAAATGCTCTCCACTAAAATCGTCATCACAACTGAACCAGTTGACTTAGAGAGCTCTACTCAACGCCAGTCTACAGATTGGAAACCGCACTACATTTATAGATGTGTGGGAAATTTCTAGCAGTTAAAATTAACCAAAATACGGTAGCCTAGGCCTAGACTTTTATTCCTCATCAAAAGTACAGTAAAAGATCTAATTCACCTAAATGGTTTGACCATAATTGTGCTAGAGTAACTGAACAAAAAGCAATAGCCTACAATGCATACACAAGATCAAAAACACATGAAGCCTTTAATTACTTTAGAAACATCAGAAATCATGCCAAAACTGTATTAAACCTAACTAAATCAAACTTTCTCCATAAGCAGGCAAATAAACTTCTAAATAATCCAAATGATAACAAAATATTTTGGTCTACTCTTAACTCATTCAAATCCAACTTCACTACTGCTTCATCCATTCCACCATTAAAATCTCCGACTGGCAATCTTGTAAGTGACCCACGAGGTAAAGCTAACCTTCTTGCAGATATTTTCTCCACCAACTCAACCTTAGATGAAATAAATCAAGATGTCCCTGTACTTAATTTTAATTCACCTGAAATTCCCTCACTTAAGATCCACACCAGACATGTCAAAACTATTTTGCAGAATCTCTCAGTAGATAAGGCTCCTGGTCCAGATGAAATTCCTCCAATAGTACTTAAGAATTGCTCCTTGGTGCTCGCTCCTGTATTGGCAAAATTTTTCCGTCTGTGTACTCATACCTCATGCTTCCCAGTACCCTGGAAAGAAGCAAACATCCATCCAGTTCCTAAAAAAGGTGCCTCTTCAGATCCATCAAACTACAGACCAATAGCTATAACTTCCACTCTTGGCAAAGTTTTTGAAATTATATTAAATAATCACATAATTAAGCATCTGGAGAATAATAAATTAATCAGTGATAGGCAATATGGTTTTAGACGATGTCGATCAACTGCAGACATTCTTTGCCTTCTTACGCATCAAATCAACCAAGCTACAGACCAACATGGTGAAACACATACAATAGCACTGGATATATCAAAGGCATTTGATAGAGTCTGGCATCAATCCTTATTGTCGAAGATGTCACACTACGGCCTTGCATCATTAGTTCCACTAATTTCTTCTTATCTTCATAACAGAAAATACGTGTAATGGTAGATGGCCTTTATTCTCAATTTCACTCAATAAATGCTGGTGTTCCCCAGGGATCAGTTTTGGCCCCAACTCTGTTCCTCATTCATATCAATGATCTCATATCTACCACTCATAATCCAATACATTCCTACGCAGATGACTCAACACTCCACAGTTCCTTCACATTTACCAATTCTTTCACCCAACCCGATCTTATAAATTCAAAAATAAACACTGCAATTTCTCTGAACCGGGACCTTTCTAGAATTAATGAATGGGGACAAGAGAATCTAGTTTCCTTTAATGCACAGAAAACCAAGTACATTCAATTTTCTAACCGACAGAATCTCACTGACTCCCATATATTTTTTAATGATGTAAATATTCCCACTTCCCCTAGTATTGACATTCTCGGTGTAACATTAACTACTAACTTGAGCTGGACACATTATGTTAGAGGCATTGCTAAGAATGCCTCTAAAAAACTGGGACTCCTGTACAGAGTTCGAGAATTCTTCACTGACGAGCAGTTGGCCGTAATATATAAAAGTCATGTGCGCTCTCAGATGGATTACTGTTCACCTCTGTGGGGTGGAAGTGGAGTGGTTGCATTGAGGCAGTTGGACAAAATTCAAAATAAAGCTATTAGATTAATCAATAACCCTGCAATCACACAGGACCTTCCTACATTAGCCATACGAAGAAACGTTGCATCCCTTGCATTATTCTACAGATATTTTCACAGCAATTGTTCCGAGGAACTTGCTTCAATTGTGCCGCCTCTCCACATCTTTCCCCGTAGAACTAGGGCAGCTGAGAGCGCCCATGAATTTACACTTTCTCCTCCACAATGCAGAACTTCTGCTTATCAGAATTCATTTATCCCCAGAGCTACTACTCTTTGGAATTCACTTCCCTCGAATTGCTTTCCACAAACTTACAATCAACAAATGTTTAAATCCAGTTGTTACAAACATTTTATGAATGGAGGATGCCTTTAGGCACATGGACCTTTTTGTTTTATCTGTGTTTTTCCTTCCTCCGTTCATTGTCTCTTAAAAAAAAAAAAAAAAAAAAAAAAAAAAAAAAACGTTTTTCGGCCAGATCGCCCGGGTACGCCGCACTGTCATTAGGAGAGCTAGCCCGGGCCAGGAGGGTTAATGTCTTGTCATGTTGCAAAATTTATTTTAAATGAGCATTTTGACATTTGACATGTAGTTTCTTTATTCATGCAGTTTAGTAAAAATTTACCAGAACGTCCCTGACTTCCCAAATTGACTAATTCCTTGAACGTGACGATAGTGCGTTGTTATGTGTGCGATTAGTTTGCTTAGGAACCAGATTAACTTGCTCATGTAGTAATGTACACCGTATGTGGTGGATTGTGTTCTTTTATTTCATAAATTTTATTTTAGTAAGCGTTGTTTCCACATAGCGATTTTGATAAGTTAATTTGACTTTATATTGTCTTTGTCCCAGTTTTGGTTTGTTTAGTTTGCAGGTTTTACATTTTAATTTAAAAAAATAATATATATATATATATATACAGTATATTGTGTATACAGTATATATATATATATTATATATATATATATATATATACAGTATACTGTAAATATATACTATATCCAACTCACAGGTCCCGATGAAGCTGCTGAACTGCGGTTAGGCTGGATGGTGGGGCCCTGCTTCAAGTCCGACATTGCCTAGGGATGATAAGGATGGTAAAATTACTAAATTTTATGTACAGTCCCATTTCATTTCATTCTTAAAATCAGGAACATTATAACTGTCAGTGCACTAAACCGCCAGTACCGATCCTAAATAAAACACCAAAACCATCATTATCTGGTGGAGGGAAAACTGAGAGTAAGGAGTTACAGGAGAATGTGAGACATGCGTGAAGTAAGATTACAATTAAATTTCAATTCAAAATACAGTACTTTATTCTCATAAATTCACAGTATTGAGAATCAAACAGAATTTAGTTCTATTTACAATCTGTGACAATGAGGATGTGATACCCTATGGCATATGAATCCTCGTGTATTTATCAACTACAAAATATACATAGACAGAGAAAGAAACTATAAAAAAAAAAACACCAGTATAACAAACAAAAAATACATACACCTGGACACGAGAGGCACTCAATTCCTGGCTGCAGCCTCCACAAACCAACACCATCCACTACACTACATGGCAGAACACCCACAGACACCAAGGAAAATCAAAACAACACCCAGTACACGATATCACACACAAATACAGTACAGTACTGTACTATCATCTCTCCCTCCCTACCCACCCCAAACTAGCTTCCAGAAGCACATCCATACTCATATCACTCGCTGTTCCATCCAGTCATTCAAAGACAACACGCAGCTGCATGCACGACCTCCCGAAATCCACCCTTCTGAGTCCTCCCTTCCTCGCAAGGACAGAGTCCACCTGGCCAGGCTGAGATGTGGGCACTATCCAGATCTTTTGAGCTATCAGAAGAGACTAGATGACATTACCAGTAGACGATTTCCAGCATCTTAGAACATAATCTGCCATTTATTTATTCAGACTTGAATTGCAAATTAATTAATAATAAATGTAATTTAGAAAAAAAAACTAACTTATGCATCGTATTTGTGTAAACCTAGACAACTATACTACAGTATATTTGTCCTTTTAATTCATTATGTACAGTACAGCATTCAGTTTCATCTGTCAGAGAACCATAATTGTATTATTGTATCTTTTTCAACATAAATAATTGTAGAATAAAACAAATATTGGTCTACTTTTTTCTGTACAGTACTGTACATTACAAGTAATCATGACTATAATCATGATTACATCATCATCATCATCATCATCATCTCCGACGCCTTGTTTCCCCCTGGGAAACCCCCGCTAGAGGATGGCCATGACAGAATGGTCTCCAGGCTACTTTGTCAAGACATGCATCCTTTACCCGTGCCACAATGCCCCTTCCACTACGTGGAAGTTTTTCTTCAATTTATTTTTCCACTTTCTTTTCCCATATCATAGGTGGTCTTCCACTACTAGCGGTACCACTCACCAGACTCCCATATATCTTTCTTGGCATTCTGTCTTCATCCATTCTCTGAACATGACCATACCACCTCAAAGTACTTCTCTTTATCCACTCAACCACACCACAATCAATGCCCAAAGCCTGCTCTTCCATTCCAAAGGACTCATACACTTCCCTATTACTTGGCCCATCTAGCCTATTCATGCCAGCTGCCATTCAGAAAAAGCTCATCTCCACAGCTCTCAGTTTGGAGAGGTCCTCGTCACTTGCTGTCCATGTTTCACTTCCATACGAGAGTGTTGGGAGCAGAACACTGTTTCTCAGTGACTTTTTGACTTCCTGACTAACCATTCTTCCTTTGAGAATACTATCAAGTTCTCCAATCACCTTTCTCCCTTGTATTTTTCTCTCTTTTATCTCACTCTCCATTTTACCATACAGTACTGTATTTGCATAGTACAGCTCCCAAATACTTGAAACTTTCAACCTCTTCCAGTACTTAATTTTTCATTTTTATTTTACAACTTTTCTGATGTTCTTTCTTGATTCTATATTTTTCCTTAAAATCTATGATTTCATGCATTCTTCTCTCAGACACATTTACCTTACATTTCCCTACATTGACCTTTAACTTTCTCTTTTCACATACCCTGTCAAAGTCAGTGACCACTCTCTGAAGTTCTTCCGCATTTTCCGCCAACAGGATTGCATCGTCCGCATATAAAGTCTATTAAGACGAGATATATCTGTAAGCCCCGCCCCTTTCCACCAGCGCCGTAGATTAATTAAAAGTTATCGTACAGCAATCTCCGACATATCACTAACTGCCTTACCACGAAGCTGGTAAGATCTCATAATAAAACAACGTTCGATGCGGGATAAAAGAAAGCATTAATACATGTAGATCTGCATTTATGTCATGCCAGACATAATTTTCCCTTTTACCATTATACTGATAAATGATTGTGTTATGGAAATATATTTCCAAACGGTAAAGAAAACTACAAAAATAAAATTAGACCAAGAATATATAGAAGTTTGGTTGAAAAATGTTTATACCACTGTATTCTTATCATTGATTTTTTCGGTAGCTATTGAAACAATTCAAGAAGAAAGTACCGTAAGTATTCTCAGACAGAAAATTATTGTCAATACCATGGTCACTTCAAATTGTATGGAAAGTATGGCAGAGTCGAGGTAGAAGATAATATATACAAAGATTTGCGAGCGCTTGGACTTCTATCTTTGTGTACTCGCCCTCCGTCTCACAACCTTCCTTTCCTCCCATAACCCCCCCCCCCCAGGTCTCTCTCTCTCTTTCTCTCACTCAATGTTCAGTCAAGGACATTCTAGTATAAAATGTCCTTGGTACAGTGACAGTGGTTACAGTGTATGAACAGTAAGGTCAGTCAACATGCTACAGTCAATAATTATGTGACCCATTTAGCTGTCAATAATAAAAATACATGTAATTGGCTTGCTTTATTCTTGTAAATGTATTTGAATATGTAGACAATACTATTCATGGCTTGACTAAAAAGTTGGAGGCACCAGTAGGTCTGCCAGGGGTATGTGGAAGAGACGCCACACTACCCCTTCAGAAGACAGGCGGCAACTGAAGCTCGGTGCCCCCGCCCCCTGGCCGCGAGTCTCTTGAAAAGACACCGGCGATGCCAATGTAGCTACCTTCCTGCTAGATCTAGAAGTATTTACTTAAAGAAGGGAATGTAGGTATTGAAACGAGGCTCCAGTCTTGAATTATCTTCCTGACTTGATAATCTAGATGAGTTGATAGTTTTGAAAGCCATTCTTAACAAATATTTAAGATAAATATATATTTACTTTGATCTAGCACCAAAATGTTCGACCTAGCGATAAACATTATCGCTTTATTTTGAATCTTTGAGCCCTTTTTGGTCAATATTGTGGTATTATTCTAGCATTTTTAGGCATCCATTTACTATTTTGTAGCCTTCTAGCAACTTTTGTATACAGATTAAGCGGTATTTATTCTTTGATTTGGTAACCCTGCTAGGCTCCGCTATGTGATACAGGCATGCCAGCCGTATGATAACGGTTGGGGAAGGGGGCGGGGCTTACAGATATATCTTCCATGGTCTTCCCTCTGATTCCAGTCTAGCTCCTACACCCATTGATCCCACCCTACATTCTCTAATCACTCCATCCATGTATATATTGAACAACCAAGCTGACATGACACATCCCTGTCTTACTCCTACATTGACCTCAAAACTTTCACTTAACTTATCTCCTACCTTCACATTTGCCATTGCATTCCTATAAAAAGATTTTACTGCCATTAGCAACTTTCCTCCCACACTATATGCTGTTAACACATCCCACAGACCCTCCCAGTCTACTTTGTCGTAGGCTTTTTCATGATTACAAAGCTTGTAATCATAATCGTTATCAATTACTTTCAGGTTTTCTGTACCAGTAATCATAATTGTAATCATAATCTTAAAATAAGGGTGTAACTCGTTCGTCTCCTGTGCTGTTACTGATTTCCTCGTCTCTTTCTCTGGGGTGTTCACCTGGGCTTCTGTTTCGGCCGGCGCATTCTGCACCAGCCATCGCAATCTCTGCAGGGCCTGGAGAGTTCCGGGGGTATCTTCTTCTCTTGGGGAGTTGGGGAATGGTGTGGGGTTTAGGCAGGCTTCTTCCTGGTAGGCATGGAATTATGGCAGGACAGGGGCAGGCCTCCTCCTCTTACAGTATATCATCCAACGTTCATGATTAACCCCCTCACCACGGAAGGGCTCTTGAACGCCCATAAAAAAGCATATAACAGCTGCCCGGAAGGGCTCTTGAACGCCCAGTGGTTGAAAGCCTGTTAGCTTCGTGTGCGAGGCGTCGGTCCGATGCATGTAAATAACAGCCGGCTGGACCGACGCCCCGCATCTCCGGCCACAAGAAGGAGAGCGTCGCTTGTTCGTGTGTGTCTGTATGTTGTTGTTAAGTATCGAAAAGTAGTGTAAAGTGGCTGTTTTGGCCATAAAGTTATCTCCAATGAAATCATCATCACAGCTCAACCAGTTGACTTAGAGAGCTCTACTTAATGCCATTCTATAGGTAAATAACACAGCTACGCTTGGGGATGCGCGGGAATGCGGAAAGCAGTCAGATTAACACATATACGGTAGCCTAGCCTAGACGTTTTTCGGCCAAAACACCCGGTTTCGAGGAATATATATAATACATAGCCGGGGCTGGAGGGTTAAAGGCCGGGAATGGGAATGCCGAAATGTCGGGTAATGGGAATGCCGGGTAATGGACTCGGGGAGTGCAGATCTATTACGTCTCGCTCAATTGGGGGACTTGAGGAATGTAGATCGATCAAGTCTTTTTCGCTTGGGGGACTAGTGCACGAGGAGGGGCTGTGGAAGGCTGCCTTACTGCGGAGGAGGTGGGACCGTGGGAACTCTCTTCTGAATACCTGCTTGTTTTTCGTCTCGGCCTTTTATCACCTCTGTTTTCTGTGGTAACACCCTCTCGGTTTGTCTACCAATTACATACCTCTGGGGTGTGTCTTGAGAGCTGGCTCCTCCCATTTCTTTGGTCATGTCCTTGTCGAGCCCTGACGCTGCTGGTTTCTTTCCTGTGTGCCGGGGGTTGCCTCTACCTTGATGTCCATAAGGAGGAGCATTTGCTTCCCTTGTATCTGTGCATCAAATTCTCTATTTCATTTATCGAAGCCCCAACAGACATGAACATAACAGGCTTATAAAAATTCCGCCTGTTATCTAACGACCTCCATACTTGGGTAGTGCACTAGGCAACTCAAGGTTCGACAAGACACGAAACTCCCAGACACACCAGTGACCGCCATGGTCTGTCCGGCGATGGCCAAGAGGGGTGAGGTGAGGGAATGAGGACAAGCATGTAAGAGACACCGCGAGGGTGAAAGCAGTAGTGACTTGGAGGACGATGCCCTACTCCTACAACACCGCCACGTGTTTGCCAGGGGTGCATGTACACGTATTGATAGCATTTTAAAACAATTCTGTAACCCCCTTAATAATCGTCAATCTGCCGCATAGGGATATCCCTTTCAATGCCAATACTAGCATGTTATAGGTTAACTCCTCACTCGATACTCCGTCTCTGAGGTGACCCCACCAATTGAGCAGGGCTATACCCAGGAGAGGCCTCAAAGGCATGTGGTAACGAGTTGCTGGAACTCCTGTTTCATTTGTCTGGCTTCCCTCACTGGTTCTGTTTGTCTCACTTACACAGAGTAATCCAGTTAGCTCTCACAAACACCTCATTCATAACAATAAAAAGAAAAACAAATGAAAATACAGTAGTGAATATCACTCTTTCAACTTTGGGGAAGACAATTGTTACAGACAGCTTTGCTTTTCGTCTTCTTCATACACATTGAAAAAAAATCTATCTCGCCATTCTCTTCTCATTCTTTTCCATTCAATTAACCCCTAAGGCCGGGTGACGCTATATGGTGTCAATAGAGTTAATGGGCAGCACCCCGGGTGTCGCTATATGGCGTCACCATGTTTCACACAAAGCAATAACATTTTCCATGGTGCAATCTCGGCCCTATCGGCCTTGTGATGAAATAAGGTCCATCCCCAGACCCCCCACACATATCCATGTTTCCATCTTTAAGTTCTCCCATCATACACTCTCTCTTAACCCTCTGAGTTCGGATGCCCTTGCTGAAGTCTGTAGAAGTCTTCCCCGTGGGATGCGGATGGCCTTCGTGAAGCCTAAGGGCTATTATATGGCTTAAAACCACTTAAAACTGCATTAGAGAAAGCTTTGTTGTCTTCGCGACAGAGAGAGAGAGATTCACTTTACCGTCAGCCGGAAACCGACTACCGGTATACTTGTTCAGGCATTCAAGCTTTTGCTTTGAATTTATTCAGGGCAAAACGTGATTATAATTAGAATTTTAACTATACCTCATCATTAGAATATTTAAAGTTAAGTATGTCAATAAATACCCTTTACCTCTTCATTCTCTCCATACGTCCAACAGGCCATGGGCCAGATCCAGAAATTTGACAGATTGGTACAATGGTGAGGGAGCCAATTTAAGTATAAGCTCCAGAAAAAACCCAGCTATCAATTAATGTAGATAATCATTGACAAGGGTTATCACATCGAAATATCATATATTTTGAACAAATCCTTTTAGTATATAATTACACTTATCAAAACTGACTAGTGATACCAATTTTCTATCTGGCTCATGGACTACAAGCTACCTGTGCTTTCCAATTGCACTCCTTTTCCTAATTGTTCTGTCTCTCATCATCCTATTATAGCATATCTTAGCATCTCCTCTATTCATTATATCTCAAAGCAGTGCAATCAAGCCACTAAATTAATATAAACCTTTGCTGGCAATATTTATATCCAGCACCAAACCTATTCATGCTTTCCTCATGTTAGTGAAGCAGGGATGTAACCCTCTAAAATTCTAACATCCACATAAAACTCTTGTTAACCCCTTCTATACCGGAGACGTCTTTTGTATTTGATTTCAGCTACATTTAGATGATTTTATGAGTGGAAGCTGCCTATACTGCTGTTTGCGGATGATACAGTTCTGATGAGCGATAATGAATGGGAGTTGCAGGGTCTGGTAAATGAGTTTGGAACAGTGTGCGAAAAATGGAATTTGAAGGTAAATACGGGGAAGAGCAAGGTTATGGTCTTCGAAAGGGGTGAAGTCACAGAGTGTGAGGTGAAGTTGAATGGTCAGACTATGGAGATCGTCAGCTCTTTTAAGTATCTGGGCAGTGTGTTGAGTAAAGATGGGACTATGGATGAAGAAGTGCGGGAGAGGGTGCAACAGGGTAAGAGGGTTGTAGGAACGTTGAAAGCAGTAACAAGAAATAGGGTGGTCAGTATGGAAGTGAAGAAGTACCTTGCATGACAGTGTGGTAATCCCGACACTAACTTACGGAAGCGAAGCATGGACGTTGGTTGAGAGACTCAGACCAAGAGTGAGAGCAGTGGAAATGAATTACTTAAGGAGTGTGTGCGGAGTTACATGGAGGGATAGACAGACTAATGAGGAAGTAAGAAGGAGGTGTGGTGTGGAGGTAGATGTGCTGGAAAGTGTGAAAAGGAACAACTTGAGATGGTTCGGCCATATGGAACGTATGGAAAGCAAGAGAATGACTAAGAGGGTGTACGAGAGCGAGGTGGAGGGACAGAGAGGGAGAGGTAGACCGAACTTGAGGTGGAAGGATGGAGTGAGGAACTACATGAACGAAGGCGGTGCTGGTTAGGGGGAGGGGTGTCGACTGACTGGGGACAGAGGTGCATGGGGGCGGTTCGTTCATGGCCACCCCTTCGGGGATCACGGCATCAGGCAATAGATAGATAGATAGAAGTACAGGAACGTCGACTCACACACTCTTCGCCATGTGGATATAATGGAACTCAAGGCACTGTTGGGGAGCCTCGTCATGACAGTTGTAAAGAAGGACAAACACGTTCGTACCTCTGAAATGTGGGACAAGGTCGAAGGGTGTCCTCTGTACAGGTGTACCATGGCCGAGCGACGTTTCGCCTTCCTGATATGATGTCTACGTTTCGACGACTTTGCAACACGGCAGGAGAGGGTGAAAGACGACAGATTGGCACCCCTTCAGTTATTATGGGACGCCTTTGTTCGCCACTGCAAGGAACACTACCATTCTGGCCCTCACCTGACTGTGGACGAGCAGCTCATCGGCTTCCGCGGAAACTGTTCCTTCCGCTTGTACATCCCCAACAAACCTGCCAAGTAAGTTACCTGAATTTTTTTTAATTTTTTATTATCTTTTCATTGCCAGACAGGCACATACTAAATTTAGTTTTCTTGTCATTACTTATCTGCCTTTCCCGAGAGTTAAGTGTCCAGTAATACTTACCTTTCATCACAATCATCAAATGATTATCAAGAATTAGTGCATTTCTTGTTGCAAATGTACCTGTTCATTATTATAAAGTAAACCCAATTTCCCAGACGACCATCCCTTTTACTCCAACAATACTCGAATCAACCCTTCATCTCAAGTTTTTTTTTAAATTTATTTCGCTTACCTACCTACCTACCTATGTTGAGTTTGCCACTGCTAGTGGCACCGAGGAGTGCATCGCCCTTTGTGAAAGTTTTAAAATTGGTGCAGCAGACTGTTCGAAGGGGCGGAGCGCTCCCCTGCGAAGATGGACTCGTCTGGCACTTTTTGTAGTTCAAAATCGAGGGCTCTCTTGAAGCTGTCTAACGAGACGCCCCTCATGACTCTTACTTGCCGCTGGAGTTTGTTGAAGAGATGTGGGCCTCTATGTGATAACCAGCCCTCTCGCAGAGAGCCTATAGCACCCCGATTTTTCATCTAGGGGATACCGCATTCCCAGCTTCTATCACTGAACTTCATTGCTATTGGAGTATGTAGATTAGTTACAAAACCCTCTGCGATTTTCCACGTATATATTCTGAATTAAAATTAAAATGAAAATGTAAAACTTGCAAACAAAGCAAGTAACGTTCCCTTCTACGCTCCAACGAATACAGCTTTAGTGACTTTAAATGCTCCCAATAGTGTAACTGTTTTACCGAGTTTATATGCGAGGTCCCATCTGAGTGTCGTAAGAGGCGACTAAAGAGGTTGGATCTGTGGGCTTGCGACCCCCACCCGGAAAAAATACCTAAGCAAAGAAAAACGGACGAATAGCCTCGGATGCAGACGGAACCTATGTTGACGAACCACGACCGACTAAGGACATTCCTTCGGACATTCTGAGAATGGCTACATGGAATGTTAGTGGCATGAATGATGGCACAAAAGAGAGAGAGGTTCTGGAAGTGCTAGTGAATGCCAGGCTGGATATATGTGGAATGACAGACCAAATGGAAAGGTTCAGATGTGAGAGTGGGGGAGTGTGGAATGGGTGTGTGTGCTGGAGTGAGTGAAGGAACAGCGAGAGAAGGTGCGTGTTTGTTTGTAAGTAGCAAATGGAAGGAATGTGTAAGAGAGTATGGGTCTGTGGGTGAGAATGAAAGTAGGAATACAAACGTGGGTGATTGTGTGTGTGTATGCCCCGACAGAGGATAAACTTGAAAGAAAGAAAGAGGAGTTCTGGATGAATGTGGAGGCGTGCCTGGAGAAGTTTGACAAGAACGAAAGAATATTTCTGATTGGGGATATGAATGGTAAGGTGGGTGATAGGAAAGTTGAGGGAGTGTACAAAGGATTACAAAGGAGTACAAAGGAAATCAAGCAACAACAGGTCTAGTGACCCTTCTAGGTTGCTTGTCCTCCAAAACACTGAGGATCAAGTGTCCAAACAGTGGTTTAGAGTGGGTAAGGGAACATTGGAAAGGGAATTACTGCCCTGGAACTAATGTCCGTGGCAGGATTAGGAAGTTAGTAGAGGACAGATGGGTTAGTAACTGAGGGGGGGATAAAATAAAGTTATTCATTTACAAACGCAGTCAGTCGCGGGTTTGATGAGAGATATTTGTCTAGGCGGAGTTTAAATGAATCAACGGTGATGCAGTCTATAACGTTTCGGGGAAGCCCATTCCACAAGTTGACAACTCGATTGAAGAAGAAATTCTTAGATTCGTGCGAGTTAAAAGATTTACCAATAATTTTGCAACCGTTTCCCCACGTGTAATTAGATTGGTCGATAGTGAAGTACTTACTACAGTTCATATTGTCGATGCCTTTGATGATTTTGAACACTTGAATTAAGTCACCTCTTAATCTGCGCTGGGTTAAAGGAAATAGATTTAATTCTCTAAGACGCTCTTCGTATGGTTTGTTCTTTAGGCTAGGTATCATTTTGGTAACTCTACGTTGAACTCGTTCTAGCTTGTTTATATCTTTTTGGTAATAAGGGCACCAGGATTGAACGCAGTATTCCAGAAGAGGGCAAACTAAGGAATTGTAAAGGGTTAGGATAACTTCTTTAGATTTATGCTCAAATGACCTGCCTATAAAGCAGGGAGGGTAGGGGGTACCATCATAAGTGAATGGGAATGGTAGGGCGCTTGTGGACGTATGTGTGGGGAGGAGGCTGTGGATAGCTAACACCTTCTTCCGACACAGAATGATCCACAGGTACACATGGAAACGGGTGTGGACGATGGAGGATGAGACAGTGGTGGAACGAAAGTCATAGATTGATTATGTATGTGTGGATGAACGAATGAAGAAATCTGTGATGGATGCTTGGGTGTATAGGGGTATTGGAGGGGGCCTGTCTGATCATTATGTAGTGGTATCTAAGGTTAGGATACCAAAGAAGTGGGTGAGGAGAGCTGGAGGGAGGCGAGAGGAGGGTGGAATGGTGAGGAGGGTGGAGAGGTTGCACGAGGAGGAAGTCAGGGAGGAGTGGAAAGACTACTAGGTGGATTCGACCTGGAAGTTATGGAGGAAGTGGAGGAGATGAGCAAGGTGTTTAAGGATGATATCTGTGCAGCATGTGAGGAGGTGTGTGGAGTGAGGAGAAGAGGGAGGAGAGTGAAAGGTACAGCATGGTGGACAGAAGAGTTAAGAATAGTTGTGGAAGAAAAGAAGAAAGCATATAGAGTGTGGTTGGGTAGTAGAGGAATGAAGATTTCGAGAGACAGAAACGAGCGAGGTATGTGGAGAGTAAGAGGGTGGTGAAGAGAGTAGTGAAGGAAAGTAAGAGAAGAGTAGATGAGGAATTTAGAAGGAATCTGAGTGTAAAATGGAGGGAGAGTAAGAAACTGTTCTGGAAATAAGTCAAGAAAGTTAGGAAAGGTAGCAAGGGAAACAGTAAGGGTGTGAACGATAAGAATAGGAGAATGCTAGCCGAGAAGCAAGAGAGTCGAAAGATGGGAGTACTTCAATGAGTTGCTAAATGTAAGGAATGAAAAGCCAGCAAACATAGCTGGATATGGTATGGGAGGGAGAAGAAGAGAAGTAGTGGAGGAGGAGGTGGGGATCAGAAGTGTGGGAGGCCATGAAAAGAGTGAAGTTGGGGAAAGCAGGAACAGATGGAGTGTGTGGGGAAATGTTGAGGTATGGTGGTGAGATAGTGATCGAATGGGTATGGAAAATGTGCAAACTAGCATGGGAGAAGGGGAGTGCACCCAATGACTGGAAGACTGGCATAATAGTCCCCCTATATAAGGGGAAAGAGGAGTGTCTGAGGAATATGTCTTCTAAGCGTAGTAGGGAAGGTATACAGTAGGGTAGTGATTGAGAGTGAGAGTGAGAACGGAGAAGTGGATAGGCGACGAGCAGGGAGGTTTTAGGAAGGGAAGAGGATGTGTAGATCAGATTTTTACCCTGAATTGTGTTGTGGAGAAATATCTGGAGAAGAAACAAAAGGTATATGTTGCCTTTATGGACTTGGAGAAGGCCTATGACAGAGTGGATAGAGAAGATTTGTGGAGAGTACTTAGAATATACGGAGTAGATGGCAAGTTGCTGAAAGCAGTGAAGAGCATGTATGAGGGTGCAAAGGCGGCAGTACGTGTGGAGAGTGAGCAGAGAGAGTTCTTTGACCTGATGTTGGTTTGAAACAGGGGTGTGTGATGTCCCCGTGGTTGTTTACTGTATATATGGATGGAGTCATGAAAGAAATACTGTCAAGAGCAGTGGATGTTGGTGTATCGCTGAAAAGGGAGGGAATTGAGTGGAAGCTACCTATACTGCTGTTTGCGGATGATACAGTTCTGATGAGTGATAATGAATGGGAGTTGCAGGGTCTGGTAAATGAGTTTGGAACAGTGTGCGAAAAACGGAATTTGAAGGTAAATGCGGGGAAGAGCAAGGTTATGGTCTTCGAAAGGGGTGAAGTCACAGAGTGTGAGGTGAAGCTGAACGGTCAGGCTATGGAGATCGTCAACTCTTTTAAGTATCTGGGCAGTGTGTTGAATAAAGATGGGACTATGGATGAAGAAGTGCGGGATGGGGGAAAAACCGGGGAAGAGTGTTTGGAGGAACGCTGAAAGCAGTAACAAGAAATAGGGTGGTCAGTATGGAAGTGATGAAGTCCTTGCAGGACAGTGTGGTAATCCCGACACTGACTTACGGAAGCGAAGCATGGACGTTGGTTGAGAGACTCAGACCAAGAGGGAGAGCAGTGGAAATTAATTACTTAATAAGTGCGTGCGGAGTTACATGGAGGGATAGACAGACTAATGAGGAAGTAAGAGAGGTGTGGTGTGGAGGTGGATGTGCTGGAGAGTGTGAAGGGGAACAACTTGAGATGGTTCGGCCATATGGAACGTATGGAAAGCGAGAGAATGACTAAGAGGGTGTATGAGAGCGAGGTGGAGGGACAGAGAGGGAGAGTTAACCGATAGAGTTGGAAGGATGGAGTGAGGATGTATATGAAAGAGGGCGGTGCTGGTTGGGGGGAGGTTCGTTCGTGGCCACCCCTTTGGGGATCACTGAGTCAGGCAATATAGATATAGATATGAGGTGAAGTTCCTTTGTACACTTTCCAAGTCATTAATTTCACCTGCTTTGTATGGGGATGTTAATACATCAAAGTATTCTAGCCGCGGTAGCACCAGGGATTTGAAGAGTTATCATAAGCAATTCGCCGCGAGTTTTAAATGTACGTAAAATCCAACTTGTTAGCCGTTTCGCAGCTGCAACTTTGACCTAGTTATGTTCTTTGAATCTCATATTTTCAGACATTATCACCCCCAGGTCTTTCACATTGTCTTTAGGTTCTATTATGTGGTTGGATTCAGTTATGTAACTTGTGTTCTCTTTAATGAAATTATCATCTCTGCCCATCTGTTCCCATGTATATAGTATTCACATGTGTGGAGAAGTTCCACCCATACTTTAGTTTAGCCGTTCTTTCAGGTTACAGTTAAACTCAGAACATGCCAAATAATTATTGCTCAAACAGAATACCATAGTGACAATTTCCTTTGAAATTTTACGGATACCCATAGATTGTATTCGCCTTGGGAATTGCACTAGTTAAGGTTTTAAACAGCCATTAAAATTTTGCTCTATATTTTAGGAGAGAATGCGAGAATCCAAATGAAAGTGGCATCAGGCATAAAGACAGTGCTCCAGGATAATTCATAAATCCCTTAAACAAAATAAAATGAAAATTTCTAGGACTTAATGTAGGCCCATTATGTTTACAGATCAATGCAAGAAAACTTAATATTTCTTAATTTCTTAGCCAAGTTTTAAGTGCTAAATCATTGAAAATTTTGTTTTTAAAGTTTTATTTAAATTTAAAAAAATTATAATTATTCAGTCATCCAGAACTTATCACCTAAGGAAATTTGAAACATAGTTAAATTCATAATTTTATTTACATAGTTATTTAATGAAGTAACAAATAGATTAAACAAAAAAAATCTTTTACACAATTTAAGTGCTTTAGACAAATCCCGGGATCCCAAAAGGGGTACAAAGGAAATCAAGCAACAACAGGTCTAGCGACTCTTCTAGGTTGCTTGTCCTCCAAAACACTGAGGATCAAGTGTCCAAACAGTGGTTTAGAGTGGGTAAGGGAACATTGGAAAGGGAATTACTGCCCTGGAACTAATGTCCGTGGCAGGGTGGTGGTAGAGTCAGTGTCCCAGGCGGATCGTTAGTAGTGTGTAGCCAAGAATAGTTTTTCCGGGTGGAGGGTTGCAAACCCAACCTCTTCAGTGGCCTTTAACATCAAACAGGAAGCACGGTAGCCATATTCGAACCCCTTACCCACATGGGGGAATAAGAGTCAAATACGCGAACTCCACAGCGTGCTAGTTAGTCGCTGGCTTAACAGGCTAATAAAGTTTAGTAAAATGTTCCAAGTTCTTCAGTTAACCAATTGAAAATAATCTGGTCTGTCGGGATCAGCACTTCAGTGGGCAGCGAGCTGAATTTGCAGTCTGCTAGAAGTCCCAAACACCATGGACAGTACCTTAGAAACAAACAAAAGTTTAGTAAAACAGTCTTTAAAACTGAATGCATAAATGCGGAATTCCGGTGCGAGTATCCTAGTTAGAGTCCTTGGATTGCCACCTGTATTTGTCGATTTCATTTAATTTTAGAATTAAAGTTAGTTGGTGATAAAGTAAGAAATTTAAAGGCAATCACTAAAATCTAGTGAATATGGGGAAGAGTATTTAATGACAAATCAAACATCCATTGAACTTTCCAGAATACTAAACTTAGGTTTTTCAAATTAAGAAAAGTTTTAAGTAACAAAGCTTATTCAGTCTGAACATAATGTCACCAAACTGAATAATTTATGTCAAACCAGTACACCAAGCAATTATGTATCATTCTCACCATAACCAACCTTTACGATGCGGTAGAGACGAGCAGGTGCTAGTCCTTCTCTTGTGGTGTCGAAGTTTGATTTTTTTTTTTTTTTTTTTTTTTACCCAAGGTGGGTCTAAGAGGGGAAGGAATGATTATAAATTTCCCAGTTGCATCCATATTTATACCCCTCCTGAACGGTAAATGAGGTTCCATACATTCTGGAAAACGAACGATTGCCAACGAAACTATTAATTTTTTTGACAAACTAGGCAGGGGTCAAATCGAATCAATTAGGCTTCGAAACTGGGGTGAGTGAGAGTCAGAAAACGGGAAATATTGTAATTTAATTAAGTTATCGTTACCAAAGCCTAATTCAGATTGTGCATATTTAACCCGCTTAGAATTCTAGGACTTATTACTTTATATTTTCTGGCAACTATTTGAAGATTTTATTCAGATAAGGAAGGGTATACTGTATGGAAGTTAGAGGGTTGATTGGGCCAGTTTTTACCCTCGTAACTCCCGCAGATTCTTTCTAAACTGTATAAAATAGTTTAATGAAAACCAGAATAGACTGGTAAAATGAGTCCTGATCATGAAGAGGTAAAAACATCGACTTAATGCTTGTTTTTTTGTCTATATACCGGTAATTATCTATTTATATCTTATTGAGTGTCCTCGCTAGACCTCCATAAAACACATCCCCTAGACCCCTTTTCAAGATAAATTTGTAATTTTTCGATAGAAAAGTCCCGGCCAAAGGCCGATTACTTCATAAATTACAGGCTCGCTATCTCTCGCCAGAAAACAATCGACACCTAAAGGACACGAAAGGTATTAATATTGACAACGAAATTAAGCAAAAGATCTCAAAATCGCCTAACTAATGGAAAGAAAATCTTAAAATCTCAAAACTAATATGTTCAACATGAGGGAGACGGGGGTCCAGAAAAACCAAGCACTACCCCCTAAAATTAATAGACTTGGTTTCGAACAGATTGTGAAGAGCCTCTTGTGGGTTCGAATGACCAAACTATCGGTGTAAATCTCTAACGGACGCTAGTTTATACTTTATTTTGGTGTTTCTGTATTCCAACTACTCCCTCTACACAATGTTGTACAGCTGCTAACAAACTTTCATAAACTCTAGTTTATGGAAATATATTAGTTTAGATTGATGTTCAGATGGAATCAAATATATGTTAATATATACATACACCTCGGCTGGTAAAAAATACATAAATTAATAAATCAAATCAAATCATGTGTGTGATTTAATGTGAGCAATAATCTAAATGGATATCACATTTGCATAAAGATAATTGCAAGAACTGACGAAATTTGTTCAGTAGGTGTACAGTTGGTTACACGATTTCATATCCTCCACGTATATCTATCTATATGCTCAGGCCCAATCCAAATGTTTTCCTATTTTTATAGGTTATTTTCTATTTGATTCCATTTTATTTTTATTTTTTTATTTTTTATTTTTTATTGGGGGTGGCCGACTCAAGACAGAGCAAGAACAGGCAAATCACAAAAACATAAAACAACGAACAAACAGATAAAAACACATATGCACACACACACACTAGGTAATAATCATATATCTAAATAAATAATTATAGTGTGATTGATAGGCAAGATACATTAAGCGTCAAACTAAGTAGACTTTCTGAATCCCCACACTAATGGATAAACAAAATTGAATCTGAAATAGCAAAACAATTCTATAAATTGCCACTATAAGCGAACTTAACTTGAGAACTCACCCTTACCGGTAGAAAGCCTATAGAAGATACTGACCAGCTGCTCCAAAAGTCTTCCTGAAGTAACCTCCTGCTTCACACAAATGAATCAGATTAACCGAAACTTTGAACACAAACATTTTCGAAACCTTAAACAAAATCGGAAAAACTCTAATCTGTAGTTGCTTGTAGCCCTACTTCACACAAATGAATCAGATGAACCGAAACTTATGAACACTAAAACCTTTTCTAAACCTTTGATTTTGATTTTGATTTAAACAGTGTATTGTCATAAAGTACTGTACATCACTATTACAATCATATCATAAAAAAAATATATATATAGTATATCATACAAAAGTCCTATATACCCTATGACAACAGGGAACTGATGCCATCCGACAGATATGTCTCCTTGAAATTTGTTACACTAATACAAGTCAGTCATCAAAACAGTAATATAAAAAGGTTATACTTCCGTGTAGAATAATAATCTGTTCACACTCAACAGTAGCCTACTTTAAAGATTATTTATTTCAATATTAATCAAATATTCTTTAATCTTTCTTTTGGATATGTAGAAACTACAGTCTAAATTTATCTTATCCATTATATTATTCTATATTAAAACTCCTTTGTGCCTAAATGTGTTTTTCAATATATTTGTTCTGTCAATTGGAATATGTATCCTAACTTTTGTCTCTGCCTGGTTAAATGCTGATGGATAGTATTATTTAATGTGAACATATCTTAACCCCGTACAATACCAGGGACGTCCTTTTCATCCTATTCTGGCAATTATTAGGCGATTTGATACAGCTTAGGAAGGACCTCAGGCAATAGTATATGGCTTCAAACTATCTCAACCAACCCTTTTAACTACCACAGATCCTTCCTAAGCTGCATAATGTCGTCTAAACATAGCTAGAATATAATGTAACACACGTCGGTGATACTCAAAGAGTTAAAGAAGCTTGGAGTAAGATCTTTCATAATTTTAAACATAAGTTTAGCTACTACAAAAACATAAACATCTTTAAATGGTAATAACTTTAATGATTTAAATATTGGGGCAGTATGTTCTCTATAGTGGGCTGATTTAATTATGTTTACTGTTCTTTTCTGTAGAGTTATGATGGGTTTGATATTACACTCACTTGCAAACTATATTGATAGCGTAATTTATAAGTGCGCGGAATTTCGGTGTGAGTATCCTAGGTTAGAGTCCTTGGAGTGCCACCTTGTATTTGTTGATTTCATTAATTGAGTTTAGAAGTGAAGTGGGTTGGTGGAAAAAAAAAATAATTGCCCCAAACTTCTACCCCATAAGTAATATAGTAAAATAATTATACATAGTTATTACATGCGTGAACGGAGGCATGGGAACCGCGCTTTAGTTAGGAGTGTTAAAAGTGCCCTTTCATTCCTAAACATCCTTCTCAAGCTACGTAAAATCGTCTAATAATTATTAACCAGAATATAATGAAGACACTTAATGTCATCGAATCCTGAAAGAGTTAAAAGGATAGAGGTTTGTATTCGCGAGTAAAAAAAAGACAAACAATTAAATTAATCAGTTCAGTGTACGATAACGCGCTTTCTTTCCCTACACGATCGATCGATGGCACGTTTTCTAAGCGTTTTATTTCGCTACATGGAATTTCTATGTATGGTTAACCCCTTCTATACCGACCACGTATTTGTAAGTAAATTCCAGCTACATTTAGACAATTACATGAAGCTTAGGTGGTAGATAAAAGGATTAATTGAGATAGTTTGTAGCATTTCAAATTGGTAAACGTCCTTCCTAAGCTGAATAAAATTGTCTAAATGTGACTGAAATCAAATGAAAAAGACGTCACCAGTATATATAGAAGGGGTTAAGAAGATTCGATTCAATTTGAGATTTTTTAATTTATTTTCTAGAATTTTGTGTTTATGAAAGTATGAAACGGGTATTTGAAATATCCATAAATATGTGTACTCTTTGTCTGCTTAAGGGGGGGGGGTGACCTGTTTTTGTTCTGTCCTTTTCGATCTTTCTCTGGCTTGTATCCAGTTGGCCCCATTCAGCCTACTGTTTTAAGACGTTTATCCCCATCCAGGTGTCAATTTTGTACTGGTGAGCGGTAGCGAGCCAGCATATTTTTTTATTTGTGTTTGACAGCAGGCTAAATTTTTACATTTTTCGATAGAAAAATGTCTCCGGCGAAGCCGGATTTCTTCATATAATGCTGGCTCGCTATCGCTCGCCAGGAAGAAATCGACACCTAGATGGGCATAAACGTCTTAAAATAGTTGGCTGAATGGGGCCGAATGGATACAAGCCAGAGAAAGAGAGAAAAGGACAGAAATAAAAAAAAACAGGTCATCCCCCTTAAGTTGGCTAGTGGCTTTTTTTATTTTTTGGTCTATTAATTCATGTATTCATATATTTGTTTAATGTCCTCGCTAGACCTCCCTCAATCATAGAAAAACACCCCCCCCACACACTCATCAAGATAAATTTGTATATTTTTCGGTAGAAAATGTTTTAGCTTGTAATTATGCTAAATAGTGATGTCTACGGTTTTAACTTTCAAGATAGTGACACAATTTGATAGTTTATTCTGGCTATCATTAGACGATTTTATGCAGTTTAAGAAGGATCTGTGGGAATTATATGGGTAAAGAATATGTTAATTAATCCTCTGACTTCCATATACCCTTACTAATCTGAAGGAAATCTAATAATTATTATGTACTCTCCACCAACCAACTCTACTCCTAAAATCGATTAATGAAATTAACAGACACATGTGGCAGTCCGGGGATTCGAACCCAGGATGCTCACACCGAAAATCAACACACTATGCACTGCACCACGAAGACAGTTTATGATAAAAGAATACTGGCTCAGCCGGAAAACAGAAAATAAATGCGTATTGGATCTTGAAAGAGTTAATTTTCTTATAGCCCGAAACTCGTAAGTAGTCTATTGATATAGTTTTAAACCCTTTCGATTCCTAGAGGGTCTTCCTAGGCTGGCCATAATAATTTACAAGTAGTATTAACCCTTTCACGCTCATATGACGTTAATGGTAGCCGTAATAAAATCAAATACTGAAAGCCGAATAAATATATAAATAGATAAATAAATCGTGGTCTCACTGAAGGTATTAACCCTTTTAATTTAATTCTGGCTACTATTAGACGATTGTGTTCAGGTTAGGATAGACTTATAGTAATTATATAGCTTGGAACTAACTGAAATAACCCCTTCAACTATCACAGTTCCTTACAAAGCTGCATACAATCGTCTAAATAAAGCTAGACTACAATTAAATAGACTTCATCGGTACTGAAAGGGTTAAAGATTCGAGCACACTAATATAATACTGTAATGAAGCTTTATAAGTATCCGAACAAAATTGAACCGTAAACACAAGTGAATCTTTAATAAGCCGGTCAAAACAACTTCAAATGATCGACCACTAGTGTTCGAACCGCGCGAAAAAGAAGGATGGCTCTCTCTCTCTCTCTCGACTTAAAAACGAACCAATGACGAACTCTGGCTGGCGGTCTAACAGTTAGTCTATACTGAATCTTCGTGGAGTGAGGAAGTACGTGGTCATCTATTGCTAACTGCTGAAATAATTACTTTTGGGCCTTGCAGTAGGCCTATTAATCGGATTTATTTATATATATATATATATATTTTTTTTAAGTTAACCTCATGACTTTCGCAATAAAACGACACTAATTGAATCGGTAAAATATAATAATTCTATTAGTAGATTTTGTTATACCTATTTATTGAATAATCAAGATTTGGACACCGGTATTTAGTCGGAAGAGTAATACATAATTTTCAATGAAACTTGGATATACGTGCAATTAAATTGTTCTACAGTTATTTAACCCCTTCTGTACCGGTAGTTCTAACTTTATTCTGACTATTAGACGATAATATTCAGTTAAAAAAGGCTTTAAGCAATTAGCAAGTTTCGAACTAGCTCGCTTAATAACGCTTTGTACTACCTCAAACTCTTTAAACTGCAGTCTTCTAAATATATATAGAACAAAATATAGACTTCGCCGGTACAGAAGGGGTTAACTAAATAATTATGAAGCTCTTGCGATCTTAAAATTGTGGATACGTAAGTTTAGTGCTGACTAACTTTAAATATTTGAATTCTAAAATAATAAGCTATAATATGGCTTTGAAATTCTAGTGTTAGATACTGAAATTGTTTTAAAAAGTGATTTTACAATTGGTGTAAAGCTCTTGGCATTAATGTCTTGGAAAGAAAGTGTAACCTGTTAGTAGACCTGTTGAAAAGTGAAGGTGTAAGTGAATTGAGGAAAGGCTATAGTCGCCGGATTTGTGTAGAAGATTGTTAATGCCTTTATTAAGTTAAGTGTTAAAATTATTGGCGATTGTCCTGTAAAAAGATGCAGACTACTTTAAATTCCGGAAATCTGCCAGTGACCTGGTGCTCGAATATATCTGTCGGAAACAAGTGAGGTGGATGATGGATGACCCTACCCAGGCGTGGTTCGTGGTGAGTATTTTATCTGTACGGTTTTAAGCTTTTGTTTTAGAGTTGTATGTGAATAGTTTAGTTATGAACTTTAAAGTAACTTTAATTAGATTAGTTGGTAAAGTCAATTTTGCGTAATATTTTTAAAGTACTATTTTGCGCTGCCCTTTGAACATAGTTTTTGTTTAGAGTTCAATATAGCTTGACTTAAGTTTGGTTTTTAATTTTAAAATCTGTTATGAAGTTAGGCTTTGAAATTTAGTTTTGCGTTTAGTTACTCTGTTGTATATATTTATAAAAATTGGTTTTGATATAGACTAGTTTAGAATTAAATTTGATTTTGACTTTAATATAGCCTAGGCCTATCTGGTTTGGACGTTTTAAAGTTTTTGAGTAGATATAGCTGGTAATATAATGCCAGGACCCAACAATACGTAAATCAACCCTTAATCTTCTCCATATTCTTTATCTTTTTAATCAGACTTATTTTGGAAAAAATCCTATTACCACTACTGTTAAAACTGGTTTCCATAAGTTAGGTATGCCAAAGTCTCGGTTTCTTCACCTCCGCACAGTCACAGTAGTTACAGGCAGCCTACCTTTTCTCCTTCATACACATAGCAATACAATTATGACTTGTAAAGTGTCCTATTTGTCTTGGCTGGCGTAGTTGAGCATGACGTAAGAGAAGAAAGAACTTTCCTTATTTGCCTGATTTGGAAAATTCGTGTTTTCTAATTAAGTCTGTTCAGTTGAAAGTCGGGGAGTATTAATGCTTTTCCATCGGCACTTCCCTAGGCAGTTATATTTTTTGTTATACAGTAGGCCTACTGTACTTTTGTCTTTGTGTCTTGCTCTTTTTCTGTATTCTGTCTTGGTTAATCTTTCCTCTTTGTCTCTTGTTCTCCACATCTTTTATATATTTTAATTTACTCTGTATCTTTTTCTCTTTGAAAAGTAGATTCCCAATTACTTTATTTTCTTCATATGGTGGTTGTAGTCCTGGTTCAAATCTTTCTTGAAAGGCTGGACACCACAGCAAGAAGTGCTTCAGGTCTTATCTCGCTTGGTGTAGTGACTAGCGTCTCGGACTTCCACCCAGAAGGCCTGGGTTCGCGCCCACGCTCGGCGCATTAAAGATTTTTCACAAGCACTGAGTCGTTACCATCCCTCATGAGCAAAGGGATGGGATAGTAGTACAGGACCCCAATGGAAATACGCCTAATCGGCCTTATTGAGCTATCCTTAGCTAGCTTAGCATGCGCTAGCTTTAAGAACTATTATTATTATTATTATTATCTATCGTTGTTGCATATATCACACCTAGTTAATTCTATAAACCTATTTCCATCTTTTAAATTTAGATATTAATAAAATATTGATTGAGTGTTATCATAAATCATCTTCTCCCCTAATTTCAGTCTTGAAAGTTTTATATATTTCTAAACTACTCTTTTAATCTATTTCTCTCTTCCACCGATTTGTATCCCATGTTTTTAATTTATAATATCCTAAACTTTTGTCACATTTGTATTTTCAAGGTTTAAATCTTTAATATATTTCTTGATAGCTTGACCCCAAGTATCTTTCTCATTTGTTGGTTTCTCCTGTTATTTTTTTAAGTCCGTTGCTATCCTCTCCCAGTCCCAATAGATATTTTAAGTTTCCTTCCATTATCCTCGCCTCCATAGAAGAGGCACCTATCTCCCCTCTCAGTGTTGCTTTTTGAGCATATCTAAGAGCTCTTAAAATATGGCTGTATAGTATGTATACCTTATTTTCGATAATATTCAAGGACACTAGTGCGACGTTATGAGAGACCATTTATTAGGGAAAATAGGCACCAATAGATTCGCCATATTTTTCTCTATAGTCCGCATCGAGGATTTTCGTTATCAAAAAATTGAAAAATACCCACTTCACAGACAAATACACCAAAAATCTAAGTCGGTGTGGGGGTGGCAGCCCCCACCTATAATACTAGGATAGGTTAGGTAAGGTTGTTAGGTTAGGCTAATGTCCTTTCAAAGGGGTATAGGTTAGTAAACTCTAGGATAGCCTATACCCGGTCAGAGGTAAGAAGAGTCTTGCAGTAGTCTCCTTGAATGCTACACCTATCTCCCCTCTCAGTGTTGCTTTTTGAGCATATCTAAGAGCTCTTAAAATATGGCTGTAGGCTATACCTTATTTTCTATTTTCTATAATTTATATCTTTAGTAAATAATTTGTTGATAGCATAATGCAAATGCGCGGAATTTCGGTGTGAGTTCCTAGGCTAGTCCTTGGAGTGCCACATGTATTCGTTGATTTATTTGTGTTTAGAAGTAAAGTTGGTTTGTGAAAAAATATGAATACCCAATTAGCCTATTCATTAATTACCGCTGCAAACTAAATTACTTTGTTAAATAAGGTTTGAGAGCAAATTATTTTAAATTATCCACCGTATTTTGTTCATCCTGGAGAGATTTTTTTTTTCTCCCCGTACTGTAGATTAGGGTATAATTATGACCTAATGCGACTGTCTGGGAACTATGGCGGCGGTAGAAAACTGACTTCAGAAACTTCATAATTAACACAATTTAATGATCTGACCTTTACCGTAGCCTCATGGAGCCCGCGCCACACTTAGACTATAGGCTAATAAGTGTAGGACTCTAGGTGGTGCATTTGATATAGGCTACACATCTTGGGCACATCGAACCTCTGGCGTTCAGTAATCTCCAATGCTATTTGTGTTTTTAATGAAAGTGGAAGAATTCACGACCTATAAATTAAGTTGTAAAAGATACAACTAGCAATAAACTCCAATGCGCACCTAAAACAATCCTATAAACCGGCGACACTTGCAGTTATCTGGTGAAAGTGATCCTTTGTACAGTCGCGCTAATAAGTGATGTCTCGGCACCAATTAGCCTATGTTTTGATTAATAATTGGTATCCGCAATATCTACATATGATTTATTTGTTTTGAGTGAGGTATTCCAACATGTTCCTACATTTACCCACCCTATTAAACATCTGACTTACATTAATACAGCACAGAGCAAGCCAAACTTAATGACAGCTGGGACATGACTTATTAGCGTGACCGTACACTGAATCAACGGTAAAGCTATTAGATTTTATGTCTTAATAGAATAGTCGCATTGCATACTACCGGTACGTACCTGCCAATGCGAGAGCTGCGTAATAAGAAAGTCTATAGAAGCAATATTCACTGTATAGGACACTTTTCGCATTGTTTTTTAACTTTAAAACTTGCGCCAACCTGTGGATGTAAACTTATTAAATTTGATAGAATAAGAAACTAATTCCTACCTACCAGGTATTAAGTGTCCCTAGTACGTAGTATGTGGGATAAAAAGAACTAACCCTTGCCTAACCAGTAGTAATTGAGTCCCTAGAACCAAAACTAACCTAGAAAGACTATTTCCTAACAACCCAAACTAGACCTAGTACATTGGATGTAGAATGACCCTTACCTTCCAGCTTTACCCTATTCAAAGTTGGCCAAAACTCGTGAACATAAACCTATATAACTAGCGAATAATTAGAGTAATGGAGCTTATATTTCTACCATTTGGGAAGGGTCAGCCAGGGAACAGGTGTGGATACTTACAGCCCCTTTTTGAGTTGCAAAGGTTATGGTTCACGATTTCTGGACTACGTATTTGGAACGGTAGGTACGTGGGATAAGACTAACCCATGCCAATTAATACGTGGCACTGATACCTAGTACGTGGGATTGAAGAGTAGGCCAATTGTTAATTACCAGGTAGTGTCCTATTAGGTGGATATTCCTATTTTATATATCGCTCATTACGCAGCTCTCATTACTTATTGACAGGTAGTATAAAATGCGGTGGTAACAACGGAGTCTACCACACTTAAAAAACGCGCCTAACAAGGCGGTATAACTTTTCAAACCTATTTTTGAAGTTTAGCTTACTTCGGCATATAAACCTTAGCTTGGTGATATCGGACTAGTTAGCCCTCATTTATAATAGCTGAAGCTCACCTTTCATGTTAAATAATTAGCAAACTAAATTAGACTGAGTTCCGAAAAAAATAAACAAACTTTCGAATGGTTGGATGAAGACTTCTCTTTTTATTAAAGTATTATTTTGTTAGTCACCAATAAAACTCATAATTACACTGTATTGTCCGTCCATAATAGCGTAATGTTTTTGTTGAGTAGGCCTAGTAAAATATATAAACTGAAGCCATCTGGGTAGGTTTCGAACTAGGCTACACTAAGTGTTTACATCTGTGTCAGAGTCTCAGTGCCTCGTTAAATATCTCTTTATTGCCTTCGTTTTTGGAATATAAAGGGAATCCTGAAGGTCAGCGTCTACGGTAAGGGATGTTGAATACTAGTTGAACAATAAGAAACTTCCATGGGTTTAATTCTTACTTTGATCAGATACCGGATCCATGGATAGTATAGTGGATGGGGGTGACCAGTAGCGACATTGGTAGAGCGCTCGGTTTCTAACCGGGAGGACAGAGTTCGATTCTCGGCTGGTGGAGATCGTTAGGGCAATCTCTTCACACCCCTTGCCTCTGTTTCGCCTGACAGTAAAATAGGTTACGCGGCAGGGTGAAAAGGGGTCTTCGGATCCTCCGGCCCTTCAACCCATTAAAAAAAAAATAAAAATAAAAAATAGTATAGTGGATTCACGATAGCCTAGTCAGTGGCATAACATAAGTTTTCTAGTATCTTATCTATCTATTGCCGGACGCCTTACGAGGGTGGCCATACACAGAATGCCCCCAAGCGGACCTATTCCCTGTGAGAGGGAAAACCCAAGCCAGTTTATGATGGACTTGCAGGATTGACCACTCAATCTAGGATCCGTCAGACTCAGAGGCCCTCTGTGTATCTTGTTAGCACTATTTTGCTACAGTGGTGTTCGGCTAATCCATCCACTAACCTGCCTTACCCTTAGGTAAGCAGTACGGATTTATATCAGGTTTACTCCCCTAGACAGGTTGCCAACCAAGGCTGACTAGTCTCATCCACCCGGATTTGTATAAGGTTGTCTCCCCTAGATGAGTTGCCGACCAAGGCTAACGAGTCCCAGCCACCCATTTTATGTATCATACCCTATAATAATAATAATAATAATATTTATTCAGTTAGCAATTTATAGAGTTGGTACCACATAGTATGTTACAAATGACATGTAGCCTACCAGCCTTGCATAATTCCAACTAAGGATAGCCCAATAAGGCCGTTAGGCGTATTTCCATTGGGGTCCTTGTGGGATTAGGTTAGCTGGGGAAAATGGGGAGGATAAAGAAATAGATAATTTAGAGAAAGTATTTCTAGGGAGTTATTTTAAGATACCTTCCATCCTATAGTAAATATCAGTAATCCGTAATCAGTAATCATTTCAGTTTGGTTTGTCTATCTCTTATGTCGCATTTAGGCTAGTAGTAGACATAAGTTTGGTGCTTCCTTCAGGCTACGTCTGAAGGAATACAGTGTTCTCTTTTCACAGTATGAAATAGAGTATGAAACTATACAGTACCCGGTATGCAAGCTTGACGGTGTGTAAGCTTAATAAGTTAAATAAGGCCTATTATACGAAAGTATAGTATTTAAGTCTTTAGAATGCATAATATATGATTTATCATGTAGCCATGTCGTAATATAAAAGCGGTACGATATTTACCGCTAGATATCCGCTACAAACTTAGCAGTATCCGCTAGATTCGTAGCGCAAGACGAGGACATCTCGCGCACGCGCTAGAGCACCTTTAGACATCGTCCTAGCAAGACCCATTCATCAGTTCGCTCAGTCAGTTTCTATGGAGCTCTGCGACCCTCTTTTAGGCTTTCATCCAACTCTCTTCATCTAATTTCATCCAACTGACAGACCGACCGACAAGCTAAGCCATATCATGATTTAAATCTCTAGCATTATTTTAACCTATAGGTCTACCCTTTTGTGTTAAGTTGCACCCTCGTAGTTTTGATGTAAACAACCAACCAACCGCGTTCGGGAAGTAGCCATTTGCCTACCATCCATCAGTATTTCTAAATTACCTAACTAGCTTACACTCCCGGTATTTGTTGTTCATTTAAATTTTATATGAGCGGACCTTTTCAGTCTAGGTAGAGTAAATTCAACTCTTTTTAAATCCGCCATGGATATTTTTGTCTTAGGAAGTCAGGTTTCTTATAGGCTATAGACCTAGTCTAACATAAGTGATTGCCGTATAGCCTAGCCTATGCCAAGACTCTAAAATTAATTATGAGATATAGCCTAGGCTATAATTATGGTAGCATTCAAGGAGACTACTGCAAGACTTCTTCTTACCTCTGACTGGGTATAGGCTATCCTAGTGTTTACTAGCCTATACCCCTTTGAAAGGACATTAGCCTAACCTAACTACCTTACCTAATCTATCCGAGTATTATAGCATAGGTGGGGGCTGCTGCCCCCACACACCCGCTTTGACTTAGATTTTTGGTGTATTTGTCTGAAGTGGGTATTTTTCAATTTGTTAACAAAAATCCTCCAGGCCCTATATGAAGAAAAATATGGTGAATCTATTAGAGACTATTTTCCCTAATAAATTGTTTGTAATGAGGCGGTTGTAGTGTCCTTTAAATTAAGATTATCAAATTAATTATATGGGATATAGGCTATAATACCCCCCCCCCCCCCCCCACACACACCCTAGCTGAATAGCCCATTAAAAGGGGGTGGGGGACAGTTCCAACTAATGAGTTAGGTTATGTTAAGGTGTTTTAGATGATTTATGGCATAGGCCTAGGTTATGTTAAGTTTTGTTTATATTTATGGCATTTATATCAATATTGTTCGAAAAAAGTGTCAAACTAAACGCGAACGTAACCAGCAAGTCCTGTATCTTAACCAAAGCAAATATTCGGAGATTCCGGCAATACATTAATTTTACCCTGTGCGAGTCCTATACTGTACATCGTTAAGTGTTTAGCCCCATTATTTGTTTTATATTTTTAAGACTCTCCATTAGTTTGTTGCTTTTAACCCGTACAGCCCCAGCGACGCGTCTGACGCGTCGGCGATTTATGTAACGCATAGCCCCAGCGACGCGTCTGACGAGTCGCCCTAATTGCTCCGACCGTAACCTCCGGTGTAGCCACTCGAGAGGGCTCAGATTTGTATCGGAACTGTGTACGTATCCCACGCAACCGTGCCGATGGTTGAAAACTCTCAAAGTCCATGTGCGTGAGCGCGTGAGCGCGCAATAACCTGGTTTTTTGGGGTAATTGCCTTCAATTTTTTACTCTTGTAAAATACGTTTTCGGGGGCTCTGTAGGACCATTCTTTAAGCTTTTTGAGCGGTTTTTCGTGGTTTTTCCTTCATTCCTAACCCATTCGCTATTGTTTCTGGAATAAAACCATTTTTTGAAAAACCGGCCGGGTTCTGGTGAACAAACATTACAAAACTAGCCGGGGCTCCACGGGTTAAGACCTTTCGACCCACTTTTGTCAATTTTAACCCTTTCGCTGCGGGTGACTTTCTGGAACGTCCTGGCAAGTTGCATCAATTTCCAGGCTTTAAAAGCCTGTAAAAATTGAGTGTCAGTGGGCGGGAGCGTGAGGGGCCCACCTCCGTCCCTCAGAGCAGCGAGCGGCTCACTGAGGTAGACTGTCTCTCGCGCGGGTCTCTCTCTCTCTCTCTCTCTCTCTCTCTCACACAACAGTGTGGCCAAGCGAGCGAGTGCTACCAAATAGCGGGTGTCACTGGCACCGCTGCGGGTGAACCAGACCACGTACGGGGCCCGTTCTGGTCTCATTTTGAAGCTATTTTCGCCTAGTTTTCGGCAGAATACAGTTAATTTAATGCAGATACTTTATTTATCATTCAGGAGTGCCTGAATATGCCCTAAATAGCCCAAACATAGCCGCAGCCAATGGGTTAAGAAATTGTGCAATTGGTATTTATTGATAGTAGTCAAGTGGTGCCTCTGTTTCCCTAGTAATGTTAAATGAATAAGAACTTGTATAGCCTACCTGCCACAGGATCTTTATTGAGGAAAAAAGTAAAAGTTGTAGGAACAAAAATGTATATAGGCCTACAGGAACAGTGTTTACATGCAGGAACTTTAATAAGTATATGAAGTGTTTCCCATATAGGGAGAATAATCTTGGTCCTCTCAGTTCTCTAAGGGTCAGTTAAATGTTCAAATCCCCAAAGTTTAGTTCAGGTCAAAGTGACCCCTAGTGATAGCAAACAGGACACTCCTCATACGACTGAGCACTGAACTTTGTAAAAGGTAGCGAAGAAGTCATAATATTAATGTACACTGAAAGTAATTTTAACTTAAAGCTAGAGAAAAGTAGATTTAATATAGACCTACTCTATATAATTCAAATTTTAACTGTTAATTAATTCAAATTCAACAACTACTGATTTAGTGATGTATTTCACAAGGATGATATTCTGACTTTGTTTAAGGCGTAAAGTATATTCACACCTTAAGATCTAGAAGTTCTGAGAAAGATTTCAATGGAGACTTAAGAATTTAATTATTTGAAGATGGGTCTCAAATTATATCTAATACTGCCTTATTTCCTTCCTGAAAGATAACAAACTAAACTCGGCCTTTGAATCTGAATTGTTAGTCTTTTGGGTAGTTTCCTATTACTGGGAAACTGCTATACACAGATCCCTAGTTCGTATCTTTTTCTTCTGCTCTCACTTGGAAGGACCATATTACCAATTTTGCTAAGGCAGCCTCCCAGAAGCTAGGTGTGCTCAAGGGGTTCTTTACCCCTGCACAACTTCTTGCTCTGTACAGGGGTACGGTTGTGTCCTTGTATTGAGTATTGTTCACATGTGTGGGGAGATTCCTCTCGCACCGCACTCCTAGACAAAGTGGAAAGGAAGGGCTTTCGTATCATTAACTCCCGTCCACTCACCAACTCTCTGCAATCTCTCTCTCCGCCACAATGTTGCATCTTGCTATTCTATCGCTACTATGATAATCAGTGTTCCTCAGCGCTCTCCCAGTGTATACCACCTCCTCTACGTAGGGCACGTCATACCAGTCTTGCAACACAATCCCACCCCTACTCTGTGCAACTCTCTAACCCAAGAGTGTAAAGTTACTCTCAGACTTTCTTCTATTCAACAGCTGAGCTCTGGAACTTTCCCAGAATCAGTCTTTCCCTCTTCCTATGACTTAAATTGCTTCAAACTCGGTGTGTCCAGCCATTTTGGCTCTAACGTCCCTTGATTTTGGCCCTGTCGCTCTGGGGGAGGCACTCTCTACAGGCAGTTCTGCCTTTTGCATCCCTCACTTACATAGAAGAAAAAAGAAAAAATCCACCCTGTCGGCCGTACAGTCATAAGAACATAAGAAAATGGGAGCCTGCAAAAAAGCCGATTGGCCCATACAAGGCAGATCCCAGTCACATCCAACCCCAATTATAGACCCATCTCACTAATACCTTGAGTACTGACCCCACCAAAACGGTCCGAGATTAACACAAGATTACGGGAGTCTGCTGAGCGGCGATTGGCCCACACCTGGTAGATCCCCCTCACACCCAACCCATCTCGTCCATATGCCTATCCAATTTAATCTTAAAGCTCCATATCGTTCTTGATCCCACTATATCACTTGGTAGCCTATTCCACCCATCTACAACTGTTACCAAACCAATATTTGCCTATATATTTTCTGAAACTAAATTTATCTAATTTGAAACCATTTGTAAGAGTTATTTCGCTATCACTGAGCTTTAGTATATTTTTCATGTCTCTTTTATTAATTCCACTAACCCACTTGAATACCTCTATCATGTCACCTCTAACTCTGCGTCTCTCTAACGAATGTAAGCCTAATTTCTTAAACCTTTCTTCATACGGAAGATTTCTAATATTATGGATCATTTTTGTCATTCTACGTTGTACTCTCTCCAATGAATCTATGTCCATTCTGTAATAAGGACACTAAAATTGAACAGCATAATCCATATGGGGTCTCACTAATGACAAGTAAAGTTTTAAGATAACATCAGCAGTTCTGTTACTCACACTCCTAGATATGAACCCGAGAATCCTGTTTGCCTTATTACGAACGCTTATACATTGTTTTCTAGGCTTCAAATCATTGCTAACAAACACACCTAAATCTTTCTCACAGTTCGAGTTTTCTAATTCCATATTAGCTAGTTTATATTTAAAATTTGTATGCATCTTCCCCATCTTTAATACCTTGCATTTGTTAAACTTCATCTGCCATTTTACTGACCATTCGTGTAAGGTATCTAGATCCCTTTGCAGACACTATATATCTAACTGAATCAATTTTTCTCTCCATTTTGGTATCTTCTGCAAATTTACTTATCCTACTAGTTTTACCTAAATCAAGGTCATTTATGTACGGTATATAATAAACAGAGGACCTAATACAGATCCCTGGGGGACACCACTCTTGACTGATCCCCATTCTGACTTAGTACCATTTATGCTGACTCTCTGCTTCCTACCAATTAGCCATGACCTAATCCATCCTAACAACGCCCCACCTATTCAATGTGCCTCAACCTTTCTCCTCAATCTCTCATGAGGGACTCTGTCGAAAGCTTTACTGAAATCTAAATATATAATATCATATGACTTGTCATTATCTACTGCTTCATATACCACTAAGCAAATTAGTAAGGCAAGAACGTCCCTGAGTGAATCCATGCTGAGAAGAATTTATTAAGTTAAATGTTTCTAAGTGGTTTCTCATTTTCCTAGCAATAATTGACTCTTAGTAGCTTTCCTATGATTGAAGTGAGACTAATGGGACGGTAATTGGATGCTATTGATTTATCACCTTTTTTGAAAATCGGAACTACATTTGCAAGCCTCCAAGCTTCTGGAACTATACCAGTTTCTAATGAATTGTTAAAAAGAAATGTTAATGGGTAACTTAACGCATCTCTGCATTCTTTTAATACTCTAGCATATACCTCATTGGGACCAGGCGATTTCTGATGTTTCAGTCTGTCAATTTCCTTAAGCACATAATTTCTACTTCTAGTAACCGTACTTAACCTATTTTCTATACTATCGCTATATACCTTACGGACTTCTGGAATCTGTGCCAAATTTTCATTAGTGAAAACGGATAGAAACTGACTATTTAATGTACTGCACATTTCTAAATCATTTTCTGTCATTTCTCCTATCGAAGTTTTAAGGGGGCCTATTTTATCTCTAACTTTAGATTTATATAGCTGGTAAAAAGCCTGGTTTTTTGAGTCATTGGCTATCCTGCTTTAATTATTTCTTTTGTCTGTCCTTATACCTTTTTTAACCTCTCTTGATAGATTCTGATAGTAAGCAAGTAGGTGAATTTTGCCTTTCTAAATTTTTCGATATATTCCTCTCTTTTTTCCTATAAGGTCTAATAGTCTATTATTCATCCATTTGGGTTGGTTCTGTGTTGATCTAAATTTTCTTTTGATGATATATTTATTTTGCGCATTGTGGAGTGAAGAAATAAAATGATTATATGTAGCTGTCAAATTATCCTGAGTTAAGACAGGTATCTGAGAGAGAGTATGTTCATTAGCGCAGCTGGGTCCACTTAATAGTTTAACCATAGGATCGACTCTTAAGGCTCTTCTTAATCCACCATAATTGGCTTTTCTGAAATTTGGGATAAGTGTCGTATTCTCTTTAGCCTTTCCTGTCCATTGTATGTTAAAATAAATTGATTTATGATCACCATTTCCTAGTTGGTCTCCTATTTCTACATATCATTTGTTCATTATTACCGAGAACTAAATCGAGGATATTATTACCTCTAGTAGGAGAGTCTATGAATTAAAATAAAAAAACTATCCTGTACCGCCTCAATAAACTCTTTTGAATCTGAGTCGCCGATTTTATGCTGCCAATCAATATTCGGAAAATTAAAATTCCCCATAATACACACATTGCTAAACCTTGATGATATTTTCACTTCCTGCCATAAAGCTGTACCTTCGTTTCTACTCGTATTTGGTGGTCTATAAATAACTCCAATAATTATGGTCTCACTACCTTCGCTAACCTCTACCCAAACACTTTAGTTATCAGTATTTAGTCTAATACCGTACCTGATTTAATACAGCTTTTTAAAGAATTCCTGACAAACACTGCTATTCCGCCGCCCCTCCTACTTGTTCGGTCGCGTTTAAAGAAACTATATCCTGGTATATGGAATTCTGCTAAAAAAAATCGTGATTCTGTATTAATCCATGTTTCAGTCAGTGCTATAATGTCTATATTTTCGTTGCTAACAAGTGCTCTAAGTTCATCCATTTTGTTACATAAACTCCTACAGTTTGTATAATATAATCGCAATTAATTTATTTTACTGGTATCGGATTTACCTTTATTTCTAACTTAATTCCCATCTTCTGTTACACCTTCAATATTTCTACTAGCAGTACAATTAAAATCCTGTGACTGATATTTTCTATTCCTATCTGATGTACCAGTACGGCAATTTACCCTATCTAGACAATTATTGTTACTCATATTCTCAGGCTTTATTTTCAGCGAAACTCCGCAACATTTTTCCAGCCGACAATTGATACCAATTGCCCTAGATGACCATTCCTTGCTGACCCCTCTCCGTGGCAAGATACTGTGTACTACAGGTAACCTAACTCCTAACTTTATCTAACACCTCCCTGTACTGCCGAAGCAGTACTTCCGTCCTACCTTTACCAACATCATTGTTCCCTGTACTGAGACAGATAATGGGGCTATCTCCAATATCTTTCATGATTTAATCAATTTCCTCTAACACCTTCCCAACCCCAGCACCAGGCAGACAGACAAGCTTCCTAATATCAGTACAGGTGGACCTAGCTAAGTGTCTGACCATGGAGTCTCCAACAATTGAGAAGGACTTGCCTCTCCTTGTCGATGACTTGGTAGCAGCTGTGGCAGCGGCAGGAACTCCTGGGGCAGCAGTTGAAGGTACTGTACTCCTGGGAGGGGGGGGGGGGGGGGGAGGGGGGGGCAGCAGTCACAGCATTCCCTGCGTTTGGAGGCAACTTACTTACCTTTCTCCTGGTTTCCTCGCCGAAGGAAGCACTCGCAGCCTCACCATCACATTCGTCATCCAAGGTGATGTACTTGTTGCTGAGGGCAACTGGCCGCCGTAGAAATTTGCAGGTTGTTGCACTTGTTGGAACATTTGTCCAGGGAGCATCACTATCCTCACTTTTCTTGTCAGGCAAAGTCAACTTTAAGGCCAAATTCTCGTCTTTGAGAGACTGCACCTCTCTCTCCACATTATCCAGCCTTTCTTGCAAAGCAAGACAAAGCTGGAGAATATGAGAGGAGGTAGCAATCTCGTCAACACCAGCCATTTTAAGAAAGCGTTAACACTATCACCACACTATGGGCAAAGATAATTCACTGGGAGTCACTAGGGACAGGTCCTCACTCAGCAAAGGTCAGGCAGTCCCTTCGGTTTAGTCTTTATTATTAAATTTGCAAAGTTAGAATTAGTTTTTCCAGTTCCTAGTGTCTTTGGAAATGATAATAGGACAAATGCCATGCCATTATTTGTTTATTTTCCTGTTATTTTTAATGTAGCCTATACTCCAATCTTAAGCCCAAATATTTGAACCCCTGACCTGGCTGTCTACAACACCCACGCTACTGGGACAAGAGTGACTTCACACGCAGACGGAAGGACAACGTGAACATCTAGGGGGGAGATAAAGAAAGGTGGGCTCCCTTAAGCAGGTAAGTCGCCTCCGAGACTGGTGTGTCTCAGCCACTTCATGATCAGCCATACCTGTACCAGGTGTACCGGTCACTAATGAAGGTAAGAGTCTCTAACTAGTTTTAATGAATATAAGTTTAATTTTATATAATTAAACTTGGCGATTTTCATGAATATTCCTTGCTTAATATGATTAAAAGTTCTGAAAAGTAGTTTAAAAATTGTCCCTTAATATATTTGTAATATATTTTCTTGCATCTGGAGACCCAAATATGTGACTAGTGACTGTGCATTGGACCATGTGATGGCCTTTTTACCTGCAGACACCTGTTTAAGTGACCAGAAGCATGCGTACGTGACCGAGGAGAGCTGGGCGGATATCACTGCATTCTCCCCCCTACATGCGAACACCTGTGGATCGCGCACCTGCCCCTCACCTGTGGTTGGTAGACTCAAGCAGCCTGTCTGCCGATTGGTGACTGCCTGTGTGACCACTACTCGTTAGTTCGTGAGTTAGTGACTATTAATTAATATGTTGTGAATACTTGGTTAACCTCATTTGACTTAGGATTTGTGATTGGATATAGTAACTAATTTATCTGGCTGACATTGTACTAAAGTTACTTAAATTATTTGATGTAATGCTATAGTTTCATTAGTAATTAAGCATTGTAAGAAGTCTTATTAATTTATATTGGGACTTAAGGTAAAACAATGTGAGCTATAACTTTATTCTATATAATGAAAGTGGAACTGAAACTGATACGAAATGATCCTGAAATATTAAACTTAAATTTCTTTCATAATTACTTATTTTGTTTAGTTGTAAAATACTTTTATTTCTGTTTGTATAATACAATTAATTGTATATATGTGATTTTTTCTATATTTGCTGATAATCTATCATATTGATTAATTAGAAGTCTTGCAGTAATAAGTAGCTTCTCCGCTGTCACTAAGTTTTTGCTGTCACTGTTAGTCTGTCTGATGTTTAATATGGTCAGTAAAGATGGGAACTTTTATCTCAAACTATTGATGCTTGGATAGTGCAGATACCATTTATTGATAAAAATATAGTTGGTGCCGCAACCTCGCTTATTTGGCAGACTTGTCCCTATATGTTATATTGACCCTCTCAGACATATGACGCAATTTTGAGCCTATTGGGGATACTTTAAAGCCTTTGTTACCATCAGGGGTATTTAGAAACCTTTAGTTTAGTTACTTTAACCTCTGAAGTTGTCTTTGAGTTGGCTGTGGGCAGAAAACTAGTTTTGGAGAGGTAATTATAAGAGCGAGAGAACTCTATTTCTTATTGCTGATCTGGCAACCTGTGTCATAAATGCATGAAACATGACATGGACATGTACTACATTCACAGGACTAACCAGTGATCTCCGTATAGATTCGAACCTTTCAGGAGTAAACTCGGAATTTGTTTAAATGAAAATTTAAAAATTGCAAACTAAACAAACCAAAACTGGGACAAGGACAATATAAAGTCTAATTAAATTATCAAAATCGCTATGTGGAAACAACGCTTACTAAAATAAAAATAATTAAATAAAAGAACACAATCCACCACATAGGGTGCACATTACTACATGAGCAAGTTAATCTGTTTCCAAGAAATAATTTGAAGTCTTATCACACTCTCCCTCCTTTGTACCCACACCCCATGGGTTAAACTAAATTATCCCAGTGTATGCGAAAAACCTTCATGCCTGAGCATGGGATTGAACTTGGGTCACCTGGGGTGGGAGGCAGACTTTCTCCACTACATTACAGAGCTGGTAGTACCGGTACGTAGGTAAAGCATATTTTGTCAATGTGATTTGAAATACGCTTCTAGTGGTTAAATGGAGCCAGATCTATTTAGAATGTAAAGTTAACCCCATCAGTACCATCTATGGTATGAGAGTGTACAACAGTCCAGTATTAATAATTGGTTTTGTTCGCAGATGTGAAAAGGGGTCAAAGACTACAATGGTTGGAGCTGTTGCGGGATGCTGCTGTTGGCAGTACTCGCTGTGATTTTGTTAGGGCATCTCTAGTTGCTAAATTACATTGAATTTACTTAGAACTTAAAGCCTTAATTTATATATATATATATATATATATATATATATATATATTTTAATACAGTATTCAAATCCTGCACTTTTGATATTATTTATCAATTTCAAAATTAAATTTGGCTAAATGCTACTAGTCACGATTATTAAAGTAAAAAATAATTTAGAGTTTAACATTAAATGTCTTTCATTAAGCAGGTTATAGACCTCTGATCACTATCTATCACCAAATACATCCCCTGCAAATGTTCCTAAATAATTTTATTTATTTAAATTGAGAAATATACACAGTACCTTACATTTAGAGTAAAAAGAAGGAATATTAAAATACTGCACTTGCATTGAAATTGTATTTGTATTAAATTCAAATACTATTGCTCCATATTAGTTTATTTTTAGAGTTTTACATTGCAATTTTTGTATTAAATATTAAATTAAGAAATAATCTGACTCGATATTGTTAAGGTATAAAATTCAAAACTAATCCATGGTTAAAGTATAAAACTATGGCTTCTATAGCGGTAGATATTAAATGTATTCTTAAATTCCGCAGATAAAAGAAGACTCGGACGTCTGCTTCACCACCACCACCACCACCACCACAACTACCACCAGCACCACCACAACTACCACACCACCTCTACCACCATCACTCCTATTATTAACTCCAGGTATGTGTAGGATATTATGGGGCCGTTATTTCAAGCTGCATATAGCCTAGTAAAGGAATTTATACAAATTTTACTAGAAAGGCAAAATGTGTAATTTTTGTGGATTACTGTTTATAAAGTAATTAAATAACTTTATTTATTATTTAAAGTACCGCACTGTATGAGATTAAATAAGTGCCAAACTGTATTTCTGGATTACTGCCTAAAATATTAACTTTTAGAATAAATTAATTAGGATGAAACCTAAGCCTATTTTTGATTAGTTGTTAAATAATAGAAGTAATTATCATCCTGGTAACCAACATTATGTAGTTGAGAACATGGCCCTATATGTCCTAAATTAGTCTGCCTCCTATTGTAATAGAAGTACCAACTCTTATATTTGTTTTAACTTGACTGCCAATATGAATTTAAAAAAAACATCCTAGGGAGATTCCTTCTAAGAATGCACCTTCGTGCAGAGGGTTTAAAGTTGGCAGCACAGGAGTGTTTTATTAGTCGGTCTTAAATATTGCTAAAGATAATATAGTTTACTTAAAATTTCACTTAATTTTGTTGCAACTAATTTCTAAATGTTTTTTACAGTAAATAACTTTAATCTAAATTAATTCCAGTTACCATTTTATAAATAAATGTTCCAGTAGACAGAAAACGCTTATATTTATCTGATATGAGACTTTTTCATTCATATAAGGAATAAATTTCATAAAATGACAAAAAGTATATGCTATCTAGATCAAGCCATGTACATTGAGGGTGCTCCTCGCGGATAAAGTCATCGCCCATTGGGGTGAGGGCATAGCAGGTGGTATCGTCCGTATACTGGTGCCACGGCAGTAAGACGGTCTAACGGGTGGGGACTGTCTCTAGGACTCATGTACTAAAGTCTCTAGGCGGATCGCTGCTGTCGCTTGCTTCTCAAGCTTGCTATGCCTGAGGTCAACATTACCCCTCGGGGTCGTGGAATTAGACTGTTATGATGCAGTTTTGCACCATAGTACGGCCCTACACTCTCAATGCTTTACAAGGAGCTTTTTCTACTTAGTTCTTATGCTTAATTTAATATTTAATACTTGCATATCAACCAAAAATAACCTTTAGTCACGTCAGATCAAAATGTTAAGCGTTTTACATTTAAAGCAAAACCAAAATCCATTCCTTATTGAGAACTTTTATTAAAGTAAAAAGATGAACTTGCAAAGACCAAGTAAGTTATCCAAATAAATGGAAATATGACTAATTTAGTAGCTATTATTTCAGTTAGCGGATATCCTATAGTTCCTCCTGTGTTGCATGTCATTCCTAAGGCACAGCCCTGTAGAACATGGAAGTGTTTTTATTGATATATAATGGGAAATGTTACTTTAACATTTCTATTTACGTCAATGAAGTCTACAATAAGTCATATGATTTTCAATATTGTTAAAAGGGTTAACAACCTTTTGTATACAGTTAATGTTCACTCACTTAAATCTCTTGAATTAGTTTGGTTACTGTCCATTAGAGTTCAGTTTCTTGTTTTGTTTAGATAATAGACTTAAATTGCATATCTGCTCTTAAAAGTAATTTTAATTACTTATTTGAATGTTTATAATTTAAAGTAAAGTAGTTTATTGTAGAGTATGATCTAAAATATATTTTATAATTTAAAGTAAAGTAGTTTATTGTAGAGTATGATATAAAATATATTGTATAATTTAAAGTAAAGTAGTATATTTGAAAGCTTGATATAAAGTAATTCCATATAAACTAAAATTTGTAATAATCCTTCAAAGATTTATTGTATTTTATGCTGTAAATTAACTTTTAAAGTCTATTACAAAGTAGTATTTTTGTCAGTAACTTTGTTTTAAATTTTAAGTGGGGACTTACTGTATAGCAATATTGTGCCGCAAAATTTTAATTTTCGCGGTTCGAAACTTTGTTCCTCCGAACATTGAATGCTATAGTCTGTGATTTTGAAGGTGGCGAAAGAGTTAATTTATCAAATTATTTACTGCCCAATACAGTAAACTACGAACTTTACAGTAATATTACATTAAAATTATATATTCCTTGTTAGTGATAATTTCCACGTAGTGATTTTGATTAAAGTTTTGATTTGTATTTATATTGTTACTTGTTTTGGTTTGTTTATTTTGAAAGTTTGAAATTATAATATTGCACAAGAGGCATAGCGGTTCATTAATTATCGGAGCTAATGTTTAGGAATAAACTTTTCGCCACTTTTACAAATAATGGATTATGGCAATTGGCAAGTCAGGTTTTGTGTTAATATTTTTGAATGTCTAAGTTTAACACCTTAAGGAAGCGTACAATCTATTTCAATAGTTCACGGATAACCTTGTTCAGAAACTATAAATTATTGTAAGTTGCAATCACCTGAGTGTTAAGGGGAGATTTCCACCTGGGGGATTGTTTTCTGGACCCCTTTCTCCCTCATGTTTAGCCCCATTGCTTTTGAGATGTTAAGACTTCCGCCCCATTAGTTTGGCGATTTTAAGAACCCTCGCCCCATTTGTGTCAATTTTAAGAGCATTCTTGCCATTCAGGTGTCTATTTGTTCCTGGCGAGCGATAGCGAGCCTGTAATTTAAGGGGAACTGGCCTTGGGCCGGGAAATGTTTCTACCGAAAAATGTACAAATTTATCTTGAAAGGGGGTCTAGGGGGAGTAATTTTAAGCTTCATGGAAATCTAGGGAATACACTAAAAACCTCCCCTTAATGGGATTTTGTAATAGCCTGTGAATGTTCATATTCAGAAATATCTAGGTTAAGGTCTCTACATTTCAAAGTTTATCTTGAAGGTACAATTAAATACTTTAAAGTTAGTTTACTCTTTATTTAAAGTAACTGTGCTCAAAGTTTCATGAAATTGCTTTGATTATTTAATGTAAAGTGTTGCTTTGCTCAAAGGTAGTCTACATTTAATTGATCTGAAACTTTTAAATGCCCGTTTTTCTTAAACTTTAATATTGATTGCTTTGCTCTTTAACTAATTAAAATAGTTTTCTTAGACTTTACTTGCTTTGCTCTTTAACTATATCTTGGTACTTTTTGTCGTGGTGAAATTTAAATTAGTTTGCTTATAATTAAATGTAAGTGACTTTGCTCATAATATAAATATTAGTTTAGCTCTTAGACCTTTAAGTTGCCCGTCGTAGACGTGCTGAATAAATGTGAAATCTAGAGACAAAGGTTTACAGTGAACGACTTGATTTAGATTGTACAATAAGAGTTGGTACATAGATTACAAAATGAGGCAATGTTTGGATTTGTAGTGTTGAAGGCTGTAATTGCGTAAAAGTGTAAAGAAATTAAAGATTTCATTATATATTTTGTCCGGATTTTAAGTAAAGAAATTTAGGATTTTATTTAGTTTGTATTTTCTCCGGAGTTAAAGTAAAATAAAGTCCGTACAAATTTTGGAACAAAAATGGTTCAAAATGTCTACAGCTTTCCATTACGGTTCAAATAGGTAATTTTAAGTTAATAATTTTAAGGTACTGAAAGTGTATGTAGGTAATTTATATTAATTTGGCAGAAAATTCAAACGGTTAGTCATTGCTAGTTTTATCCTGGTGTGAAATTAAATTAGTCTGACATTTTTAAATTTTGTTCTGGCTATGGTTAGACTATTTTAATATGCTTAGAAAACTTCTTTATATTTAAAAGGGTAACTGTTAGGTCCTGTGAATGTTATACGCCATCCTCTTTTATGATAGTCAACTGGGAAACGATACTTAAGGATGGCCTTAGGTGAATTAATATTTTTTCACCAACCAACTTTAGTTCTACACTATTAATGAAATAACAAATACTCGAACCTAGGATACTCGCACCGAAATTCCGTGCATTTATGAATTGCGCTATCAAAGCAGTAAACCCCTAGTAGCTTGTTGAAACCTGCTTCCTAGGTCAGACACAACCGAAATTTGTAAATAGGTGTTCTACTTCTCGTACCATAGTTCTTTTCAATAGTCGGTTTCCTTTTGCTCACTCGGTTCCTCTCTCAAAGGTACTGTATTGGCATTTATCCACTGTATCACTATGTTCAGCAGTTTAGTACTTCTGCTATAGAACTTGGTTGACATAAATTTATATCTCTGCATTCTCCTTTTAAAATATCTCGGCACATGACCATACCACCTCAAAATATTTTTCTTGATCCATTCAGCCGCTCCACATTAAATACCCGTAGTTCCCTGCCCGTCTTGAAAGAAAAGTACATGCCCCTATTGCTGCCTCTGAACAGCCTATGTAAACTTCTAAAAGATAGCCTGTCCTCATAGACCTTAACCTCCTCTGTCTGTAACAGCACCGTTCTTTTAACTTTATTCTGGCTACTATGAGACTACTGTATTTTATTCAGTTTAAAAAGAGCCTCCAGCAATCAAAGGGTTTGTAAGTACTGCATCTTGGTTAAGCATTTGAACTATGACACGTGCTTCTTAAGCTGCACAGATTATAGTTTAGTTATAATTATTACATTAATTATATATTATTATTATATGTAGGTAAAGTCTAGTTAAAAAGAGTTCGGCGGTACACGAGGGTTAACTTGGAAAAGTCTATCACATGCCACTTTTGCAGATTATGCGTCAAACCCTTTCATACGAAATACTATATCTATTGCTGGACGCCGTGATCCCTGAAGGGGTGACCACAAATTAACCCTCTCAGACATATGACGCAATTTTGAGCCTATTAAGAGATGCTTTAAAGCCTTTGTTACCATCAGGGGTATTTAGAAACCTTTAGTTTAGTTACTTCAACCTCTGCAGTTGTCTTTGAGTTAGCTGTGGGCAGAAAACTAATTATGGAGAGGTAATTATAAGTGAGAGAACCCTATTTCTTATTGCTAATCTGACAACCTCTGAGTCATATGTGCGTGAAAGGGTTGATAGCTCCCATGCACCTCTGTCCCCAGTCATTAGACGCCCCTCCCATCCAGCACTGCTTTCACGCATATACTGTACGGTACTTGACTCCATCCTTCCACCTCTCGGTCTAACCTTTGCATCTGCCCTTCCATTTCACACTTGTACATTTTTTTGTCATTCTCTCGTTTCCCATAAGTTTCACATCTCTCGGTGTTCCTGTTCACACTTTCCAGCACATCTACATCCATACCACACCACTCACGTACTTCCTCATTGTCATGTACTGCATATCCCTCCGCTAAATATTTAATTTACAAATATCTTTGATCGCTAATCACCCTTGCACAATTATCTCGTCACTCTCCCTACTTTCCTAGTTGCACAAACTCCGTTTAGATATTAAAAGCATTAAAGCTCTTCCAGTTGGTCAGATGTTATTTTCAGATATTTTAAAATGTTTGGCCTAAAGTTTCTATTAATGATCCTCTCCAATCCCATTTGTAATCGGTTCGACTATAAGTTTAGATTTATGTTCTGAAACTCTATTTTTAGCGTTTGTTTATAAGTTTAGCCTCGTACTATCCTCTCAAACTGCATTACTTTACTGTCTTAAGTTTTGTTTTCTGGACCTCCTGTCCCTCATGTTTAGCCCCATTAGTACAAAGATTTTGATGAGCTTCGCCCCATTAGTTTGCCGATTTGAAGACCTTTTGCCAGATTTAGTTTCATTTTGCCTGTAGTGATCCATTCAGCCACTCCGCATTAAATACCTGTAGTTCCCTTCCCTTCTTCAAAGAAAAGTACAGATCCCTATTGGTGCCTCTGTCCAGCCTATATAAGTCTAGAAATAGCCTGTCCTCGTAGATCTTGACCCCTTCTGTACCGGTAATGTTGTTTTAACTTTATTCTGGCTACTATTAGACTATTAAATTCAGTTTAAAAATGGCTTTCAGCAATCCACGGGCTTGTAACTATCTCGGTTAAACATTTTAAGTACCACAGATCCTTCTTAAACTGCAGATTATTATAGTTTAGTAGTTATAATTATTGCTTTAGTGAAAAATAATCTTAAATGTAGCTAAAATCTAGTTAAAAATAAGTCTCCAGTACACTAGAATTAAGTTGGAAAAGTCTATCACTTGCCACCTTTGCAGATTATGCTTCAAACTGCTTCATACAAAATATATATCTATACTCGGGCCCAATCCCCACTTTAACTGTATTTATTTATTTATATTTTTACTATATTGCCGTACGCCTTGATCCCTGAAGGGGTGACCATGAATGAATCTCTCCCATGCACCTGTCTCCAGTCATTTAACGCCCCTCCCATCCAGCACCGCTTTCACGCATATACTGAAGTCAATCCTTCCACCTCGGTCTACCTTTGCTTCTGCTCCTCCATTTCACTCTTGCACTATTTTATTAATTCTCTAGTGCCACATAAGTTTCACATGGCCGAACCATCTCTATGTTCCATTTCACACTTTCCAGCACATCTACATCCACACCACACTGCTCTCTTCCTCATTCTGATGTATATCTCTCTGCTAAATATTTAACGTAAAAATATGAAGCTCTCTAATCTCACTTGCAAAATGTTCTCCACACTCCATCCTTTCCTAGTTACAGAAAACTAGTTTAGATATTAAAAGCATTAAAGCTCTTACAGTTAGTGAGATGTTATTTTCTGATATGTTCTTAAAATGTTTGGCCTAAAGTTTCTATTCATAATTCAGTACTCTACTCTCTAATCCCATTTGTAATCGATTTGGCTAGAAGTTTAGATGGTTCCATGTCATCTCAACCAGTAGACCATTTCAACCAGTAGCTCTCAACCAGTGCCAAATTAACCCAGACCAACCAAACTAGTGCCAAAATATAGTCTTAACCGTATTGGTTGATTTGGTACTGGTTGAGAGCTACTGGTTGAGTTGACCGGTCACTGTTTAGATACAGTATATGCTCTTCTGTGAAACACTATTTATAGTTTGAGTTTAAGTTTATCTTCATACACTCTTCAAATTGCATTAGTTTACTGTCTTGAGTGTTCTTTTCTGGACCCTTCTCAGTCATGTTTAGCCCCATTAGTATTCAGATTTTAAGACATTGGTTTTGCGGATTTGAAGAACTTGGCAGATTTCGGTGTCTATTTTGCCTGTATTGGTTTGTAGCATACTTTAATTGAGCATATAAGTTAGCGAGCGCTCTCGTTCCTTTGCAACCTACAAATAGACAATTTGCGCTTCCATTGTCCTTAAAAATTATCCACACTTGCAGCTTTACACATTTTAAGCCTCCTTTGTTTACATATTTAACCCCTTCAGACTCCTATGATGCAGAGTTTGCCAGATTAGCAATCTGAAATAGTTCTCTCCCTGTTATAAATAACTCTTCAAAATTAGTTTTCTGCCCACAGCTAACTCAAAGACAACTGCAGAGGTTGAAGTAACTAAAGTAAAGGTTTCTAAATACCCCTGATGGTAAGAAAGGCTTTAAAGTATCCCTAATAGGCTCAAAATCGCGTCATATGTCAGAGGGTTAAGGGGATAGGGTTTATATTTTGGAGTTTGTTTTGAAACTAGCACTTGCTACAGACTGACCAAAAGAAGAATCCTTCCGAAGCTTCATCAAATCGTTAAGATGCAGCAGATATATACACAAAATACTTCACCGGTACAGGAGGGGTTAACCTGAAATTATACAAACTAACCGCCTTGCAACACAATCCCACCCCTACTCTGTGCAAGTCCCTAACCCAAGAGTGAAACGCTATTCTCAGACTTTCTTCTATTAAAGTGCTGAGCTCTGAAACTCTCTCCCAGAATCATTCTTTCCCTCTTCCTTAAATTGGTTCAAACTCGTGTGTCCACATTTTAGCTCGAACGTCCCTTGATTTCAGCCCTGTCACACTTTGAAATCTGGGGAGGCACTCGTTGCAGGCAGTTATGCCTTTTTTCTCCCTCGTTCACATAGAAAACAAAAATAAAATAAACTATGGTCCTCCCGGTAATCGAAGTCGGGACACCAAACCCAAAACAGTTACATGTTTATTTCACGATTAATGTCCATTTTTGTATTTTAGATATAAATCTAATCTTGTCCGAAATTGAGAATACCATCCTTGGTCTCGCTTCTACATTTTCCTCTAAATTCTCATTTGTCAGACTCCTTAATCCCTGTGGGGGTCCACATGAATGAATTGACTCCCTGCTAGTGTCGTAAATTTAGTTGATTTAAATTATTCTGTATAATTAGTTCCTAATTATAGTTTATTAAGCGTTCTTTCCACATAACGATTTTGATTAGTTCTTTTGCGTTTATCTTGTTGTCCCAGTTTTTGTTTGTTTATTTTGAAAGTTGTAATTATAATGATTTAAGCTAAGTTTTAGGTTGATCATAAAAATTGAGCCAGCACCTCTGTTCCCACCCAACCACAAGTTTGGTGGTATCTATCTATCTATTGCCTGACGCCGCGATCCCCGAATGGGTGGCCACAAACGAACCGCCCCCATGCACCTCTGTCCCCGGTCAGTCGACGCCCCTCCTCCCCAACCAGCACCGCCTTCGTTCATATATTTCCTCACTCCATCCTTCCACCTCTCATTCGGTCTACCTCTCCCTCTCTGTCCCTCCCTTTGGTGGTATACATAGACTGTAATTGTTCATTGTCGTCCTCAGTCTCTCTGTGCCGTTCTGGTCAAACCCTTGACTTATTCTTTTAGGTCACTACCCATACAGTTAGATTATTAGTGGTTCTAATAGCGTGGGAATGTGAAAATTTATTTTATTTTCTAGTATCGTACACATTGAATTGATTTTATATATATACAGTATATTTAATATTATTTGTTTTAAAACTATAAAATCATCTAACCGCCAGAATAAATGTGTTTTAAGTGTAGGTGATTGTGTTAATGCAAATGTGTATTTTCTGCCAAGTTAATGCCTAGCGTGTACCGTTTTTGCAGAGTTCTCCCAATAAGAACTTTAAAATATTTTAGACTATTCCAATTATTTTATGATTGCTATAAAATTAATTCCGCTGTTGCAATGTTAATATTAGACTCCATCCGAGCCGATTTGTTATTAATTTAAAAATAATTAACAAAGTAAAGTAAAAGAAAGTTTTGGTTATTGAATATAATATAAATCATACAAAAGATTTTCTTAATGTACAATTACAGTAAATTCAACTAAGGATGGCAATGAATTATAATTATTAACTGAAAGTGTTTGGAGAATTCTGTAAATTCATAAAAGATGTGAAATATAATGTAATATATGAATAGATTAAGCAATAAAACAGATTAAAGAGGTTGCTATTTTAGTTTATCCCATTGAGCTTTACAAATACTAGAGACTGATGTTTGAGAGAGTTTGGAGGTCAAGTTTAATAGTAGAATAAAATATAGAAATTGTGAAATAAAATAAATAAGCTGAACACTATTAATATGGAAATTTGGTTGTATAATCCGTAGCGTAATGGTCCTTAAAATTTGAGCACTTTTCAAATTGGTTTGGTTCAAGTGTATCCGGTATTGCACTTGCTTGACCTGCATTTTTGTTCATGCTTGTTTAAAGTTCGTTGAACATTTTGTTTTGTAAACCCGTCCCCTTCCTACTATTTGGTTATTAGAGCCTGTTTAGACTGTAAGTTACTGACTAAAGAGGCGATACCTTCCAGTCCATGACCGACTAGCGGCAGTTTGTCTGAATAAAATAAATCGCTTTGATTTTGTAATTTTGTCCCAATTGTGATGAAAATAAATAGAGCTTGATAAAAAGTGTGGGGGGGGGAATCTGTACAATGTTTAAATTTTAATTAATGTTGAGTAGAGTGACCTACATTGGCCTCTGTACTTTGAGTTGACTCGATAGTTTGTGGGGATTTTTGCCTATGTGGCCTAGTGTTATCAAATGTAAAAATGTTTAATTTTTGGCAAGTTGGCATTAAGTGTTGGGTTGACTACTTCAATAAAATTGAAAAGTCCTGGTGACATGACTCATCATGGGCCCACTTAATTATTGCTGTATTGCTCTGAAATCCCCAAGGGTAATTTGAGTAAATAGGTTCTGTAATCCTGATAGACGCTTGCCCTCCTCACTAAATTAGTTTAGTTGTCCGTTAACTTTCATTAATGTTTTGTTTACCTTTTTCCTTGTTACATCAATATACCTCTCCATATAGTCGTGATTGAAGAGATGCAGATAGTGTAGGAATCCATTGTAAAGCTCATGGGAAAGACTATTTTGGAGTAGCCTTTGTAGGTGAAAGTATTTATAGTGTTTAAAAATGTATAGTTTTATTTGTAAGTTTTGTCTAATTTGTAAAAAATCAATATTAAATAGTTAGGAAGTGAAATTGTTTTTGAATCATGACTTAAAGTTAAATAGTACTTTATACATTTTGAAAGTTACAAATATTGTTATTGACTTAAAAAAAGTTCTACTATATAAATGTTTAAACTTTAATATTTTGACTGTTGCACTTTAAACACTACACAAATATAGTATAAATGTTTATACTTAAATATTTTAAACCTTTAAAGTTAAACACAATATTAGTTCTAAACTTCAATATTTTAAACCTGGAACTTAAACACAGGATTAGTTATAAACGTCCATATTTCAAATTATCTGGACATTTGTAGAGTTTATACAAATACAGTATACATTTGTAGACTTCCATTTGTTAAACCTGAAAGTTAAACACAATATTACAGTTTTAAACTTCAATATTACACTTTTAAAAACTATTAGTTTTAAACTTCACTATTTCAGTTTTAAACTTCCATATTTCAAATTATCTGGACATTTGCAGACTTTAAAGAAATACAGTATACATTTTTCGAGTTCCCTTTTTTCCACGTGAACCTTTTAAACAATAGCACAGTTTTAAACTTCCATATTTCAAATTTTCTGGCCATTTTCACACTTTATACAAATACAGTACCGGTATACATTTTTCGACTTCCAATTTGTCCACGTGAAACTTGTAAACAATAGCACAGTTTAAAAGTTCAATATTTCAAATGTTCTGGAATTTGTTACACTGTATAGAAATACAGTATACATTTGTTGACTTTCAATTTTTTCACGTGAAACTTTTAAAGAATAGCACCGTTTTAAAGTTCCATATTTCAAATGTTCTGGACATTTTCACACTTTATAGAAATACAGTATACATTTTTCGACTTCCAATGTTTCCACGTGAAACTTTTAAACACTAGCACAGTTTTAAAGTTCAATATTGCAAATGTTCTGAAAATTGTTAACTTTATACAAATCTATCTATCTATTGCCCGACACCGTGATCCCCGAAGGGGTGGCCACGAATGAAGTGCCCCATGCACCTCTTCCCCAGTCAGTCGACGCCCCTCCCCCCAACTAGCACCGCCCTCTTTCATGTACTTCCTCACTCCATCCTTCCAACTCATATTCAGTCTACCTCTCCCTCTCTGTCCCTCCACCTTGCTCTCTTACACCCTCTTGGTCATTCTCTCGCTTTCCATACGTTCCATATGGCCGAACCATCTCAAGTTGTTCGTTTTCACACTTTCCAGCACATCTACCTCCACACCATACCACCTTCTTACTTCGTCATTAGTCTGTCTATCCCTCCATGTAACTCCGCACGCACTCCTTAAGTAATTAATTTCCACTGCTCTCACTCTTGGTCTGAGTCTCTCAACCAACGTCCATGCTTCGCTTCCGAAAGTCCGTGTCGGGATTACCACACTGTCATGCAATGACTTCTTCACTTCCATACGGACTACCCTATTTCTTGTTACTGGTTTTAGCATTCCTACAACCCTCTTCCCCTATTGTACCCTGTCCCGCACTTCTTCATCCATAGTCCCATCTTTACTCAACACAGTGGCCAGATAGTTAAAAGAGTTGACGATTTCCATAGCCTGAGCGTTCAGCTTCACCTCACACTCTGTGACTTCAAGCCTTTCGAAGAGCATAACCTTGCTCTTCACTGTATTTACCTTAAAAATTGTGTTTTCGCACACTGTTCCAAACTCATTTACCAGACCCTGCAACTCCCATTCATTATCACTCATCAGAACTGTATCATCCGCAAAGAGCAGTATAGGTAGCTTCCACTCAATTGCCTCCCTTTTCAGCGATACACTGCTGTTGATAGTATTTGTTTCATGACTTGATCCATATATACAGTAAACAATCACAGGGACATAACACACCCCTGTTTGAAAGCAACATTCAGGTCAAAGAAGTGTCTCTGCTCACTCTCCACACGTACTGGCGCCTTTGCACCCTCATACATGCTCTTCACTGTTTGTTAGCAACTTGCCCTCTACTCAGTATATTGTTAGTACTTTCCACAAACCTTCTCTATCCACTCTGTCATAGGTGTTCTCAAAGTCCATAAAGGCAACATACACCTTTTGTTTGTTCTCCAGATACTTCTCCACACCACAATTTGGGGTAAAAATCTGATGTACACATCCTCTTCCCTTTGTAAAACGTCCGTGCTTGTCGCCTATTCATTTCTCCATTCTCAATCTCGCTCTCTGAATGACTACCCTACTGTATACCCTACTGTATACCTTCCCTACTACGCTTCGAAGACATATTCCTCAGTGGTTACCACACTCTTCTTTCCCCTTTGGCCTTATATAGGGGGAGTATTATGGCAGTCTTGCAGTCATTGGGTGCACTCGCCTTCTCCCATGGTAGTTTGCACATTTTCCATACCCATTCTATCAGTAGCTCTGTACCATACCTCAACATTTCCCCACACACTATCTGTTCCTGGTGCTTTCCCCAAGTTCAGTGTTTTCATGGCTTCCCACACTTCTGAGTTCCTGATCCCTACCTCCTCCTGCATTACTTCTCTTCAAATACATTAAAACTTTCGAGTTCCAATGTTTCGATGTGAAACTTTTAAACAATAGGAGTTTGAAACAATATTTCACTTTTAAACAACAATATTTTAAATGATTAAAAAATAGAGTATACATTTTTGGAATAAAAATAAAATCTATTTGAATGTTTAAAAATAGATATTGTAAAATATATAAATATAATAGAAAAAATAAATAATAATAATTTAAATAAAAAAAAATAAATAAAATAAAATTGTATTGTTTTATTATATTATATTGAAGCCCTCAAGCCCGAAAGAACCCTAAACACCTAAAATGCATATAAGTCCATAAGTCCATAAGTCCATAAGTCCATAAGTCCATAAGTCCATAAGTCCATAAGTCCATAAGTCCATAAGTCCATAAGTCCATAAGTCCATAAGTCCATAAGTCCATAAGTCCATAAGTCCATAAGTCCATAAGTCCATAAGTCCATAAGTCCATAAGTCCATAAGTCCATAAGTCCATAAGTCCATAAGTCCATAAGTCCATAAGTCCATAAGTCCATAAGTCCATAAGTCCATAAGTCCATAAGTCCATAAGTCCATAAGTCCATAAGTCCATAAGTCCATAAGTCCATAAGTCCATAAGTCCATAAGTCCATAAGTCCATAAGTCCATAAGTCCATAAGTCCATAAGTCCATAAGTCCATAAGTCCATAAGTCCATAAGTCCATAAGTCCATAAGTCCATAAGTCCATAAGTCCATAAGTCCATAAGTCCATAAGTCCATAAGTCCATAAGTCCATAAGTCCATAAGTCCATAAGTCCATAAGTCCATAAGTCCATAAGTCCATAAGTCCATAAGTCCATAAGTCCATAAGTCCATAAGTCCATAAGTCCATAAGTCCATAAGTCCATAAGTCCATAAGTCCATAAGTCCATAAGTCCATAAGTCCATAAGTCCATAAGTCCATAAGTCCATAAGTCCATAAGTCCATAAGTCCATAAGTCCATAAGTCCATAAGTCCATAAGTCCATAAGTCCATAAGTCCATAAGTCCATAAGTCCATAAGTCCATAAGTCCATAAGTCCATAAGTCCATAAGTCCATAAGTCCATAAGTCCATAAGTCCATAAGTCCATAAGTCCATAAGTCCATAAGCCCATAAGTCCATAAGTCCATAAGTCCATAAGTCCATAAGTCCATAAGTCCATAAGTCCATAAGTCCATAAGTCCATAAGTCCATAAGTCCATAAGTCCATAAGTACATAAGTACATAAGTCCATAAGTCCATAAGTCCATAAGTCCATAAGTCCATAAGTCCATAAGTCCATAAGTCCATAAGTCCATAAGTCCATAAGTCCATAAGTCCATAAGTCCATAAGTCCATAAGTCCATAAGTCCATAAGTCCATAAGTCCATAAGTCCATAAGTCCATAAGTCCATAAGTCCATAAGTCCATAAGTCCATAAGTCCATAAGTCCATAAGTCCATAAGTCCATAAGTCCATAAGTCCATAAGTCCATAAGTCCATAAGTCCATAAGTCCATAAGTCCATAAGTCCATAAGTCCATAAGTCCATAAGTCCATAAGTCCATAAGTCCATAAGTCCATAAGTCCATAAGTCCATAAGTCCATAAGTCCATAAGTCCATAAGTCCATAAGTCCATAAGTCCATAAGTCCATAAGTCCATAAGTCCATAAGTCCATAAGTCCATAAGTCCATAAGTCCATAAGTCCATAAGTCCATAAGTCCATAAGTCCATAAGTCCATAAGTCCATAAGTCCATAAGTCCATAAGTCCATAAGTCCATAAGTCCATAAGTCCATAAGTCCATAAGTCCATAAGTCCATAAGTCCATAAGTCCATAAGTCCATAAGTCCATAAGTCCATAAGTCCATAAGTCCATAAGTCCATAAGTCCATAAGTCCATAAGTCCATAAGTCCATAAGTCCATAAGTCCATAAGTCCATAAGTCCATAAGTCCATAAGTCCATAAGTCCATAAGTCCATAAGTCCATAAGTCCATAAGTCCATAAGTCCATAAGTCCATAAGTCCATAAGTCCATAAGTCCATAAGTCCATAAGTCCATAAGTCCATAAGTCCATAAGTCCATAAGTCCATAAGTCCATAAGTCCATAAGTCCATAAGTCCATAAGTCCATAAGTCCATAAGTCCATAAGTCCATAAGTCCATAAGTCCATAAGTCCATAAGTCCATAAGTCCATAAGTCCATAAGTCCATAAGTCCATAAGTCCATAAGTCCATAAGTCCATAAGTCCATAAGTCCATAAGTCCATAAGTCCATAAGTCCATAAGTCCATAAGTCCATAAGTCCATAAGTCCATAAGTCCATAAGTCCATAAGTCCATAAGTCCATAAGTCCATAAGTCCATAAGTCCATAAGTCCATAAGTCCATAAGTCCATAAGTCCATAAGTCCATAAGTCCATAAGTCCATAAGTCCATAAGTCCATAAGTCCATAAGTCCATAAGTCCATAAGTCCATAAGTCCATAAGTCCATAAGCGCCATAAGCGCCATAAGCGCCATAAGCGCCATAAGCGCCATAAGCGCCATAAGCGCCATAAGCGCCATAAGCGCCATAAGCGCCATAAGCGCCATAAGCGCCATAAGCGCCATAAGCGCCATAAGCGCCATAAGCGCCATAAGCGCCATAAGCGCCATAAGCGCCATAAGCGCCATAAGCGCCATAAGCGCCATAAGCGCCATAAGCGCCATAAGCGCCATAAGCGCCATAAGCGCCATAAGCGCCATAAGCGCCATAAGCGCCATAAGCGCCATAAGCGCCATAAGCGCCATAAGCGCCATAAGCGCCATAAGCGCCATAAGCGCCATAAGCGCCATAAGCGCCATAAGCGCCATAAGCGCCATAAGCGCCATAAGCGCCATAAGCGCCATAAGCGCCATAAGCGCCATAAGCGCCATAAGCGCCATAAGCGCCATAAGCGCCATAAGCGCCATAAGCGCCATAAGCGCCATAAGCGCCATAAGCGCCATAAGCGCCATAAGCGCCATAAGCGCCATAAGCGCCATAAGCGCCATAAGCGCCATAAGCGCCATAAGCGCCATAAGCGCCATAAGCGCCATAAGCGCCATAAGCGCCATAAGCGCCATAAGCGCCATAAGCGCCATAAGCGCCATAAGCGCCATAAGCGCCATAAGCGCCATAAGCGCCATAAGCGCCATAAGCGCCATAAGCGCCATAAGCGCCATAAGCGCCATAAGCGCCATAAGCGCCATAAGCGCCATAAGCGCCATAAGCGCCATAAGCGCCATAAGCGCCATAAGCGCCATAAGGCCATAAGCGCCATAAGCGCCATAAGCGCCATAAGCGCCATAAGCGCCATAAGCGCCATAAGCGCCATAAGCGCCATAAGCGCCATAAGCGCCATAAGCGCCATAAGCGCCATAAGCGCCATAAGCGCCATAAGCGCCATAAGCGCCATAAGCGCCATAAGCGCCATAAGCGCCATAAGCGCCATAAGCGCCATAAGCGCCATAAGCGCCATAAGCGCCATAAGCGCCATAAGCGCCATAAGCGCCATAAGCGCCATAAGCGCCATAAGCGCCATAAGCGCCATAAGCGCCATAAGCGCCATAAGCGCCATAAGCGCCATAAGCGCCATAAGCGCCATAAGCGCCATAAGCGCCATAAGCGCCATAAGCGCCATAAGCGCCATAAGCGCCATAAGCGCCATAAGCGCCATAAGCGCCATAAGCGCCATAAGCGCCATAAGCGCCATAAGCGCCATAAGCGCCATAAGCGCCATAAGCGCCATAAGCGCCATAAGCGCCATAAGCGCCATAAGCGCCATAAGCGCCATAAGCGCCATAAGCGCCATAAGCGCCATAAGCGCCATAAGCGCCATAAGCGCCATAAGCGCCATAAGCGCCATAAGCGCCATAAGCGCCATAAGCGCCATAAGCGCCATAAGCGCCATAAGCGCCATAAGCGCATCGCCATAAGCGCCATAAGCGCCATAAGCGCCATAAGCGCCATAAGCGCCATAAGCGCCATAAGCGCCATAAGCGCCATAAGCGCCATAAGCGCCATAAGCGCCATAGCGCCATAAGCGCCATAAGCGCCATAAGCGCCATAAGAGCGCCATAAGCGCCATAAGCGCATAAGCGCCATAAGCGCCATAAGCGCCATAAGCGCCATAAGCGCCATAAGCGCCATAAGCGCCATATCCATAAGCGCCATAAGCGCCATAAGCGCCATAAGCGCCATAAAAAACCACTATCCACTGTCTTAAGACTTCCCACTATCCAACTGTCTTAAGACAGTTTACCCACTATCCAACTGTCTTAAGACAGTTTACCCACTATCCAACTGTCTTAAGACAGTTTACCTATCCAACTGTCTTAAGACATCCAACTGTCTTAAGACAGTTTACCCAGATACCAGAAGCGTACTCATACCCCAAGAATCTTAAAAAAAAAGTTTTTGTTTGTATATTGTATATAGGTCAAAATAACACATTTCTAAATTATATCCTTTATTAATAAATGGCCATACATCGGGGAACAAAAAGGGGCAGAATGGGGGGGGAAGGGAGAGGGGGGAGAGAATGGGGGGGGGAGAGAAGGGGGGGAGAGGGAGAGAGAATGGGGGGGGAAGGGAGAGAGGGGAGAATGGGGGGGAGAGAGAGAGGGGAGAATGGGGGGGGAAGGGAGAGAGGAGAGAGAAGGGGGGAAGGGAGACAGGGAGAGAATGGGGGGAGAAGGGGGGGGGAAGGGAGAGGGAGAGAGAGAAGGGGGGAGGGAGGGAGAGAAGGGGGGAGAAGGAGGAAGAGGGGGGGAGAAGAGAGAGAGGGGGGAGAATGGGGAGGGAGGGGGTGGAAGGGAGAGAAAGAGAGAGGGGGGGGGGGGAAGGGGAGAGAGAAGAGAAGGGGAGGGAGAGAGGGGCAGAAGGGGGAAAGGAAGAGGGGGAGAGAAGGGAGGGGATGAGGGAGGAGATAGAAGGGGAGGAGGAAGAGGGGGAGGAGAAAGAGGGGGGGGGGGGGAGAAGGGAAGAGGGGAGGAGAGGGAGAGAGAGAAGAGGGAGAAAGGGGGGAGGAGAGGGGAGGAGAGAGAGAAGGGGTGAGGAAGAGAGAGGGGGGAGGAGGAAGAGGGGGGGAGAAGGGAAAGAGAGGGAGGAGAGAGAGAAGGGGAGAGGAAGCAGAGGGGGAGCAGAGAAGGGGGGGGGGGGGGGAGAAGGGAAAGCATTAGAGGGAGGAGAGGGAGAAAAGAAGAGGGAGAAAGGGAGAGAAGGAGGGGGGGGGGAGGGAGCAGAAGGGGAGAGGAAGAGAGAGGGGGGAGCAGGAAGAGGGGGGGGAGAAGGGAAGAGAGGAGGGAGAGCAGAAGGGGAGAGGAGACAGGGGGAGGAGACAGAGGGGGGGGGGGGGGGGGGGGGGGAGAAAAAGCATTAGAGGGAGGAGGAAAAGAGGGGAGACAGAAGAGGGAGAAAGGGAGAGCAGAGAGGGGGAGAGAGCAAGGGGAGAGGAAGGCAGGGGGGAGGCAGGACAGAGGGGGGGGGGGGGAGAAGGGAAAGCATTAGAGGGAGGAAACGAGGGAGAACAGAAGAGGGATGAAAGGGAGAGCAGATGAGGGAGGAGAGAGCAGAAGGGGAGAGGAAGAGAGGGGGGAGGGGGACAGAGGGGGGGGGGGAGGGGAAAGGGAAGCATTAGAGGGAAGAGAGGGGTGGAAAGCAAATGAGGGAGGGCAAAGACAGAGAAGGGGAGGGAGAGGAGAAAGAGAGGGGCAGGAAGAGAGAGGGGGGGGGAATGGAGAGCAGAAGAGGGAGGGCATTAGAGGGATGAGAGGGAGGGCAAAGACAGAGAAGGGGGGGGGGGGGAGCAAATGAGGGAGGAGAGGAAGAGAGGACAAAGAGCAGAGCAGATGAGGGAGAGAAAGGAGAGCAGAAGAGGGAGGCGACCGATTAGAGGGTGGACAGCAGCGGGACGACAGAAGGGAGACCATTAGAGGGATGAGGGAGAGAAGAGAAGGGAGAGCAGATGAGGGAGGAGAGAAGGCAGAGCAGAAGAGGGGGAGGAAGAGAGCAGAGCAGATGAGGGAGAAGGGAGAGCAGAAGAGGCAGGACAGAGAGGGGGGGGGGGGGGGGGGGGGGGGGAGGAAGGGAGAGCATTAGAGGGATGAGGGAGGGCAGACAGAGAAGGGGAGCAGAAGAGAGGACAAAGAGAAGAGCAGATGAGGAAAAGAGAGCAGAAGAGGGAGGGCAAAGACAGAGAAGGGGGGGGGGGGGAGCAAATGAGGGAAAGAGAAGAGAAAAAGAGCAGAGCAGATGAGGGTGGAGTAGCGGGACGACAGAAGGGAGACCATTAGAGGGATGAGAGGGGGGAAGCAAATGAGGGATGAAAAATGAGGGAGAGCAGAAGAGGGATGAGAGAAGGGAGAGCAGATGAGGGAGGAGAAAGAAGGGAGACCAGATGAGGGAGGAGAGAAGGCAGAGCAAATGAGGGAGGGGAAAGAGACAGAGCAGATGAGGGAGGAAGGGAGAGCAGAAGAGGCAGGACAGAGGGGGCAAGCAAATGAGGGAGCGACAGAGATTAGAGGGTGGAGAGCAGAGGGACGACAGAAGGGAGACCATTAGAGGGATGAGAGAGGGTGGAAGCAAATGAAGGAGAGCAGAAGAGGGAGGAGAGAGAGAGACGATGAGGGAGTAGAAAGGGAGATGGGTGAGCAGATAAGGGAGGAGAGTAGAGAGCAGAAGAGGGGGGGGGGGGAGAGAAAGGAGAACAGATGAGGGAAGAGTACAAAGGAGAAAGAAGCGAGAGCAGATGAGATATTAGAGGGTGGAGAGGAGCGAAGGTGGGAAGCAAATGAGGGAAGGGAGAGCAGAAACCAGAAGAGGGAGGAGAGAGACAAGGGAGAACAGATGGAAGAGCAGAACAGGGAGGAGAAAGAAGGGAGACCAGAAGAGGGAGGGAGGAGTAGAAGAGGGGAGAATGAGAGAAAGTAATGATAATAATAGTCATTATATAGTAAAAACATAGAACAGTGTAAGGGGGGTTGGGGAGCTATCTAATTATTGAATGACGCCACTATAATATTGGCCCCTAACCTATATGATGCTTATCAAACAATATGTACATATTTTATTTAATACACATGCAAATGGAAACTGTATACATATTAATATTCAATAATAACTACATTACTTCTATTACTATAAACACTACTACTATCTATCTATTGCCTCACGCCGTCATCCACGAAGGGGTACCCACTACTAATAAAGATAATAACACTATATAATACAAAAACAATACATTTAATCACTCTCTAACTCTCTATATAATACAATAAACAATCAATACAATCACACATTAATACTGTATCTATCGAATAACAACACTAGGAATCTATCAATCTTACTTTAATATCTATCACATACAATAATTACAAACAACTAATATCTAATAGTCTCGAGTCGGCCACCCCAAGCTAAGGGTTAAGTGCCTCAGTATAATACATAGGCATACATAAATACAGTCTCGAGTTGTGCATCTTTCTCATTCATCAAACTGCACATACCATCACACAACATTTATATACTAGGTCAAAATTAGTAACACGATTTCATTCCGTTTGGGATAGCTACACACATTTAAAGCCACGATTTGTGACATTGAGTGTACTGCATAGCGAAATCATTAAAATAAACATATGTCTCGATTCGGCCACCCCTCACACCCGCTATGGTATGCCTGAGTATATACATAGCCTACACACCTATAACACAATCAACATAATGTAATACAGTAATATGTATCTAAGTTGGGTATCTACCTATAAATATGAATCAAATACAATGTAAGTTATCAATCTATCTCAAACTCATTACAAAATACATTCATAATCAATCGATACAAATAATAACAATCTCTCGAGTCGGCCACCCCAAGCTAAGGGTTATGTGCCTCACTATAATACATAGGCCTACATAAATACAGTCTCGACTTGTCCATCTTTCAAAATCATCAAACTCCACATATGATCACTCAAAATGTAGAATCTAAGTCAAATACACTCAATTTATAAACTAAGTCAAAATACTAAGACAGTTTCAATCCCTTCGAAATACTTAAAAATACATTTAAAGCCACGATTTGTGACATTGAGTGTACTGCATGTAAAAATAATTAAAATAAACACTCAATTCAGCCACCCCACCAGCTATGGGGTATGTGCCTCAGTATATACATAGCCTACACACCTATAACACAATCAACATAATGTAATAATAATCTAATACAATACATTTATTGGTTTCATATTTATACTTTCATACTTAACTTACATATCTATCTATCGAAACATACCGGTAATTACAAACTATATTTATATTGTCTTTGTCCCACTTTTGGTTTGTTTACTTTGAAACTTTTACATTTGCATTCATAATCAAGCAAAACAAAACAATATTAACAATCTAAATTACCTATTTAAATTGAACACTTCAAACAGATCTATCTTATTATTGCCAGAAGCCAGTCCCTGAGTGGGTGGCCACGAATGACCCGCCTCCACATGCTTCCATATGCTGACGCAACTCACTCAATTATCTAGCATGTAGAGATGCACTTTTTAACGCCATATACTCCCTTCATTTAACAGGGCTAGGGCGTGCCCTTGTAAGAGGGACTTTTACATTATACTGTACTGGAATTTTAATAACTCATTTAACACAACACTTATCCATACACAATGCACAATTATAAAACTACACTGTCTGCATCAACTTCTTGCCAACTTTTCATCATTATCTACATATTTCACTACAACAAATATTTCTCCTAATCGACCAGCCACACAAACGGGTCACGGACCGCGAAAGTGCTCCCGCAACTTTAAGTCTTGTTTCTGTTCAGGCTCTGTCTAGTGTCGGCCACCCACAGCAAAGGGCTATTTGCCTAAGATATACACTACATACACATACATACATACATAAAATTTTAAGACTGAGTGTTCCACACATAAGTGCAGTTTCAGTCTCTTGTCCTAATGGCGGCATTCCAGGCAACCCTGTTAAGGGCTGCTTCACTTGTCAAGTTCTTGGATTTGAGATCGGCGCGTATAGTCCGATCCCAGGTCTTCCTCGGTCCACCCCTTGGTGCAGCTCCCTCCACAATCACAGACCTGCATTTTTTCACCCAATTTTGTTCATCCATTCTCTCCACATGTCCATACCATCCCAGTCTACTTGTACGCATCACCTCGCTAATACTCTTTATACCTAAACGTCTCCTCAGCTCAACATTTGTTATTCTATCCTGTAGCCTGGCCCCACACATCCATCTCACCATTCTCATCTCATTACGCTCCATTCTGTTGACATCCTCTACTTTAACGGCCCATGTTTCTGAGGCATACGTCATTGCACTTCTAACACATGAGGCATACACCTTTCCCTTCAGGGGGAGAGGCATTCTTTTCATGGTCAGGATTGGCATCAATTCTCTGAACTTCCCCCAGCCACACCTAATTCTAGCAACAGTGGCAGCCTCGGCCCCACCACCGGCAGAGATGGTATCTCCTAGGTAACAAAACTTGTTCACCAGCTCCAAAGACTCATTTCCAAAATTCACAGCCACAGGATCATCACTTAACACAAGCTCGCCTTTGCACACTACGCACTCAAATTTCTCTATTTCTGACTTATCCTTCGGCAGGGGCCCCTTTATTCTACTACAGCGCTTACTCCCATGGTGTACCCAACATCGACAGATGCTACATTGAATTGAGTTAACGCCCACTCCCTTTCCACACACTGCACATGGGTATGCACCGCTCTTTTCCACATTGCCTCGTCTCAAACTACAATGCATAACCTTGGTTTTGTTAATATTGACTCTTAAACCCTTGCTCGCCATGCCCTCTCTCCACTCTCTGAATTTGGCTTCAGCATCCTGCATACTGTCAGCTATTAGGACTAAATCGTCTGCATAAAACAGTTCCAACGGGAGTCCGCATACATACATACAAAACTATATACTTGTCTAGTGTCGGCCAACCCCAGCAAAGGGCTATTTGCCTTACATATACATACAAAAGTATATACTGTAATATGAAAATATGACATTTAGCATCACCTGGAATAAATCACACAATAGCTTCCTAACGTTCAATCAATTATATCAAATCTAAAATGAAAAACCAACAACTTCCATTGTAAAACTTAACAAATAAACAAACCAACAGTGGGACAATCACAATATAAACTACAAATAACTAAACCATTATCACACAAGAGCAGTCAACATTTGATGCTTAACATTATTCTGGCAACATTTTTGGAAAATTTGTCCACGGGCATCGGAAACTACACTGACAAAACATAAATTTAGGTGACACAAATATTGGTAATGTTGACCTCATATGCTGCCAGACCAGTGTTAACCCTTTCAGTACCAGCGACGTGTCTTACCTTTTTACTATTGACACACTTGTGTGCAGCTTACGAAGGATATGTGCTAGGTAAAAGCCTTGGTTGAGTCAGTCGAAACCTGATAATTGCTACAGATCCTTCCTAATCTGAATACAAGCATCCAATAGTCCTCATAATACTAACAAAAGGACGTCAACGCTACTGTACGGGTTAATGATAAATAGGGAAAAACCGCGTGTCATACCACCTTTAGTATAGTAAACCGCTCGTGTCATACCACCTTTACACTAGTCATACCTTCCACATAATATACAGTATAGTAAACTCACTTTTATCCAAAATTCATAACTCTTTGGAAATTTTGGACAACCTATTTTTTGGGATGAGTCCCTCTATACAGTTTTCAATGCATCAAACAATTTCTAGGCTCTCTAAACTTCAAATTATCATCTTATTCAAGCTATGTCCACTTCAGACCGAATAAATTGAGGCAATTAAGGACCCACAGTTTGCCCAAGCCAAACTTACAATATGCTAAAATCACACCAAAGATCATACAAATACTCAAACCAACAAATAACTTTAGGTAAACTTCAACCACAAAGCTAAACAATGCTAATAAATTCCATCACAAAACTAAACCATAAAATCCAACCAAACACTACAAAACTGAACACTCATCCATCCCAACACTCAAAAATGCTAAACTATAAGCCAAAACTATAACAAACGCTAAACTCAAACCCAAAACTATAGAACAGTAGTCAATGCTAAGCCAAAACTATACAAAACCGTAAATGCCAAGCCAAAACAAGACAAATAAATATATTGGTCAAATCAAACACAACACTATAAAGTAGTAAAATACAACCAAAGATTATTTAATCGTAAAATCCAATTAACACTAGCAAACTGGAAACCCCAAGCCAAAACTATAACAAATCCAAACGCCAAGCAACAACTATCTATACAAAACTGCAAATGCCAAACCAAAACTATAGAAAATCAAAATGCCAAGCCAAAACTATACAACACTGAAAAACACCAACCAACAACTGTAGAAAACGGTAAACGCAAGGCCAAAAATACAACGGTAAATTCTAACCACCCATTATAAAGAACACTCCAACCAAAACACTAAAACACTTAAACTCCAACCCAAGACTAAAAATAAACTACAACCCAAGGCTACCCTATACAAACAAAACATAACCTATGACTAGAAAATGCCAAACACAAAACAATACAAACTAGTAAACGCAAACCCAAAAGTATAGAAACATTAATGACAACAAATAATACAAACAAATAAACACCAAGCCAAAACCATACAACTAAACTACAACGCATTATAAAGAAGAAACTCCAAACAATAATTATAACAAAATGTACCGTATACTCCAACCCATTCTACCAAGATTGAAAGCCAAAGCGTCACATTTTTCCTTTGCCCCTCAACTTTCTCTTCATAATTACTGAGGGGCACAGGGCCCTGGCTGGGGCTTTGGTTTCCCGGCCGTTTCCGCACCCTCCTCAGCTCCCCGCCATGGAGTGGCTTCGGTCACCCAGGCTTTATTGTGGTCGGCAGGGAGGCTTCTGTGGGGGCGCTCGGTTATGGCCTTGGCCATGCTCGGGGACTTGGGGCTGTTCGGCCAGGCAGCTTGGGGAACAACAACAACCCAACAAAAAACAAACATTTAACCCACTATTCAGCTATACACTAGCAATTTGTGACAAACACACAATGTTCATGGCTGCCCCTTCACGGGAATTACAGCGTCCAGTACAAAAATAAATAAATAAATCCATCAATAAAATCGTCCAAAGAGTGAACCATCCCCCCTTAATAAAAATCTAAATACACAAAACTAAAGTGGGCTATGTGCCAGAGTATATAAATAGATACATGTTGTTCCTACCTTTCAAGGAGTCATGTATTTACAGTGTGTATGTTCATAATTACCTACATATTTCACTACAACAACAAATATTTATCCTACTCGACGAGCCAGAGAAACGGGTAAGGGAGCGCAAAAGTGGTCCCGGAACTTTAATTGTTGTTTCTGTTCAGGCTCTGTCTAGTGTCGGCCACCCCCCACCAAAAGGGTATTTGCCTGAGATACAATGAGTAATAATATTCCTAACTTCCCAATTCAACACTGGGCGGGTGCCCAACCCCGAAAGGAGTTGAAATAGGGGAGCTATCCCCCGCCAAAGGTGGCTTTCTAGGGCCTTTCCTAGCTGATGCTGAGAGGATTGGGTTCTAGTCATGTGGTGATGGGCTGGTCTATCCGAGTGAGAACTGAGCGATCTCTGCCATACCCATAGCTTACTCTGACTGTTCCTTTTACTTATATATCTTCTAGACCTCAAGTGGCGGCGTCTTTTCCGTAGATTGACCTCCCTACTGCCAACCTAGAAGTTGGCAGATTGGGAGCCAAAGCGTCACATTTTTCCCTTGCCCTCAACTTTCCCTTCATAATTGCTGAGGGGCACAGGGCCTTGGGTGGGGCTTTGGTTTCCCGGGCATTTCCGCACCCTCCTCTGCTCCCTGCCTTGGAGTGGCTTCGGTCACCCGGGCTTTGTTAGTGGTAAGCAGGTAGGATTTTGTGGGGGTGCTCGTTTATGGCCTTGGCCTTGCTCGAGACCTTGGGGCTGTTCGGCCAGACAGCCTGGGGAACAACAACAACAACAAGACTATACTGCTTCCAAAATTATCCAGGACTAATTTTCTGTAGCCTTGGATATTTTTAATTTTCAATAAATATTTTTCTGTAGGGATTTTCCAATACATTGGAAATTGGTAATGTATTGGTATTCTTGCTCCTCGTCTTGTGGTAACTTGCGGAGAGCGTACGAGAAGCGGTGAGCAGCCTCCTTCAGCCGATCCTCACGGCACAGTGCCACCCCGTCCTCCTGCAGTATGTTCAGCACCATCACCCTGGAGGGATTGCACATTTATTATATACTGTATAGGAAAAGTGGGGATTGAGCCTGAGTATATAGATAGATAGATAATAATAATAAGCATGTTACTTATTTCTCATAATATAGATATACATTAAAATGTAAAACTTGCAAACTAAACAACCAAACTTGGACAAAGACAATACAGTATAAACAAACTAAACAGTTATGGTTCAAATTATAACAAACTCATTACAATTAAAAACTATTGAAACAACAACACACTAAACAATATCTATGTGGACAAATGCTTATAAATTTATCAGAAATTAAACTGTGAAAATAGAAAACAATCCAAGGTAAGTTTACCCTGTATTGCCTTCATAACACCATGCTCCAAAGGGCAATGCGACGGAGAACGCCAAAGCTACGCAATGCTTCAGCGTATGACCCTCAACTATACTTTTAGGAGGACTTCTAGAAATATAAGGGGTACTGAATAAATGATCTTAATTGACCCTCTGATTATCACAATTATTTCCTAAACTGTATTTTTTTATAATGTAAAACTTGCAAAATAAACAAACCAAAACTTATACAAACACTGTAAAAACACAACACAACTAATGAAATTCGCTATGTGGAAACAATAATACAGTACCGGTATTCTGTCTTGACAGCGTAATGCATAAGTGCGCGCAATTTAGATGCGAGTATCCTAGGTTCGAGTCCTTGGAGTGCCGCATGTATTTGTTGATTTCATTAATTGAATTTAGAGCCTAGAGGTGAAGTTGGTTGGTGGAAAAAACATAATAATGTTACCCCCAATATAATAAAACAAATTTAACACCGGTACTGTATAACAAAATTAGTCCCTGATGAAGGACAGTTTTCCAAAGATGAATACAACTATTCTTCCTAAACTTAATCAAATCTCTTAGAGTTCTATCTATATATTCTATAGAGATGGAACACTAGGAGATTTGATTAAAAGTTTAGGAGATGTTTAGGTATAAAGAGTATTAGCGAGGTCATGCGTACAAGTAGACTGGGATGGTATGGACATGTGGAGAGAATGGATGAACAAAATTGGGTGAAAACATGCAGGTCTGTGATTGTGGAGGGAACTGCACCAAGGGGTGGACCGAGGAAGACCTGGGATCGGACTGTACGTGCCGATCTCAAATCCAAAAACTTGACAAGTGAAGCAGCCCTCAACAAGGTTGCCTCGAACGCCGCCATTAGGACAAGAGACTGAAACTGCACGTATGTGTGGAACACTCAGGCTTAAAATTGTATGTATGTATGCATCCCATAATTCTGAAGCTCTGTGTTAAGTCGACCACCCCCAGCTAAAAATAATTATAAATAAATAAAGAAATAAAACAATAAAAACAATGGGGATTGTGCCTTAGATATAGATAATTCTGAGAGGGTTACAGTTACTGACAGATAATTGTACTCAACTTAAGAACAACCTAAAGAAATCAAAGGGATACAAAACTATTGCAATGAATCTATAACTCCCACAGGTTCTCCTTAACCCATTCGCTGTGGGTGACGTTCTGGAATGTTTTGGCAAGTTACAGCAATTTCCAGGCTTTAAAAGCCTGTAAAAACCCTAGAAATCGAGTGTCAGTGGCCGGAAGCGTGAGGGGCCCACCTCCGACCCTCAGAGCAGCGAGCGGCTCACTGAGGTAGACTGTGTCTCGCGCGGGTCTCTCTGCCTCTCACAACAGTGTTGCCTAGTGAACGAGTGCTACCAAATAGCGGGTTTCCCGCGTTTCACTGCCACCGCTGCGGGTGAACCAGGCCACCTACGGGGCCCGTTCTGGTCTCATTTTGAAGCTATTTTCGCCTAGTTTTAGGAAGAATACAGTTCATTTAATGCAGATGCTTGATTTATCATTCAGGAGTGCCTGAATATGCCCTAAATAGCCTAAACATAGCCGCAGCAAAAGGGTTAAACTTAATAAAAACAGGCTAATGATAGCCAGAATAAAGTTAATATAACTACACACCAGTATCTGTATTAATCCTCTGCTTCCCACAAACTTTTTAACCTCAATTATAATGTAAAACTTGCAAAATAAACAAACCAATAAAAGGACGAACACAATATAGACTAAAGACCTTATCAAAATTAACAAACCAATAAAGGGACGGACACAATATTGATTAAAGACCTTATCAAAATAAACAAACCAATAAAGGGACGGACACAATATAGATTAAAGACCTTATCAAAATCACTATGTGGAAATAACGCTTCAGCAATTAAATTTTAAAACTTGCAAAACAAACAAACCAAAACTGGGACAAAGACAATATAAAGGCAAACAACTAATCAAAATTGATATGTGGAAACAATGCTTTAGCAAAATAAAACTATGAAATTAAAATGTAAAACTTGCAAACAAACCAAACCAAAACTGGGACAAAGACAATACAAAGCCAAAAGAACTAATCAAAATCACTGTATGGAAACAACGCTTTAGTAAGATAAAGTTATGAAATAAGGGTGGATGGGACTCGTAAGCCTTGGTCGGCAACTCATCTAGGGGAGCCAACCTTATACAAATTCGGGTGGATGGGACTCGTCAGCCTTGGTTGGCAACCTGTCTATGGGAGTAAACCTGATACAAATCCGTACTGCTTACCTAAGGGTAAGGCAGGTTAGTGGATGGATTAGCCGAACACCACTGTAGAAAAATAGTGCTAACAAGATACACAGAGGGCCTCGGAGTCGGACCGATCCTAAATTGAGTGGTCAATCCTGTAAGTCCTTCACTAAACTGGCTCGGGTTGTCCCTCTCACAGGGAATAGGTCCGCTTGGGGGCATTCTGTGTATGGCCACCCTCGTAATGGGAGTAAGGCGTCCGGCAATAGATATAGATAGAATCAACCACATACAGCGCACATCACTACATGAGCAAGTTAATCTCTTTCACAAGCAAACTAATCGCACACATAACAACGCACTATCATCACGTTCAAGGAATTACTATTTTTTTAAATAGGACAACACAAAACTAACATTGTCGAATGGTAGCCACAATATACTGGAGAAATCTGTCAATACTCTGAAACACTTCATTAACCCGTAAACGGCTGCAAAGCTCATAAGAGGGAGGCCTAAAAAATACATTTAAACAGCCCCAGTAGCACTAAACATTTGTTTTTGTTTTTTTTCCCCCTATACCTCATATCACTCATCCACATCCCCTCCTTCCTCCCTTTCCCCTCCCCCTTCAATTATCACCTATTTTCCCTGTTATTCCCTAATTCGTTGGTATATTTTTGTGCAAACATTAGCAAACTGTGTGGAGGATGTGCTTACGTGCCTAGCGGGTGTGTTACATAACCGAGTGTGTGTATGAGTAGGCTCAGTGTGGCTTGAGGCCTCGTGGAGGGAGGGGTTGCCTCAATTTTCTCCATAATTCATGAATGGGCTGGTCCATCTATATTCGCAATTTTGACCAGAATTTTTTTATTTTCACTTCTTTTATTGTTGTTACAGGTTACTATCTTCATAGTGAAGGTAAAATAGGCTCATATGAATAAGTAATAACGATATTTATCGTAAAATGACGATTATAGGCCTGAATGGAGCCAATATGCTCGCCCATGGGGAGCTAGTTCAATACCCGCCCCTCGCCGTTTTCGGGTTAATGCAGGACCATGATACCACTTTACCTTTAACCCTCCTGGCCCAGGCTGGTCCTCCAAAGGACAGTGTGGGCTACCCGGGCGATCTGGCCGAAAAACGTCTAGCCCTAGGCTACCGTATTTTTGTTTAGTTTAACTGCTACACATTTCCCACGCATCTATAAACGTAGTGCGGTTCCCAATCTGTAGACTGGCATTGAGTAGAGCTCTCTAAGTCAACTGGTTCAGTTGTGATGACGATTTCTGTGGAGCGAATTTTTCCGCGATGTTGACAATATCGGAGCTTTTCAGACACTAATTTCGTCTGACGTCACAACAATAACATTGATCCGACGTCTCCTTATTGTTTTCGGAGGTGCGGTGACGCAACGATCGGCTTTGTTTACATGTGTCGGATGCACAGCGTTCAGACCAAGCTGAATAGGCTTGAAAGCTTACTGCCTATTAACAGGACACCCAGGCTCCTGCCCTTCTTTCGTGGTGTCCTTTCACACTGACACCCGGGCAGGAAGGGTTAATTCTGGCTAAGAGTAGATGATTTTATGCAGTTTATGAAGGACCTATATTATTCAGAGGATTTATCAAGATCGTATTTACCCCTATGAGGCCAAAACAGTGATGACACAATATAGATAAAAGAAATTATCAAAATCACTGTGGAAATAACTAACTCTTTAGCAATACAGTATAACATTTTGAAATGTTACAGACCTACAGTACCAAATTATTACAAACCACAAATACAATACATCACAAACACCCCACACATCATCCTGGGTGGTGATTTCAGTGCAAAGACGTCGGCCTGGTTTGTCGACAACCCCGACACAGAGGGCTGGTCCTACAACACCAAACAGACAACCTATATATCCTCAATAACATTCATCAGCATACCCATACTCCCCACCAAGCCCTCTACACCCCATCATCTCCTGATATCACCTTTTGCTCCCCCGAACTCGCCCCCACAACATCCTGGAGGGTGGTCAGAACCTTAGGCTCAGACCACCTCCCGATCATTATCACCACCAAAACAAGACTCACCCCAGCTAGCCACAGACACACTTACACTAACTATAAAAGAGCTAACTGGGAAGCTTTCACAAATGAGACAGAACAACACTTTGAAACCTTAAACAGTACACCCATCACTAACATCAACAATGCTGTCCTACAGATCACCTACATCAAGATACCAAAGTCCTAAAAGTCAAAGATCATCTAGACATGAGAGGCACTCAATTCCTGGCAGCAGCCTCCACGAATCAACACCACCCACTACACTACATGGCAACACACCCACAGACACCAAGAAATAGCAAAACAACACCCAGTACACGCTATCACACACAAGAAGGGAGGAGGTTCAAAGTACAGTATTCAGTACCTATGCCCACTAGGAAAAAGCGACCATGCAGTTCTAGACATAGACTTACTATTGAAGTATAATCTACCCAAGGGAAGGGAAAAGCACAAGGAAAATCACTGGATGTATTCCAGAACCGATTTCGAAGGTATTTTTTCAAGTCACAAAATTGGGATCAGGTATTATCTGAAAGTGAGGTAGACAAAAAACTCAAGGCATTCATGGAGATCTATGATACTGGTATAAAAACTTTTGTCCCGAAGTACATTAAAAAAAGGAAAACAAGTAATCGCAAAGTATGGTTTAACCGCGAATGTAGGCATGCACAGGAAGCAAAAAACAAAGCCTGGAAAAAGATGAGAAACTGGGATTCGGAAGATAACAGGCAAAAGTATAAAGAGGAGAGAAACAAATACACAGCAATGAGGAGGAGGTCAGAGGCAAACCATGAGAAAGGTATAGTGGAGAACTATGAAAAGAATCCAAAAATGTTTTTCAAGTTTGTAAACGGCAAAAGGAAGATAAAAGCCACGATCGTAAAGATTAAAAGTGGAAACAGAATCATAGAAGAGGATACAGAAATTGCGGAAGAACTAAATAGAAATTTTGCATCAGTATTTACAAAAGAAGGAGAATTCATTGCACCAGAAACCAATGAGATAGGTACAGAGGAAATGCCGGAAGTCACATTTAACAGACCAGAGCTCATAGACAAAATGAGTAAGGTGGATCCAAACAAAGCCGCCGGACCGGACGGAGTATCAGGCTGGATTATTAAAGAAAATGCCAAGGAACTGAGTATACCGTTATATGATATAATGACCAAATCATTGGACACAGGGATAGTACCTACAGAATGGAAAAGAGCAAACATTATTCCTATATTTAAGGGAGGAAGCAGAGATAAACCACTGAACTATAGACCTGTATCACTATTGAGCATCCTCATGAAGATTCTGGAAGGATTAATAAGGGACAAATGGGTGAACTACCTGGAATCCAAAAGATTAATTACTGACCGACAATTTGGATTCAGAGGAGGCAGATCATGTGTAAGCAGCTTGTTGAGTTTTTACTCTAGAGTAATAGACACAGTGGACAAGAGGGAAGGATGGGTAGACGGTGCCTACCTAGACTTTAAAAAGGCATTTGACAAAGTTCCACACAAGAGATTGCTGTGGAAATTAAAACATGAGGGAAAAGTAGGAGACAAACTGCTGAAATGGATGGAGAGCAACCTTAGCGGAAGACAGATGAGAACAACAGTAAGGGGGAAATCGTCAAACTGGACTCAAATTACGAGTGGAGTACCACAAGGATCTGTCCTAGCCCCAATCATGTTTCTAATATTTGTAAATATTACAAGTATTACCTGAGGGACTAACAAGCTACATGAGCATGTTTGCGGACGATGCTAAGCTGCTTAAAACGATCAGAACCCAGGAGGATTGCCTTGACCTCCAAGCAGATTTGCAAAAGATCCATGAATGGAGCATCAAATGGAATATGGAATTCAATGCAGGGAAGTGTAAGACTCTAGAAATGGGTAAAAGCAAGTACAGACCTAGAAAAAATTATAAACTAGGAAACGAAGTGATTCCCAAAGCAGAAACAGAAAAAGACTTGGGGATAGAATTTAAGGATAACATGTCTCCAGAAAGCCACGTAAATAAGATAGTGAGAGAATCACTACCACTATTGGCAAATATCAGGATGTCTTTCAATTATCTTAATGAAAACACCATGAAACAAATAATAACGGCAATAATAAGACCCAGGATGGAATATGCATCTGTAGTGTGGTCCCCTCACATGAAGAAACATATCCACAAAATTGAGAGGGTACAGAGAGCAGCTACGAGGATGATTCCAGGTTTGGAAAATTTGGAGTACCAAGAGAGGCTCGAGAGATTGAATCTACCTACACTGGAACAGAGAAGGAAACGAGGACAGCAAATTCAGATATACAAATGTGTTAGAGGTATTGACAAAATCGACCAAGAAAACTTCATAGAGAGGGATGGAGGTGAGAGAACAAGAGGACACAGCTACAAACTAAAAGTGCTTAATAGTAAATCTGATCTGAAAAGTAAAAGATATCCTACCAACTCGATTAGTGGGTGGAACAAATTGCCAGCTGAAGTAGTGTCTGCACCATCAGTGCATAGTTTCAAAGCACGGTATGACAAACATATCTTAGGAGGTGGGAATTAACGAGCATGGTCACTCCCGCAAATACAACTAGTGTAAGTACAAATACTGTCTTCTCTCCCTCCCTGCCCACCCCAAACCAACTTCCGGAAGCACATCCATACTCATATCACTCGCCGTTCCATCCACTCACTCATAGACAACACGCAGCTGCAAGCACGACCTCCCGAAATCCATCCTTCTGAATCCTCCCTTCCTCGCGAGGACAGAGTCCACCTGGCCAGGCTGAGATGCGGACACCATCCACCTCTTCTGAGCTATCAGAAGAGACTGGATGACTCCGTCGTCGACGCCTGCCCGGGTTGTAACACAGCACCCCATACCATAAAACACATCATAGAAGACTGCATTTCACACAACAACTTACGCCAACAACACAATTTACACTATTTGAGAGCTCTGTGGGAAACCCCGACCGTGGCCATGGCCTTCCTTAAGGACTCGGGGCTGTTCGGCCAGGCAGCTTAGGGAACAACAACAACAAAGGACCCTCAACTTTCTCTTCATAATTGCTGAGGGGACCAGGGCCCTGGGTGGGGCTTTGGTTTCCCAGGCGTTTCGCACCCTCCTTAGCTCCCTGCAATGGAGTGGCTTCGGTCACCCAGGCTTTATTGTGGTAGGCAGGGAGGGATCTGTGGGGGCGCTCGGTTATGGCCTTGGCCTTGCTTGGGGCCTTGGGGCTGTTCGGCCAGGCAGCCTGGGGAACAGCAACAACAACAACAACATTTTGAAATACAGACCACACTTACAACACATCACAAACACCCCACACATCATCCTGGGTGGTGACTTCAATGCCAAGACGTCGGCCTGGTTTGTCGACAACCCCGACACAGACAGAGGGCTGGTACTACAAAACCAAACCGATAACCTCATCATCCTTAACGACATCCATCAACATACCCATATTCCTCACCAAGCCCTCTATAACCCATCATCTCCAGACATCACCTTTTGCTCCCCAGAACTCGCCCCCACAACATCCTGGAGGGTGGTCAGAACCTTAGGCTCTGACCACCTCCCGATCATTATCACCACCAAAACCAGACTCACCCCAGCTAGCCACAAACACACATACACCAATTATAAAAGAGCTAACTGGGAAGCATTCACAAATGAGACAGAACAACACTTCACAACTCTAAACAGTACACCCATCACTAACATCAACAATGCTGTACACATACTCAATAAAACTATCCAAAACGCTGACAAGAAACACATTCCAAGAGGTAACAGAAAAAGACACAACCCCAACTTCACACCAGAAATTCAAAACCTCATCAGACAACGCGACATACTGAAACACTCCCCAGCACCCCACACACAAGACATCACACAACAAATTCAAGCACTCAACACCCAAACTAACAACAAAATACAAGAACAACAAAAACTAAATTGGAATAACTTCCTACAAACACTTGATCACAAAACAAACCCCAAAAAACTATACAAAACACTAAACAGCATCACACTTTCCAACAGCAACACAACACAATCACATGCTGCAATCACAACAACAGACTCTACTCCTTCATGTAAACAACAAGCAAACACTCTCATCAATCACTTTTCACATGTCAGCCACCTAAAACCTCACAAAGACGACCGACGTGTCATCCGACGTAAGAGACAATTCCCCACAGACCCTGACTATACACCCTTCACCAATCACCAGACAAAGCATATCATCAACAATCTCAAGCACTCACCCGCCTGTGGCCTAGACAACATAAGCAACATACACCTCAGACACCTGGGACCACAAGGCATACAAGCACTCACTAACATATCAAACTACAGCTATTCACACAACACAATACCAGACATTTGGAAGCATGGTATCATCATCACATTCCCCAAACCCAACAAAGACCCCACGCTACCCTCCTCGCACCGCCCCATCACACTCCTTTGCTCCCCCTCCAAAGTCATGGAACGCCTAGTATTACAACTAATTACACCTGACCTACCCCTAGCTCCAACACAACATGGCTTTAGGCCACTGCACTCCACAAACACTCTTCTCACAGACCTTACACAAAGAGCTTTCGACGGCATCAATTCAGCTAGACCACCACACAGATCACTATTAGCCACACTCGACATTAGTAAAGCCTTTCGATGCCATCCCCCGCCACAACCTAACAAACAAAATCTACAACACAAACATGCACAACAACACAAAACGGTGGCTGGCCAACTTCCTAGCAGGCAGATGTGCACACGTATCTTTTGCCGGTCAGTCATCTAAAATCAGAAACTTTCCAAACGGAGTCCCACAAGGATCCGTCCTATCGCCCGCACTCTTCAATCTGTACATGCACGATATAACTACACCCAATACGCCCCAAATAAACTTAGCCTCCTATGCAGATGACATAACGCTCACATGCACACACCATGACCCAAAAAGAGCAACAGATCTCCTTCAACCCTATCTCAACACACTACATGGCTGGTGCACTACAAACAGACTTAATCTAGCCCCAGCCAAATCCACCGCAACCCTGCTCACAAGTTGGACAGGAGAACACGAATACATCCCTCAACTCACCATAAACAACACACCCCTAACACATACACACACACCCAAAATCCTAGGAGTAACATATGATACTCATATGACATTCAAACAGCACACCACAAACATTAAAAAGAAACTGACACCCAGACTTAACGCCCTCAGGTCACTTGCTCACACAAAATTTGGACACAACAAAGAAACTACCACCACAGTATATAAACAATACATAAGATCAGTGATGGAATACGCAAGCCCAGCCTGGGCTTCTAACCTAGCTGAAACACATCATAAGACCTTACAGACTATTCAAAACAAAGCCCTGAAGATCATTACAGGCTGCACAGCTACTGCACCCACAGATCACCTACATCAAGAAACCAAAATCCTCAAAGTCAAAGACCATCTGGACATGAGAGGCACTCAATTCCTAGCAGCAGCCTCCACGAACCAAGACCACCCACTAAACTACATGGCAACACACCCACAGACACCAAGAAATATCAAAACAACACCCAGCACACGGTATCACACACAATTATTGTCCTCTCTCCCTCCCTGCCCACCCCGAACCAACATCCAGAAGCACATCCATACTCATATCTCTCACCGATCCATCCACTCACTCACAGACAACACACAGCTGCATGCACGACCTCCCGAAATCCATCCTTCCGAATCCTCCCTTCCTCGCGAGGACAGAGTCCACCTGGCCAGGCTGAGATGCGGACACCATCCAGCTCTCCTGAGCTATCAGAAGAGACTGGATGACTCCGTTGTCGACGCCTGCCCGGGATGTAACACAGCACCCCATACCATTAAACACATCATAGAAGACTGCATTTCACACAACCACTTACGCCAACAACACAATCTACACTCAATGAGAGCTCTGTGGGAAAGCCCGATCGTGGCCATGGCCTTTCTCAGGGACTCGGGGCTGTTCGGCCAGGCAGCCTAGGGAACAACAACAACAACAACAACAACAACAGTAAGGGGGAAATCGTCAAACTGGACTCAAATTACGAGTGGAGTACCACAAGGATCTGTCCTAGCCCCAATCATGTTTCTAATATTTGTAAATATTACAAGTATTACCTGAGGGACTAACAAGCTACATGAGCATGTTTGCGGACGATGCTAAGCTGCTTAAAACGATCAGAACCCAGGAGGATTGCCTTGACCTCCAAGCAGATTTGCAAAAGATCCATGAATGGAGCATCAAATGGAATATGGAATTCAATGCAGGGAAGTGTAAGACTCTAGAAATGGGTAAAAGCAAGTACAGACCTAGAAAAGATTATAAACTAGGAAACGAAGTGATTCCCAAAGCAGAAACAGAAAAAGACTTGGGGATAGAATTTAAGGATAACATGTCTCCAGAAAGCCACGTAAATAAGATAGTGAGAGAATCACTACCACTATTGGCAAATATCAGGATGTCTTTCAATTATCTTAATGAAAACACCATGAAACAAATAATAACGGCAATAATAAGACCCAGGATGGAATATGCATCTGTAGTGTGGTCCCCTCACATGAAGAAACATATCCACAAAATTGAGAGGGTACAGAGAGCAGCTACGAGGATGATTCCAGGTTTGGAAAATTTGGAGTACCAAGAGAGGCTCGAGAGATTGAATCTACCTACACTGGAACAGAGAAGGAAACGAGGACAGCAAATTCAGATATACAAATGTGTTAGAGGTATTGACAAAATCGACCAAGAAAACTTCATAGAGAGGGATGGAGGTGAGAGAACAAGAGGACACAGCTACAAACTAAAAGTGCTTAATAGTAAATCTGATCTGAAAAGTAAAAGATTTCCTACCAACTCGATTAGTGGGTGGAACAAATTGCCAGCTGAAGTAGTGTCTGCACCATCAGTGCATAGTTTCAAAGCACGGTATGACAAACATATCTTAGGAGGTGGGAATTAACGAGCATGGTCACTCCCGCAAATACAACTAGTGTAAGTACAACTAGTGTAAGTACAAATACTGTCTTCTCTCCCTCCCTGCCCACCCCAAACCAACTTCCGGAAGCACATCCATACTCATATCACTCGCCGTTCCATCCACTCACTCATAGACAACACGCAGCTGCAAGCACGACCTCCCGAAATCCATCCTTCTGAATCCTCCCTTCCTCGCGAGGACAGAGTCCACCTGGCCAGGCTGAGATGCGGACACCATCCACCTCTTCTGAGCTATCAGAAGAGACTGGATGACTCCGTCGTCGACGCCTGCCCGGGTTGTAACACAGCACCCCATACCATAAAACACATCATAGAAGACTGCATTTCACACAACAACTTACGCCAACAACACAATTTACACTATTTGAGAGCTCTGTGGGAAACCCCGACCGTGGCCATGGCCTTCCTTAAGGACTCGGGGCTGTTCGGCCAGGCAGCTTAGGGAACAACAACAACAAAGGACCCTCAACTTTCTCTTCATAATTGCTGAGGGGACCAGGGCCCTGGGTGGGGCTTTGGTTTCCCAGGCGTTTCCGCACCCTCCTTAGCTCCCTGCAATGGAGTGGCTTCGGTCACCCAGGCTTTATTGTGGTAGGCAGGGAGGGATCTGTGGGGGCGCTCGGTTATGGCCTTGGCCTTGCTTGGGGCCTTGGGGCTGTTCGGCCAGGCAGCCTGGGGAACAGCAACAACAACAACAACATTTTGAAATACAGACCACACTTACAACACATCACAAACACCCCACACATCATCCTGGGTGGTGACTTCAATGCCAAGACGTCGGCCTGGTTTGTCGACAACCCCGACACAGACAGAGGGCTGGTACTACAAAACCAAACCGATAACCTCATCATCCTTAACGACATCCATCAACATACCCATATTCCTCACCAAGCCCTCTATAACCCATCATCTCCAGACATCACCTTTTGCTCCCCAGAACTCGCCCCCACAACATCCTGGAGGGTGGTCAGAACCTTAGGCTCTGACCACCTCCCGATCATTATCACCACCAAAACCAGACTCACCCCAGCTAGCCACAAACACACATACACCAATTATAAAAGAGCTAACTGGGAAGCATTCACAAATGAGACAGAACAACACTTCACAACTCTAAACAGTACACCCATCACTAACATCAACAATGCTGTACACATACTCAATAAAACTATCCAAAACGCTGACAAGAAACACATTCCAAGAGGTAACAGAAAAAGACACAACCCCAACTTCACACCAGAAATTCAAAACCTCATCAGACAACGCGACATACTGAAACACTCCCCACCACCCCACACACAAGACATCACACAACAAATTCAAGCACTCAACACCCAAACTAACAACAAAATACAAGAACAACAAAAACTAAATTGGAATAACTTCCTACAAACACTTGATCACAAAACAAACCCCAAAAAACTATACAAAACACTAAACAGCATCACACTTTCCAACAGCAACACAACACAATCATATGCTGCAATCACAACAACAGACTCTACTCCTTCATGTAAACAACAAGCAAACACTCTCATCAATCACTTTTCACATGTCGGCCACCTAAAACCTCACAAAGACGACCGACGTGTCATCCGACGTAAGAGACAATTCCCCACAGACCCTGACTATACACCCTTCACCAATCACCTGACAAAGCATATCATCAACAATCTCAAGCACTCACCCGCCTGTGGCCTAGACAACATAAGCAACATACACCTCAGACACCTGGGACCACAAGGCATACAAGCACTCACTAACATATCAAACTACAGCTATTCACACAACACAATACCAGACATTTGGAAGCATGGTATCATCATCACATTCCCCAAACCCAACAAAGACCCCACGCTACCCTCCTCGCACCGCCCCATCACACTCCTTTGCTCCCCCTCCAAAGTCATGGAACGCCTAGTATTACAACTAATTACACCAGACCTACCCCTAGCTCCAACACAACATGGCTTTAGGCCACTGCACTCCACAAACACTCTTCTCACAGACCTTACACAAAAAGCTTTCAACGGCATCAACTCAGCTAGACCACCACACAGATCACTATTAGCCACACTCGACATTAGTAAAGCCTTCGATGCCATCCCCCGCCACAACCTAACAAACAAAATCTAAAACACAAACATGCACAACAACACAAAAAGGTGGCTGGCCAACTTCCTAGCAGGCAGATGTGCAAACGTATCTTTTGCCGGTCAGTCATCTAAAATCAGAAACTTTCCAAACGGAGTCCCACAAGGATCCGTCCTATCGCCCGCACTCTTCAATCTGTACATGCACGATATAACTACACCCAATACGCCCCAAATAAACTTAGCCTCCTATGCAGATGACATAACGCTCACATGCACACACCATGACCCAAAAAGAGCAACAGATCTCCTTCAACCCTATCTCAACACACTACATGGCTGGTGCACTACAAACAGACTTAATCTAGCCCCAGCCAAATCCACCGCAACCCTGCTCACAAGTTGGACAGGAGAACACGAATACATCCCTCAACTCACCATAAAGAACACACCCCTAACACATACACACACACCCAAAATCCTAGGAGTAACATATGATACTCATATGACATTCAAACAGCACACCACAAACATTAAAAAGAAACTGACACCCAGACTTAACGCCCTCAGGTCACTTGCTCACACAAAATTTGGACACAACAAAGAAACTACCACCACAATATATAAACAATACATAAGATCAGTGATGGAATACGCAAGCCCACCCTGGGCTTCTAATAGCTGAAACACATCATAAGACCTTACAGACTATTCAAAACAAAGCCCTGAAGATCATTACAGGCTGCACAACTACTGCACCCACAGATCACCTACATCAAGAAACCAAAATCCTCAAAGTCAAAGACCATCTGGACATGAGAGGCACTCAATTCCTGGCAGCAGCCTCCACAAACCAAGACCACCCACTAAACTACATGGCAACACACCCACAGACACCAAGAAATATCAAAACAACACCCAGCACACGGTATCACACACAATTATTGTCCTCTCTCCCTCCCTGCCCACCCCGAACCAACTTCCAGAAGCACATCCATACTCATATCTCTCGCCGATCCATCCACTCACTCACAGACAACACGCAGCTGCATGCACGACCTCCCGAAATCCATCCTTCCGAATCCTCCCTTCCTCGCGAGGACAGAGTCCACCTGGCCAGGCTGAGATGCGGACACCATCCAGCTCTCCTGAGCTATCAGAAGAGACTGGATGACTCCGTTGTCGACGCCTGCCCGGGATGTAACACAGCACCCCATACCATTAAACACATAATAGAAGCCTGCATTTCACACAACCACTTACGCCAACAACACAATCTACACTCAATGAGAGCTCTGTGGGAAAGCCCGATCGTGGCCATGGCCTTTCTCAGGGACTCGGGGCTGTTCGGCCAGGCAGCTTAGGGAACAACAACAACAACATTTTGAAATTAAATAACACTTCGTTCTTAACATTAATCCTCCATTACAAACACCAATGCACTCATCATCATCATCATCTCCGACGCCTTGCTTCCCCCTGGGAAACCCCCACTAGAGGATGGCCATGACAGAAACGTCTCCAAGCTACTTTGTCAAGACATGCCTCCTTTGCCCGTGCCACAATGCCCCTTCCACTACGTGGAAGTTTTTCTTCAATATATTTTTCCACTTTCTTTTCCCATACCATAGGTGGTCTTCCACTACTAGCGGTTCCACTCACCTGACTCCCATATATCTTTCTTGGCATTCTGTCTTCATCCATTCTCTGAACATGACCATACCACCTCAAAGTACTTATCTTTATCCACTCAACCACACCACAATCAATGCCCAAAGCCTGCTCTTCCATTCCAAAGGACTCGTACACTTCCCTATTACTTGGCCCATCTAGCCTATTCATGCCAGCTGCCATTCTGAAAAAGCTCATCTCCACAGCTCTTAGTTTGAAGAGGTCCTCGTCACTTGCCGTCCATGTCTCGCTTCCATACGAGAGTGTTGGGAGCAGCACACTGTTTCTCAGTGACTTTTTGACTTCCTGGCTAACCATTCTTCCTTTGAGAATACTATCAAGTTCTCCAATCACTTTTCTCCCTTGCATTTTTCTCTCTTTTATCTCACTCTCCATTTTACCATATTTGCATAGTACAGCTCCCAAATACTTTAAACTTTCAACCTCTTCTAGTACTTCATTTTTCAATTTTATTTTACAACTTTTCTTGTGTTCTTTCTTGATTCTATATTGTTCCTTAAAATCTATAGTTTCATGCATTCTTCTCTCAAACACCATTACCTTACATTTCCCTACATTGACCTTTAACTTTCTCTTTTCACATACCCTGTCAAAGTCAGTGACCACTCTCTGAAGTTCTTCAGCATTTTCCGCCAACAGGACTGCATCGTCCGCATATAGGCATGTTAAAATCTTCCATGTTCTTCCCTCTGATTCCAGTCTAGCTCCCACACCCATTGATACAGCCCTACATTCCCTAATCACTCCATCCATGTATATATTGAACAACCAAGCTGACATGACACATCCCTGTCTTACACCTACATTGACCTCAAAACTTTCACTTAACTTATCCCCTACCTTCACATTTGCCATTGCATTCCTATAAAAAGATTTTACTGCCATTAGCAACTTTCCTCCCACACCATATACTGTTAACACATCCCACAGGCCCTCCCAGTCTACTTTGTCGTAGGCTTTTTCCAAATCCATGAATGCTGCATAGAGTTTTCTGTTTTTGGCCAGATACTTCTCTACCAACAATCGCATTGAGGCTATCTGGTCAACGCAGCCCCTGCCCTTTCTGAAACCTCCCTGTTCCTCGCCTATTTTGTAATCCGTTATCTTCTGTAGCCTCTGTGTTACTACTCTTGCGTGTACCTATCCAGGTATGCTAAGCAAGCTAAATCCCCTATAATTCTTACACTCTTCTTTACTACCCTTCCCTTTGTACAAGGGTACTATCACTGCTTTCCTCCAGTCCTCTGGTACACTTTCCTTTTCCCATGTTAATTTACATAACCTATGCATTATGTCAACAGCTTCTTCTCCTCCATATCTCAGCATTTCACCTGGGATGTTATCTACTCCAGCAGCTTTGCCCATTTTAAGTCTATTGATTGCTTCTTTTACTTCTTCTCTGCTTATCTGGCTTTCAACTACCCTGTTTATTCTACCTCTCTCCATTTCTATGGATGAGATCTTTGCCTTCCCCCTACTCTTTACAGCTAAGCTACTAAAATGATCTTTCCATACTTTCACCACACCATCACCCTCTATCATTTACCCATTCATGTCCCTCATCCTACCACCTGAGACACTCTGTCTTCTTTCACAGCTCTGTAGTATGCTTTCCTGTCATTCAGAAACTGTTCACTAATCTTTCTCCCATATGCCTCATCTGTCTTCCTTTTAGCGTCTTGTATCGCCCTCTTCACTCTTTGTTTCAAATGTTTATATTCTTCTTTCCTCGCATCTCTAGTTTCTCTAGGTATATTCTTTTGCAGCAAACTCTTTCTGAACTCTTTCTTCTTTTTCACTATTTCTTCTATCTCTTTACTAAACCATGCATTACCTTTCTTCTTCCACATTTTAAAGGTTTTCTTCCCACATACTTTCTCAGCTGCTTTAATCATGAGGTCTCTTGTACCTTTCCATACTTCGTCTACAGTATTTCCCAGATCTATCATAACATCCATGTCCTTTATAGTCTCTTTCAGGATGTCCTTGTATTTTGTTGCATTACATTCTTCATTTAATTTTCTCACATTTATTCTCTCTACTGTCAGTTTTCTCTCTTTCCTCTCATATTTCCACTCTTTCCTTATCCTCACTTTTGTCAGCACTGTATAGTGGTCTGATCCCGTCAGCATACCTCTTACAGCTTTTGAATCTAAAATTCTTCCTTTTAGTCCGGAGTCCATCATGGCGTAGTCAATTAGAGATTTCTGTTCCTGCTCACCTTCACCTCTGTGCCATGTATATCTATGAATGTGACGATGTTCACAAAATGTGTTAGCCAGAAACATCTCTCTCTCCGCACATACTTCTAAAAGGAAGTCACCATTCATATTCCTACCCTCCACACCCCATTTACCTACTATACCTTCTATCTCCTCGTTTCCAACTCTACCATTCATGTCGCCTACTAATATTACTTGTGTACACTCTTGCCTTTCTCTTATACATTTATTGACTTTATTCCAAAATATTCTATTTTCTTCCGCACCTTTCCCAGTTTCTTGGTTGACTGGTGCATAGACACACATAAAAGTATACCTATCTATCCCAATCTTGCACTCACACCATACAATTCTTGAGTCCACGCATCCATAGTTTTTCACACACTTCCTCAACCTTTCTGACAAAATTACTGCTACCCCTTCCTTTTTCTTACGTTTATATCCTGCATCCAATCCAGACCAGACAACCCATCCTTCCCCACCCCACAAATCATGCTCACTCTCACCATCCCACACTCCAGAACCCAACAGGTGCGTCTCACCTACCCCACACACATCCACACATCCATCTTTAAGCTCTCGCATCAGACACTCTCTCTTGCTAAAATCATTTATGCCACTGACATTGAAGGCACAGACACGGAGCACGCTTTCCTTCACCCGAACGACGTTTCCACCACTTTTCTGCTTTGTTCCTCCACCCCCGAGGGGGTCCTGGCCGGCAGCATACCGAGCACAGTTGTTTCCCAGGAGGACTTGGGGCCTGGACATAATGCCTCCAAACAGGGCGCCGGATTGTCAAAAGTATACTAAAAGAAAAACCAATGCACTAGACTAAACTAATGAAGACATATGATCCTCCTGGGACTCTTCATTATTATGTTCTCGCCATCAACCAACTTTACTCTTAAACTCGATTAATTAAATTAACAAACACATGTGGCAGTCCGGGGATTCGAACCCAGGACGCTCACACCGAAAATCAACACACTTATGCATTGCACCACGAAGACAGTTAACTCGGGACACCACACCCAGAACATAAAAGAACACAAAACTAACTTTGTCTAATGCTATCCACAATATAATGGAGAAATCTGTCTAATACACTGAAAAACTCCACTGATACCGGATGATTATGATCACCTTAACCCGTTTAGCACCATGACGCCTCTTTACCTTTGATTCTGGCAAAGATTACATGATTTTTTGCACTTTAAGAAGGACCAATGTTATTCAGAGGATTTATCAAGATCATATTTATCCTATGAGGCCTACAGATAGATTATATTTATATTTTATTAATTTCACAACACCAACCACCCCCAATGAAATTAATTAAAGTATATATGATCCGCCGAGATATGTTAAGGAAAATCGTCTAATGGCAACCAGAATACGATGAAAATAACGTCCTAGTGTTGAAGGGGTAAGAAAGACCTAGACCTATCAGGCGCCCACCGGCACACCATGGTGTAGTTGTGCGTCATGACAATGACCCTTTTCGTCTTGATGAACCAAGGGCTTTCCAGCAGTCTTCTTTCTTTGAGAGGTCATTCTCCTACATGGCTCCGAGGTTGTATAACAGGTTGCCGCTGTCCATGAGACAACTGAGTTCTGTTGAATGCTTCAAGAGACAACTTAAGACTTTTCTCTTTGAGAGGTGTCATGACAGATGGCTATAGAGTTTAGGCTATTTTGCCACTGCTAGTGATTGTTAAATGTGTGGTGGTGTAATGGTTAAGGTGGCACAAATATGTGTGTGATAACCCGGGTTCGAATCCCGGTGGATCATATATACTTTAATTAATTTCATTGGGGGTGTGGTGGTGAGATTAATAAAAATAATATTGTATATAAGCTTTCTTTTGATGCATTGATTTTGTTCTTTTTTCTTTCTCTTTCCAAGCGCTAGTGAATTCTTTGGAAAAATTGGCACTTATGAGAAATAAGTAACATGCTTACTATCATTATTATTATTATACAGGTTTCCCGATATACGATTGGGTTACGTTCCTGAAAACCCGATCTTATATAGAAAAATCATATAGCGAACCCTAAAATTAACGGGGTAAATGGGATGCGTTCTCGGACCAGCCAAAACCCAAACCCAAACACCTAAAAACCTATAATAATATCATAAATCAGGGCATTGGATAGTGAGGGAGACCTACAGTATAGTCTATCTATCTATTGCCTGACGCCGCGATCCCCGAAGGGGTGGCCACGAACGAACCGCCCCCATGCACCTCTGTCCCCAGTCAGTCGACACCCCTCCCCCCAACCAGCACCGCATTCGTTCATGTACTTCCTCACTCCATCCTTCCACCTCTCATTCGGTCTACCTCTCCCTCTCTTGTCCCTCCACCTCGCTCTCGTACACCCTCATAGTCATTCTCTCGCTTTCCATACGTTCCATATGGCCGAACCATCTCAAGTTGTTCCTTTTCACACTTTCCAGCACATCTACCTCCACACCACACCTTCTTCTTACTTCCTCATTAGTCTGTCTATCCCTCCATGTAACTCCGCACGCACTCCTTAAGTAATTCAGTAACTAAAAGAGTGCACATTACCTTTACTTTTCTGTTGTGTATTTTCAGCTTGAAACATCTTGATCACTGGGAAGATTGGCCAATCATCATCTTCACACTTGTTCCTGAAAGTAAAATAGTACATTACTAAAGCTTATAATACAGTACTACTATTACTACTGTAAAAATTAATTATTTCAATACAGTACACTTACAATAAAAGTACAGGTAAATAAAATAATAATAATCTTGACTTTCTACTTTTCAAAATTCAGAACACCAAAATACCAATTCACTAGCGCTCGGACCATATTACAATGTACTGTACTACTGTACCAATACTGTACCAATTCACTAGCGCTCGGACCATATTACAATGTACTGTACTACTGTACCAATACTTAAACACAAGTTATACTCGCATATGTCATACCAACAAACTTTGTCACAGTTGTCACACACATTAACCCCTTTAATTCTGGCTAAGAGTAGATGATTTTATGCAGTTTATGAAGGACTTATCTTGTTCAGAGGTTTTATCAAGATTGTATTTACCCCTATGAGGCCAAAACAGTGATGACACAATATAGATAAAAGAAATGATCAAAATCACTGTGGAAATAACGCTTTAGAAATACAGTATACAATTTTGAAATTAAAGAACACCCTGTTCTTAACACTAATCCACCATTACAAACCCCAATGCACTAGACTAAACTAATGAAAGCATATGATCCTCCTGGGACTCAAACTCGGGACACCACACCCAGAACATAAAAGAACACAAAACTAACTTTGTCTAATGCTATCCACAATATAATTGAGAAATCTGTCAATACACTGGGTTGATCTGGAAAACAACCAAAATCATAATCAACGTTACAAATGCTCTATACATGAAATTAAAAAGGAAAAAATACCATGAACATTTTTCAAAAGCCTTTAACCCACAGAACACGGATGGCCCCCCGGGCGGACAAATCGAGTCTTCATCGCGCACCCCGGACCTGACTCCTGCTTGACTCAGGGCCAAAAGCACTTGATTGATGATTTTCTGCAGTCCGAATCGATGCATAAAAGCAGTGGAACTCCATGCTTTCCAAAAAAAATCTTCATAAACTGAGTCAAAAGTGTCTATTGATAGCCACAATAAAAGCATCATAATACTAAGACTTAATGTTACTGCCTGAACATTTTAATTCCACTTTAGGAAGGTTGGCCCACGGCATGGTTGGCCCGCAGTGTACTGTTCCCCCCCCCCCCCCCTTGATGCCAATATATATGATGGTGACAATAAGTCACGGGGGTTGAGGGGAACCTCATCAACCTATTATTGTATCCCATGCCAGTCAAAATAGACGAGAACGTGATTGCGAGCATACGAATAATGTAAACACTACATGGACGGCGGCCCGACCGTCAGCCGGCCCAACTGCCATGGGACCGTGTACAAATATCACTGCAAAATATTACAGTACCGCTACCTTTCACAACTTGGTCATAACTCAATAATCTTCTTAATTGATAACTACAATAACAACAACAACGGGAGCCCAATCGTGGCCATGGCCTTCCTCAGGGACTCGGGGCTGTTCGGCCAGGCAGCTTAGGGAACAACAACAACAACGGGATCATAATACTCACAGGGTTACATATAATCCAAGCTAAGTTTACCTTCTATTGGCTCAATAATACCATGCTCAAAAAAACAATGATACAGAGAACACCGCAGCTGCGCAATGCTTCAGTGTATGCCCCTCAACTTTACTATTAGGAGGGCTTCTAGAAATATAAGGGGTACTGAATAAATGTCTACCCACCTTTGCCTGTTTCTCACCTCTAGCCAACATGTCTAGTAACTGTTTTTTCTGTTCTAAATCAAGAACTTTCACTTTTGTTTTGGTGGGTAACACGATCGCCCTGGGCGGTGGGTTAGGGGCAGCAGGTGTAAAATGCCCCCATGTGGGCATGGGGGCAGCCTCGGACCCTCAGTAAGACCAACATCCCAACCTCCACGCATACATAAACCATCCAAAGTGAGTGTAATACCCATATTCTATCTAATATCTAATCACATTTCTATACTGTACAGTTATTCTTTCCTTAGTTCATGTTTTTCAGGGGTTATTGGGCGAAAAAAACGCACGCTTTGCTTTTTTCGCACCCTTGGATTATAAGCACCACACGGACATCTGCCTCACGGTTGGAGAATCGCACCCTTGCGGGGCCGACTGTATAACAAAATTAGCCCTTGGTCAAACAAACTATTCCAAAGACTAATATCGGTATACTGTATAGGCCTAATAGTCATTATTTACTTTACAAGAATAACTTAATCAAATAACACATACCGTACTTTCGCAGAGGTGGAAGGAAGCTGGATCAACATAGCTCTGTTGGCGTCGCAGAGCTTCGTCATCGTCGTCGTGTTCTTCTTCAGGTTTCTTTTTGGATTGATGATTCAAACATGACAGCTACCCTCCACTAGACGCTGCGTTTGCATATAATCTGCAACAGAAGGCACACATCAATATCACAGATATTACGCTACCTTCCCCCGAGGGTACCCACATCAATGACAATAAAATATAATCTATAACACACTAAGGAATACAAAGCCTAAGTATTGACAATATATAGGGAAGGATGTAGTATCCGGGCATACGGTCGTCATGTTTACATAGGTCGATCGCTCGCGGTTAAGTTCCTGTCTATTTGGACACCTATTTGTTTTATTTGTCCCCTGCTGGCAATATATATGAAAACATGATCGCAAGCGTGAAATTCATGACCTCTATCCTCTGTAACTCAAAAACTACTAGAGTAACCGAGCTAATATTTCTACCATTTGGGAAGGGTCAGTCACGGAATAGATGTGATAGTTTACAGCCAATTTGCTCTAGCCCTTTATGAGTTACAGAGGATAGAAGTCATGATTTATCGCCTAATTACAGGAAATAAAATATAGCTCATTGGAACAATAAATTATAGGTTTTTAAGGTAATGCTTGTTAATCCTACCGGGATTGATGTATTAAAATGGGAAAAATTATCCACTACTGACATGCTTAATGTGAAATTCACTAATAAAATGTTACTTACTTTAGGAACAAATGACCTTATATGCTTGAAATTAGAAAGATAGCATAGTGTTAGTAAAGAAAGGCTTACAAAAAGTGGGAGAATTGACAAATATACCATTTGTATACTGTTGCACAGTAATACAGTCTATCTATCTATCTATTGCCGGACGCCTTACTCCCCTTACGAGGGTGGCCATACACAGAATGCCCCCAAGCGGACCTATTCTCTGAGAGGGACAACCCGAGCCAGTTTAGTGAAGGACTTACAGGATTGACCACTCAATTTAGGATCCGTCTGACTCCGAGGCCCTCTGTGTATCTTGTTAGCACTATTTTTCTACAGTGGTGTTCGGCTAATCCACCCACTAACCTGCCTTACCCTTAGGTAAGCAGTACAGATTTGTATCAGGTTTATTCCCCTAGACAGGTTCCGCCAACCAAGGCTGAGAGTCCCATCCACCCGGATTTGTATAAGGTTGTCTCCCCTAGATGAGTTGCCGACCAAGGCTAACGAGTCCCATCCACCCATACAGTAATACAGTAATGTTGTCAATATATTCAAATATTTGTAATATATAAAACAAACAATTACTTATGCTAATCAAGATAGGAAGAAGATTCAAAGATATTCTCCTAACCTTATTAAAGTTTTCTGACATTAACCACAATACAATATCAGCAAAATCAGAGTGAAGCCTCCCACTATCATACTCTTGCTAAATTTTCATAATAATTACAGCAATATAAATAAAATACTCACATTAGGGTCTTCCCGTGCTGCCGCACCTCCTCTGTCATCTCCATCATCTTGGCATCTGCCCGCAGATTCCGCTGTCAGGCCGGGCGCTGTAACTCTGTGCGAGGTGCAACATGTCCTCCCGCTGCATGAAGGCTGAGGCTGGGCGGGTGTCTGACCTGGGGGGGGGGGGGGGGTGAGGGGCATCATGTGAGGCGGGCGGGGAGGGAGGGAGGGAGGGAGGGAGGGGGGGGAGGGAGGGGGGGGGGGGGGGTAGGGGGGGGTGGCCGGGACCAGGGCGGGTACGGTTGCGGGGGTCAGGGTGGAAGGTGACGTTCTGGTAGTAACGTTCCTCCTCCATTGCCAGGCTGGGGTTGCTGGGATGCCGACCACCACCAGCACCACTCACACCGGGATAACCTCCTTCACTCAAGTTCTGGGTTGATCTGGAAAACAAGCAAAATCATAATCAACGTTACAAATGCTCTATACATGATGTTAAAAAGGAAAAAATACCATGAACATTTTTCAAAAGCCTTTAACCCACAGAACACGGATGGCCCCCCCGGGCGGACAAATCGAGTTTTCATCGCGCAACCCGGAGCCGACTCCTGCTTGACTCAGGGCCAAAAGCACTTGATTGATGATTTTCTGCAGTCCGAATCGATGCATAAAACCAGTGGACAGTGACTTAGGAATGCTTACAATGGTGGAATAAATCAATAATCAAGAATAATACATAATCCATAGTTGATCAAAAATAAACAAGCTTAAGTCGTAGGCACCGATAATCCAATATGTCGGCCGTGTAATCAAAAGAAAAATGGAAACGGTGCCATAACCCCATTTTTATATTATTACCTTGGGTTCTGGCCAAGATTACATTATTTTATGCAGTTTAAAAAGGACCTATGTTATTCAGAGGATCAATTGAATGGCAACCACAATACGATGAAGATTGTGTGCTAGTGTTGAAGGGTTAACAATAAACTATAGTCTGTTTCTTTTCATCTGGCAGTAAATTGAATCCCTTAGCTACTCTTTTTTCGATACTTAATGCACAAATATGAAACTACCATGTCTCTGCATCCTATTAACACCAAGTTTGTATAATTAGCAACATATTTCATTACAAAACCTTTCAAATAACCTATATTACTACCGGTACTATGTGTCTGCATCCTATTAACACCAAGTTTGTATAATTAGCAACATATTTCATTACAAAACCTTTCAAATAACCTATATTACTACCGGTACTATGTGTCTGCATCCTATTAACACCAAGTTTGTATAATTAGCACCATATTTCAGTACAAAACATTTAAATATCCTAGAAATCTTGATGGGAACTTTGCAATTTACCGTCACTTCAAAAGTCCCTGATTCATTAGGGCATCCACCCTTGCCTTGCTATTCAGCAGGAAGTGTATGGTGGTAAAAACTGCATCATCAATACTTAATGTACCGGTAACATGACGTCACTTCGGACACTCTAGAAAACATTATACAATGAACCTAAGACCACTGAGTCACTATAAGAGACTCTCATAGGGCTGGCCTTAGCTAACGCTAAGGATTTACCAACAATTGGTATGTATCAGGGCTATATGATGTAAGTGGGAGGGAGAACAATCAAATGTCATGAATGAGTGAGCAAGATGTTACAAAACAAACTATTGGGTAGATGGAGAAAGTTGGTGAGTCCATCAAAATGTCATGGTAAGATTTCGTACGAAAACAGAGGCGATGTAAGGGTGAATAACGCGGGTATTCAGCAAGTAAATGGCGAACAGTGATGGTGACACGACAAGGCTGACCGTGATGCCACTTTACCTTGGATTCTGGCTAAGATTAGATTATTTTATGCAGTTTAAGAAGGACCTATGTTATTCAGAGGATCAATTGAGACTGTATTTACCCCTATGAGGCCTAGAGATAGATTATAGGCTAAGTTAAAGAAAAACGTCTAATGGCAACCAGAATACGATAAACATTATGTGCTAGTGTTGAAGGGCTAACAAGAAACTATACTCTGTTTCTTTTCAACTGATGGTAAATTGAAAAGTTCCCATTTATTTTGAAGATTTTGTAGTGAAATATGGTGCTAATTATATAAAGTTCAGTCTGTTCTAAACAGGGGTGCGAGACTCATTTTTGGTGTTCCACCTAGAACTCCTACTACATCTCTTCACATAGAACTGCATTGGCTGCCAGTAAGAGCAAGAATAGAATTTAAGTTGTGTTTAGTGACTTTTAAAGTTCTCAAATTTGGTGATCCTAGGTACCTTGCGGAGCTGCTCAGGCATCCACCGGCACGCCATGGTGTAGTTGTGCGTCATGACAATGACCCTTTTCGTCTTGATGAACCAAGGGCTTTCCAGCAGTCTTCATTCTTTGAGAGGTCATTCTCCTACATGGCTCCGAGGTTATATAACAGGTTGCCGCTGTCCATGAGACAACTGAGTTCTGTTGAATACTTCAAGAGACAACTTAAGACTTTTCTCTTTGAGAGAAGCTATGATCTTGAGACAGGTGTCATGACAGATGGCTATAGAGTTTAGGCTATTTTGCCACTGCTAGTGATTGTTAAATTTGTGTTGTATATAAGCTTTCTTTTGATGCATTGATTTTTGTTCTTTTTTCTTTCTCTTTCCGAGCGCTAGTGAATTCTTCGGAAAAATTGGCGCTTATGAGAAATAAGTAACATGCTTATTATTATTATTAATGTTATCCTGTCGACTTTAAACTTTTCTTTAGTAAACATAGTCTTGTGTTAGCCAGCATACAATAATACAAGGTATCAGATAATGGAGTGTAGCATTATAAATCGCCATTGTGGTATACAAATCAACTGTAGCAAATTCTACCTTGGTACACTCCACTCTGAAGACAATTAATTAATGTTGCCCTATTGTTGAAGGTATTGTACTGGGCTGAATCTTCTCATAAATTATATACCAAGTAGGGTTAGTAGGCTATATTTATTTCGGGGGTTCACTTATGCAGCTTGAAAAGTCAGAAAACACCTGAATATGTGCCATAAGAACATAAGAAAATGGGAGTCTGCAGAAAGCCGGTTGGCCCACACAAGGCAGATCCCTCTCACAACCACCCTAATTTTAGGCCCAGCTCACTAACACCATGAGGACCGACCTAACCAAAACGGTCACAGGGCAGAAAATGGGGGTCTGCAGAGCGCCAATTGGCACATACCCGGCAGATCCCCCTCACACCCAACCCATCTCGTCAGTGTACAAGAAAAGTGTAATAAAATAAAACACTAACCTGAAGGAAGTTAGAGTATAGCTCCATGGGCAGAATATCCATCGACTGGAAGTTGCACTTGATTCTGAGCGCCGCCGTGTCTTTATTGCCGGTCCTGTTGTCACTTTGTACTTGATACCACTTCTCGATGTGGTTCGGCTCGTCACGTTGGCCACCGGGATGTTGACCGAGCCGAGCATCACATTCTTATCCTGAAATGCAGTACAAAAATTAGTAAATGCACTATAAATATTACTGTGAAATTATTTAAGATTTTTATGATAGATATATAGAATTTACCTATTTGCAGTAGGTATACTATGGGTATTACTATAAATGAAGATAATAAAGTGTACAGGATCTTTGAATGGTTACATAATGTGAGTACAGTACTGTACTATTGAATCCACTGATATGGAGAATTGGTGTTCACGATAATAAATAAAGTTAAAATACCAGCTTATTCATTATTACAGTACAATGTACACTTCAACTCCTGAAAGGCAACCCCGCCTGAGCCGTTACAATGCATATAATGGAAAAATTACATTAAACCATTGTATGTATGTATGTATGTAATGGTATCACACTACAGGTATTGGAAATTAGTACATTCATTACTATATGCAAAAGCGGTTGAAATGATAGCACTCTACAATCATTGATCTCATACAAACAAGATACAATTTACCTTTTTCCTCTTCCTTTCTCCTTCCCTGTATAGCGTCACACAGATATTCTCAACGGCTGGGAGGTTGGTGAACTCAAACTGCTCCCCCCAGAAGCACATCTCACTCTTTTGTTTGCTGGAAGTGCGGGCAAAAAGGCCATTGTCCAGCAGTAGCTCACAAAAGTACCTGGTTGGATAATTTTTTTGGTCAGGAGTGTAAATGATAGAAGTTCAAAATGAAAATAACTAAGAAAGAGTAATGGTATCTATTTGTATTATTTGTAACCAATCAGCACCCATACACAAACAAAATTATTCTTTTGGATTTGGAGTGAAATGTTCAGCTAAAATGTGTTACTCGCCTGGTTGTACCGAGTTGGAATCCCAGGAGGACCATATGCTTTCATTAGTGTATTCAAGTGCATTGGGTTTGTAGTTGATGATTAATGTTAAGAACGAAGTGTTACTTAACTATGATGGCTGTCTCTTGCCTTGCAAATTGATAATGCAAAGATTACATTTATAGCTAGGATTTGTGATGTAATGTATTTGATTTAAAAAACATATGTAGGCCCTACAGTGTGTATATACTTAGGCACATCCCCATAGCTGGGGGTGGTATAATAGCTTGTTGATTTGCAAATTATTCTTTGGCAGCCACTAAGTATAATACTGTACTGTGATGGGCTGGTCTATCAGAGTGAGAACTGAGCGATCTCTGCCATACCCATAGCTTACTCTGACTGTTCCTTTTACTTATATATTTTTTAGATCTCAAGTGACGGCATCTCTTCCGTGGATTGACCTCCCAATCTACCAAGATTGGAAGCCAAAGCGTCACATTTTTCCTTTGCCCCTCAACTTTCTCTTCATAATTGCCGAGGGGCACAGGGCCCTGGGTGGGGCTTTGGTTTCCCGGGCGTTTCCGCACCCTCCTCAGCTCCCCGCCATGGAGTGGCTTCGGTCACCCAGGCTTTACTGTGGTCGGCACGGAAGGTTCTGTGGGGGCGCTCGGTTATGGCCTTGGCCTTGCTCGGGGCCTTGGGGCTGTTCGGCCAGGCAGCTTGGGGAACAACAACAACAACAACAACAACAACATACTGTACAGTAAAAACAGTCAATATACAGTATATAGTGTAAGTAAATACAAACTTCAATTACCTCTTCTTGGTTGCAACACCTTTGGCTTCAAGAATGAATATTTTACGGGAGTTTTCTGTCCTGCGCAAATTGTCAAAATTTGGGTTGACAGCTTTGCGCAGGGAGTCCACCCAGCGCTCCCTCTCGTCAGCAGTTCGACAGCTGAAGTACTGCGTTCCAGTTGGTGACGTTACCTAGAAAAATAAGGTTAAATTGAGCTCCCTTCATTCTAAAATAATCTATCTATCTATCTATCTATCTACAGTATATACTCAGGCCCAATCCCCATTTTTCCTTTTTTTTGGGGGGGGGGCCCCAACTCAAAATAATAATACAATCAAACACTTACAAAATGAGAGGGGGGAAGAAGGAGAAGGGGAAAATATTGAGCTTTACTCGAAAATAAAAATCAAATCCTACTCTTACAGACCAGAGGGAGAAAGGAGGGGTGACAGTGGTACAGCAAAGGTAAGAGGAATATATCCTTTGTACAGTAGAAGACAAAGATCAGGAAATTTACCCCTCATTCTCATAGCCCTGTAGTTTCTTTTATTCAGTACTGAACAATTACTTGGCCAATTTCTAAAATGATACCAGTAAAGGACAGTTTTCCCATGTTGCAGGATGGGTTGTTACATTAATCATATTTGTTCCACAGCAAATATAATCCATATACACAGAACGAGGGGCGGCGCGCTCCTCGGTGTCACTAGAAGTGTGGCAAACTCATCACAAAGCAAGGTATGACGAGGTCTAGAGCTATAATTAGTATGGCAAGTCCTATGAGTGTTATTATGCCATTATTGATGTAGGCTCAATAAAGAAATTACAAATAAAATTCATATATATGAATTATGTGGAATATAAACTAGATTAACCGAGGCTACCACTCGCCACTAGACCAAGAGAAGTATTTCACTTGTCCTGATAGCTCAAGTGATTTTCTACATCCATAATTATAGTAATTACAGTTGACCCCCGACTTGCGAACGTCCATTCAGCAAAATTTTGGTTGTACGAAGATCACAAATTACTACCATTTGCTCACTTAACATACCATAGATCACTTTAAAACTTTATACCGAAGGCTAGCCTAGCCCCAAACCTTCTTAACACTCAAACAACTCAACTTCTAGTGAGAACACTCTTAAACTTATTAAAAGTTGTTATTAGTTCAAAACTAGGATAGATTCCACATGTTGTTTACAGTCATTTTGTACACAGTGGATTTCCCCATTTTACCATGAACATTTAATTGAATATCACATAAAAACTGCTGATTTAAATGCTATTCTTGAATCTTTTTCCATAAGTTTGTTATGTATATGCTATAGCAGCATTATTTATGGTTGCGAAAAATACTTCAATTGGTTAGCCGCCTAACCTCCTGTCATTTCGCTACCAATTTTTCGCCCGCTCTCACTATCCACAGTGGCTTCCTGGTTCATTACTTTTTCCTAGATCTACCCATTTGATTGCTAATCTGATTTGGTTTTCATAAGTTTGTCATATATACGCGTATGCCATCATCAACTCGTTATTTCGAAAGACTAATATTAGTTAGCCTAGCCTAGGCCTAGCGTAACTGTTGTTTCGTTTACAAGTCAGTTTTGGGATTTGTAGTTTTTTGAAGTGAGGAACTACATGAACGAAGGCGGTGCTGGTTGGGGGGAGGGGCGTCGACTGACTGGGGACAGAGGTGCATGGGGGCGGTTCGTTCGTGGCCACCCCTTCGGGGATCACGGCGTCAGGCAATAGATAGATAGATAGTTTTTTTTTTTTCCCTGATCTGCAAATTTAATGGTCAATCTAGAACTCTTATCATAGCTTAAGATTGTATTCATTAAAGCAACCTTGGAACACACCGAAAATACCGTTTGTCTGCCTGTTTA